>CAMAOD020000027.1:1712500-2207319 GCA_945859595.2 Megachile willughbiella | reverse complement strand
GTCACCGTCCTCGTCTCCGTCTTTGTCTCCGTCCACGTCTCCTGCCCCTCTGTCTCTGTCGCTGTCTCAGTCTCTGTCTCTGTCTCTGTCTCTGTCTCTGTCTCTGTCTCTGTTTCTGTCTCTGCCTCTCTCTCTGTCTCTGTCTCTGTCTCTGTCTCTGTCTCTGCCTCTGTCTCTGTCTGTGGCTCTGTCTTTGTCTCATGCGCCTCTGTCTTTGTCTCTGTCTGTGACTCTGTCTGTGCCTCTGTCTCTGTCTCTGTTTCTGTCTCTGTCGCTGCCTCTGTCTCTGTCTCTGTCTCTGTCTCCGTCTCTGTCTCTGTCTCTGTCACTTGCTCTGTCTCTGTCTCTGTTCCATTCCCTGTCTCTGCCTCTGCCTCTGTCTCTGTCTCTGTCTTTGTATCCGTCTTTGTCTCCGCCTTTGTCTCCGTCTTTGTCTCCGCCGTCGTCTTCCTCTTCGTCTCCGTCTTTGTCTCCGTCTTTGTCACCGTCTTTGTCTCCGTCTTTGTCTCCGTCCACGTCTCCTGCCCCTCTGTCTCTGTCTCTGTCTCAGTCTCTGTCTCTGTCTCTGTCTCTGTCTCTGTCTCTGTCTCTGCCTCTGTCTCTGTCTCTGTCTCTGTCTCTGTCTCTATCTCTGTCTCTGTCTCTGTCTCTGTCTCTGTCTCTGTCCCTGTCCCTGTCTCTGTCTCTGTCTCTGTCCCTGTCCCTGTCTCTGTCTCTGTCTCTGTCTCTGTCTGTGGCTCTGTCTTTGTCTCATGCGCCTCTGTCTTTGTCTCTGTCTGTGTCTCTGTCTCTGTTTCTGTCTCTGTCGCTGCCTCTGTCTCTGTCTCTGTTTCTGTCTCTTTTCCTGTCTCTGTCTCTGTCTCTGTCTCTGTCCCTTTTCCTGTCTCTGTCTCTATCTCTGTCACTTGCTCTGTCTCTGTCTCTGTTCCCTTCTCTGTCTCCGCCTCTGCCTCTGTCTCCGTCTTTGTCTCCATCTTTGTCTACTTCTTTGTCTCCGTCTTTGTCTCCGTCTTTGTCTCGGTCTCTGTCTCTGTCTCTGTCTCTGTCTCTGTCTCGGCCTCTGTCTCTGTCTGTGGCTCTGTCTTTGTCTCATGCGCCTCTGTCTTTGTCTCTCTCTGTGTCTCTGTCTGTGCCTCTGTCTCTGTCTCTGTTTCTGTCTCTGTCGCCGCCTCTGCCTCTGTCTCCTTTCCTGTCTCTGTCTCTGTCTCTGTCTCTGTCTCTGTCACTTTCTCTGTCTCTGTCTCTGTTCACTTCTCTGCCTCTGCCTCTGCCTCTGTCTCCGTCTTTGTCTCCATCTTTGTCTGCGTCCTTTTCTCCGTCTTTGTCACCGTCTTTGTCTCCGTCGTCGTCTTCCCCTTCGTCTCCGTCTTTGTCTCCGTCTTTGTCACCATGGTTGTCTCCGTCTTTGTCACCATGGTTGTCTCCGTCTTTGTCTCCGTCTTTGTCTCCGTATTTGTCTCCGTCTGTGTCTCCATCTTCGTCTCTGTCTCTGTCTCTGTCATTGGCTCCATCTCTGTCTCTGTCTCAGTCTCTGTCTCTGTCTCTGTCTCTGTCTCTGTCTCTGTCTCTGTCTCTGTCTCTGTCTCTGTCTCTGTCTCCGTCTTTGTCTACATCTTTGTCTCCGTCTTTGTCTCCGTCCACGTCTCCTGCCCCTCTGTCTCTGTCTCTGTCTCTGTCTCTGTCTCCGTATTTGTCTCCGTCTGTGTCTCAATATTTGTCTCCGTCTTTGCCTCCGTCTTTGTCTCCGTTTTTGTCACCGTCTTTGTCTCTGTCGTCGTCTTCCTCTTCGTCTCCTTCTTTGTCACCGTCTTTGTCACCGTCGTTGTCTCCGTCTTTGTTTCCGTCCACGTCTCCTGCCCCTCTGTCTCTGTCTCTGTCTCTGTCTCTGTCTCTGTCTCTGGCTCCATCTCTGTGTCTGTCTCAGTTTCTGTCTCTGTCTCTGTCTCTGTCTCTGTCTCTGTCTCTGTCGCTGTCTCTGTACCTGTCTGTGTTTATGTCTCTGTCTCTGTCTCTGCCTCTGTCTCCGTCTTTGTCTCCGTCTTTGTCTCCGTCTTTGTCTACATCTTTGTCTCCGTCTTTGTCTCCGTCCACGTCTCCTGCCCCTCTGTCTCTGTCTCTGTCTCAGTCTCTGTCTCTGTCTCTGTCTCTGTCTCTGTCTCTGTCTCTGTCTCTGTCTCTGCCTCTGTCTCAGTCTCTGTCTCTGTCTCTGTCTCTGTCTCTGTCTCTGTCTCTGTCTCTGTCTCCGTCTCTGTCTCTGCCTCTGCCTCTGTCTCTGTCTCTGTCTCTGTCTCTGTCTTTGTATCCGTCTTTGTCTCCGCCTTTGTCTCCGTCTTTGTCTCCGTCGTCGTCTTCCTCTTCGTTTCCGTCTTTGCCTCCGTCTTTGTCACCGTCTTTGTCTCCGTATTTGTCTCTGTCTGTGTCTCCATATTTGTCTCCGTCCTTGTCTCCGTATTTGTTTCCGTCTGTGTCTCCATATTTGTCTCCGTCTTTGTCTCCGTCCTTGTCTCCGTCTTTGTCTCCGTCTTTGTCACCGTCGTTGTCTCCGTCTTTGTCTACGTCTTTGCCTACTTCTTTGTCTCCGTCTTTGTCTCTGTCTCTGTTTCTGTCTCGGTCCTTTTCTCTGTCTCTGCCTCTGTCTCTGTCTCTGTCTCTGTCTCTGTCTCTGTCTCTGTCCCTGTCTCTGTATCCGTCTCCCTCTCTGTATCCGTCTCCCTCTCTGTCTCTGTCTCTGTCATTGGCTCCATCTCTGTCTCTGTCTCAGTCTCTGTCTCTGTCTCTGTCTCTGTCTCTGTCTCTGTCTCTGTCCCTGTCTCTGTCTCTGTCTCTGTCCCTGTCTCTGTCTCTGCCTCTGTCTCTGTCCCTGTCTCTGTCTCCGTCTCCGTCTCTGTCTCTGTCTCTGTCTCCGTCTTTGTACCTGTCTTTGTCTCCGTATTTGTGTCCGTCTGTGTCTCCATATTTGCCTACGTCTTTGTCTTCGTCTTTGTCTCCGTCTTTGTCTCCGTCTATGTCTCTGTCTCTGTCTCTGTCTCCGTCTCCGTCTCTGTCGCTGTCTCTGTCATTGGCTCCATCTCTGTCTCTGTCTCAGTCTCTGTCTCTGTCTCTGTCTCTGTCTCTGTCTCTGTTTCTGTCTCTGTCTCTGTCCCTTTCTCTGTCTCTGTCTGTGTCTCTGCCTCTGTCTCTGTCTCTGTCCTGTCTCTGTCTCTGCCTCTGTCTCTGTCTCTGTCTCTGTCTCTGTCTCTGTCCTGTCTCTGTCTCTGTCTCTGTCTCTGTCTCTGTCTCTGCCTCTGTCTCTGTCCCCGTCTCTGTCTCTGTCTCTGTCCCTGTCTCTGTCTGTGTCTCGGTCTCTGTCTCTGCCTCTGTCTCTGTCTTTGTCTCCATCTTTGTCTCCGTCTATGTCACCGTATTTGTCTCCGTCGTCGTCTTCCTCTTCGTCTCCGGCTTCGTCTCCGTCTTTGTCTCCGTCTTTGTCACCGTCCTCGTCTCCGTCTTTGTCTCCGTCCACGTCTCCTGCCCCTCTGTCTCTGTCGCTGTCTCAGTCTCTGTCTCTGTCTCTGTCTCTGTCTCTGTCTCTGTCTCTGTTTCTGTCTCTGCCCCTCTCTCTGTCTCTGTCTCTGTCTCTGTCTCTGTCTCTGCCTCTGTCTCTGTCTGTGGCTCTGTCTTTGTCTCATGCGCCTCTGTCTTTGTCTCTGTCTGTGTCTCTGTCTGTGCCTCTGTCTCTGTCTCTGTTTCTGTCTCTGTCGCTGCCTCTGTCTCTGTCTCTGTCTCTGTCTCCGTCTCTGTCTCTGTCTCTGTCACTTGCTCTGTCTCTGTCTCTGTTCCATTCCCTGTCTCTGCCTCTGCCTCTGTCTCTGTCTCTGTCTTTGTATCCGTCTTTGTCTCCGCCTTTGTCTCCGTCTTTGTCTCCGTCGTCGTCTTCCTCTTCGTCTCCGTCTTTGTCTCCGTCTTTGTCACCGTCTTTGTCTCCGTCTTTGTCTCCGTCCACGTCTCCTGCCCCTCTGTCTCTGTCTCTGTCTCAGTCTCTGCCTCTGTCTCTGTCTCTGTCTCTGTCTCTGTCTCTGCCTCTGTCTCTGTCTCTGTCTCTGTCTCTGTCCCTGTCTCTGTCTCTGCCTCTGTCTCTGTCCCTGTCTCTGTCTCCGTCTCCGTCTCTGTCTCTGTCTCTGTCTCCGTCTTTGTACCTGTCTTTGTCTCCGTATTTGTGTCCGTCTGTGTCTCCATATTTGCCTACGTCTTTGTCTTCGTCTTTGTCTCCGTCTTTGTCTCCGTCTATGTCTCTGTCTCTGTCTCTGTCTCCGTCTCCGTCTCTGTCGCTGTCTCTGTCATTGGCTCCATCTCTGTCTCTGTCTCAGTCTCTGTCTCTGTCTCTGTCTCTGTCTCTGTCTCTGTCTCTGTCTCTGTTTCTGTCTCTGTCTCTGTCCCTTTCTCTGTCTCTGTCTGTGTCTCTGTCTCTGTCTCTGTCTCTGTCTCTGTCTCTGTTTCTGTCTCTGTCGCCGCCTCTGCCTCTGTCTCCTTTCCTGTCTCTGTCTCTGTCTCTGTCTCTGTCTCTGTCTCTGTCTCTGTCTCTGTCTCTGTCTCTGTCTCTGTTTCTTTCTCTGTCTCTGTCCCTTTCTCTGTCTCTGTCTGTGTCTCTGCCTCTGTCTCTGTCTCTGTCCTGTCTCTGTCTCTGTCTCTGTCTCTGTCTCTGCCTCTGTCTCTGTCTCTGTCCTGTCTCTGTCTCTGTCTCTGTCTCTGTCTCTGCCTCTGTCTCTGTCCCCGTCTCTGTCTCTGTCTCTGTCCCTGTCTCTGTCTGTGTCTCGGTCTCTGTCTCCGTCTTTGTGTCCGTCTTTGTCTCCGTCCTTGTCTCCGTCTGCGTCTCCGTCCGTGTCTCCTGCCCCTCTGTCTCGGTCGTTGTCTCATGCGCGTCTGCCTCTGTCTCTGTCTCCGTCTGTGTCTCTGCCTCTGTCTCTGTCTCTGTCCCTATCTCTGTCTCTGCCTCTGCCTCTGTCTCTGTCTCTGTCCCTATCTCTGTCTCTGCCTTTGTCTCTGTCCCTGTCTCTGTCCCCGTCTCTGTCTCCGTCTCCGTCCCTGTCCCTGTCTCTGTCTCTGTCTCTGTCTCTGCCTCTGTCTCTGTCTTTGTCTCCATCTTTGTCTCCGTCTATGTCACCGTATTTGTCTCCGTCGTCGTCTTCCTCTTCGTCTCCGGCTTCGTCTCCGTCTTTGTCTCCGTCTTTGTCACCGTCCTCGTCTCCGTCTTTGTCTCCGTCTTTGTCTCCGTCCACGTCTCCTGCCCCTCTGTCTCTGTCGCTGTCTCAGTCTCTGTCTCTGTCTCTGTCTCTGTCTCTGTCTCTGTCTCTGTTTCTGTCTCTGCCCCTCTCTCTGTCTCTGTCTCTGTCTCTGTCTCTGTCTCTGCCTCTGTCTCTGTCTGTGGCTCTGTCTTTGTCTCATGCGCCTCTGTCTTTGTCTCTGTCTGTGTCTCTGTCTGTGCCTCTGTCTCTGTCTCTGTTTCTGTCTCTGTCGCTGCCTCTGTCTCTGTCTCTGTCTCTGTCTCCGTCTCTGTCTCTGTCTCTGTCACTTGCTCTATCTCTGTCTCTGTTCCATTCCCTGTCTCTGCCTCTGCCTCTGTCTCTGTCTCTGTCTTTGTATCCGTCTTTGTCTCCGCCTTTGTCTCCGTCTTTGTCTCCGTCGTCGTCTTCCTCTTCGTCTCCGTCTTTGTCTCCGTCTTTGTCACCGTCTTTGTCTCCGTCTTTGTCTCCGTCCACGTCTCCTGCCCCTCTGTCTCTGTCTCTGTCTCAGTCTCTGTCTCTGTCTCTGTCTCTGTCTCTGTCTCTGTCTCTGCCTCTGTCTCTGTCTCTGTCTCTGTCTCTGTCCCTGTCTCTGACTCTGCCTCTGTCTCTGTCCCTGTCTCTGTCTCCGTCTCCGTCTCTGTCTCTGTCTCTGTCTCCGTCTTTGTACCTGTCTTTGTCTCCGTATTTGTGTCCGTCTGTGTCTCCATATTTGCCTACGTCTTTGTCTTCGTCTTTGTCTCCGTCTTTGTCTCCGTCTATGTCTCTGTCTCTGTCTCTGTCTCCGTCTCCGTCTCTGTCGCTGTCTCTGTCATTGGCTCCATCTCTGTCTCTGTCTCAGTCTCTGTCTCTGTCTCTGTCTCTGTCTCTGTCTCTGTCTCTGTCTCTGTTTCTGTCTCTGTCTCTGTCCCTTTCTCTGTCTCTGTCTGTGTCTCTGTCTCTGTCTCTGTCCTGTCTCTGTCTCTGTCTCTGTCTCTGTCTCTGTCTCTGTTTCTGTCTCTGTCGCCGCCTCTGCCTCTGTCTCCTTTCCTGTCTCTGTCTCTGTCTCTGTCTCTGTCTCTGTCTCTGTCTCTGTCTCTGTCTCTGTCTCTGTCTCTGTCTCTGTTTCTGTCTCTGTCTCTGTCCCTTTCTCTGTCTCTGTCTGTGTCTCTGCCTCTGTCTCTGTCTCTGTCCTGTCTCTGTCTCTGTCTCTGTCTCTGTCTCTGTCTCTGTCTCTGTCTCTGTCCTGTCTCTGTCTCTGTCTCTGTCTCTGTCTCTGCCTCTGTCTCTGTCCCCGTCTCTGTCTCTGTCTCTGTCCCTGTCTCTGTCTGTGTCTCGGTCTCTGTCTCCGTCTTTGTGTCCGTCTTTGTCTCCGTCCTTGTCTCCGTCTGCGTCTCCGTCCGTGTCTCCTGCCCCTCTGTCTCGGTCGTTGTCTCATGCGCGTCTGCCTCTGTCTCTGTCTCCGTCTGTGTCTCTGCCTCTGTCTCTGTCTCTGTCCCTATCTCTGTCTCTGCCTCTGCCTCTGTCTCTGTCTCTGTCCCTATCTCTGTCTCTGCCTTTGTCTCTGTCCCTGTCTCTGTCCCCGTCTCTGTCTCCGTCTCCGTCCCTGTCCCTGTCTCTGTCTCTGTCTCTGTCTCTGCCTCTGTCTCTGTCTTTGTCTCCATCTTTGTCTCCGTCTATGTCACCGTATTTGTCTCCGTCGTCGTCTTCCTCTTCGTCTCCGGCTTCGTCTCCGTCTTTGTCTCCGTCTTTGTCACCGTCCTCGTCTCCGTCTTTGTCTCCGTCTTTGTCTCCGTCCACGTCTCCTGCCCCTCCGTCTCTGTCGCTGTCTCAGTCTCTGTCTCTGTCTCTGTCTCTGTCTCTGTCTCTGTCTCTGTTTCTGTCTCTGCCCCTCTCTCTGTCTCTGTCTCTGTCTCTGTCTCTGTCTCTGCCTCTGTCTCTGTCTGTGGCTCTGTCTTTGTCTCATGCGCCTCTGTCTTTGTCTCTGTCTGTGTCTCTGTCTGTGCCTCTGTCTCTGTCTCTGTTTCTGTCTCTGTCGCTGCCTCTGTCTCTGTCTCTGTCTCTGTCTCCGTCTCTGTCTCTGTCTCTGTCACTTGCTCTGTCTCTGTCTCTGTTCCATTCCCTGTCTCTGCCTCTGCCTCTGTCTCTGTCTCTGTCTTTGTATCCGTCTTTGTCTCCGCCTTTGTCTCCGTCTTTGTCTCCGTCGTCGTCTTCCTCTTCGTCTCCGTCTTTGTCTCCGTCTTTGTCACCGTCTTTGTCTCCGTCTTTGTCTCCGTCCACGTCTCCTGCCCCTCTGTCTCTGTCTCTGTCTCAGTCTCTGTCTCTGTCTCTGTCTCTGTCTCTGTCTCTGTCTCTGCCTCTGTCTCTGTCTCTGTCTCTGCCTCTGTCTCTATCTCTGTCTCTGTCTCTGTCTCTGTCTCTGTCTCTGTCTCTGTCTCTGTCTCAGTCTCTGTCTCCGTCTTTGTCTACATCTTTGTCTCCGTCTTTGTCTCCGTCCACGTCTCCTGCCCCTCTGTCTCTGTCTCTGTCTCTGTCTCTGTCTCCGTATTTGTCTCCGTCTGTGTCTCAATATTTGTCTCCGTCTTTGCCTCCGTCTTTGTCTCCGTTTTTGTCACCGTCTTTGTCTCCGTCGTCGTCTTCCTCTTCGTCTCCTTCTTTGTCACCGTCTTTGTCACCGTCGTTGTCTCCGTCTTTGTTTCCGTCCACGTCTCCTGCCCCTCTGTCTCTGCCTCTGTCTCTGTCTCTGTCTCTGTCTCTGGCTCCATCTCTGTGTCTGTCTCAGTTTCTGTCTCTGTCTCTGTCTCTGTCTCTGTCTCTGTCTCTGTCTCTGTCGCTGTCTCTGTACCTGTCTGTGTCTATGTCTCTGTCTCTGTCTCTGCCTCTGTCTCCGTCTTTGTCTCCGTCTTTGTCTCCGTCTTTGTCTACATCTTTGTCTCCGTCTTTGTCTCCGTCCACGTCTCCTGCCCCTCTGTCTCTGTCTCTGTCTCAGTCTCTGTCTCTGTCTCTGTCTCTGTCTCTGTCTCTGTCTCTGTCTCTGTCTCTGTCTCTGTCTCTGTCTCTGTCTCTGCCTCTGTCTCAGTCTCTGTCTCTGTCTCTGTCTCTGTCTCTGTCTCTGTCTCCGTCTCTGTCTCTGCCTCTGCCTCTGTCTCTGTATCTGTCTCTGTCTCTGTCTTTGTATCCGTCTTTGTCTCCGCCTTTGTCTCCGTCTTTGTCTCCGTCTTCGTCTTCCTCTTCGTTTCCGTCTTTGCCTCCGTCTTTGTCACCGTCTTTGTCTCCGTATTTGTCTCTGTCTGTGTCTCCATATTTGTCTCCGTCTTTGTCTCCGTCTTTGCCTCCGTCTTTGTCTCGGTATTTGTCTCCGTCTGTGTCTGCATCTTTGTCTCCGCCTTTGTCTCCGTCTTTGTCTCCGTCCGTGTCTCCTGCCCCTCTGTCTCGGTCGTTGTCTCATGCGCGTCTGCCTCTGTCTCTGTCTCCGTCTGTGTCTCTGCCTCTGTCTCTGTCTCTGTCCCTATCTCTGTCTCTGCCTCTGCCTCTGTCTCTGTCTCTGTCCCTATCTCTGTCTCTGCCTTTGTCTCTGTCCCTGTCTCTGTCCCCGTCTCTGTCTCCGTCTCCGTCCCTGTCCCTGTCTCTGTCTCTGTCTCTGTCTCTGCCTCTGTCTCTGTCTTTGTCTCCATCTTTGTCTCCGTCTATGTCACCGTATTTGTCTCCGTCGTCGTCTTCCTCTTCGTCTCCGGCTTCGTCTCCGTCTTTGTCTCCGTCTTTGTCACCGTCCTCGTCTCCGTCTTTGTCTCCGTCCACGTCTCCGTCCACGTCTCCTGCCCCTCTGTCTCTGTCGCTGTCTCAGTCTCTGTCTCTGTCTCTGTCTCTGTCTCTGTCTCTGTCTCTGTTTCTGTCTCTGCCCCTCTCTCTGTCTCTGTCTCTGTCTCTGTCTCTGTCTCTGCCTCTGTCTCTGTCTGTGGCTCTGTCTTTGTCTCATGCGCCTCTGTCTTTGTCTCTGTATGTGTCTCTGTCTGTGCCTCTGTCTCTGTCTCTGTTTCTGTCTCTGTCGCTGCCTCTGTCTCTGTCTCTGTCTCTGTCTCCGTCTCTGTCTCTGTCTCTGTCACTTGCTCTATCTCTGTCTCTGTTCCATTCCCTGTCTCTGCCTCTGCCTCTGTCTCTGTCTCTGTCTTTGTATCCGTCTTTGTCTCCGCCTTTGTCTCCGTCTTTGTCTCCGTCGTCGTCTTCCTCTTCGTCTCCGTCTTTGTCTCCGTCTTTGTCACCGTCTTTGTCTCCGTCTTTGTCTCCGTCCACGTCTCCTGCCCCTCTGTCTCTGTCTCTGTCTCAGTCTCTGTCTCTGTCTCTGTCTCTGTCTCTGTCTCTGTCTCTGCCTCTGTCTCTGTCTCTGTCTCTGTCTCTGTCCCTGTCTCTGTCTCTGCCTCTGTCTCTGTCCCTGTCTCTGTCTCCGTCTCCGTCTCTGTCTCTGTCTCTGTCTCCGTCTTTGTACCTGTCTTTGTCTCCGTATTTGTGTCCGTCTGTGTCTCCATATTTGCCTACGTCTTTGTCTTCGTCTTTGTCTCCGTCTTTGTCTCCGTCTATGTCTCTGTCTCTGTCTCTGTCTCCGTCTCCGTCTCTGTCGCTGTCTCTGTCATTGGCTCCATCTCTGTCTCTGTCTCAGTCTCTGTCTCTGTCTCTGTCTCTGTCTCTGTCTCTGTCTCTGTCTCTGTTTCTGTCTCTGTCTCTGTCCCTTTCTCTGTCTCTGTCTGTGTCTCTGTCTCTGTCTCTGTCCTGTCTCTGTCTCTGTCTCTGTCTCTGTCTCTGTCTCTGTTTCTGTCTCTGTCGCCGCCTCTGCCTCTGTCTCCTTTCCTGTCTCTGTCTCTGTCTCTGTCTCTGTCTCTGTCTCTGTCTCTGTCTCTGTCTCTGTCTCTGTCTCTGTCTCTGTCTCTGTTTCTGTCTCTGTCTCTGTCCCTTTCTCTGTCTCTGTCTGTGTCTCTGCCTCTGTCTCTGTCTCTGTCCTGTCTCTGTCTCTGTCTCTGTCTCTGTCTCTGTCTCTGTCTCTGTCTCTGTCCTGTCTCTGTCTCTGTCTCTGTCTCTGTCTGTGTCTCGGTCTCTGTCTCCGTCTTTGTGTCCGTCTTTGTCTCCGTCCTTGTCTCCGTCTGCGTCTCCGTCCGTGTCTCCTGCCCCTCTGTCTCGGTCGTTGTCTCATGCGCGTCTGCCTCTGTCTCTGTCTCCGTCTGTGTCTCTGCCTCTGTCTCTGTCTCTGTCCCTATCTCTGTCTCTGCCTCTGCCTCTGTCTCTGTCTCTGTCCCTATCTCTGTCTCTGCCTTTGTCTCTGTCCCTGTCTCTGTCCCCGTCTCTGTCTCCGTCTCCGTCCCTGTCCCTGTCTCTGTCTCTGTCTCTGTCTCTGCCTCTGTCTCTGTCTTTGTCTCCATCTTTGTCTCCGTCTATGTCACCGTATTTGTCTCCGTCGTCGTCTTCCTCTTCGTCTCCGGCTTCGTCTCCGTCTTTGTCTCCGTCTTTGTCACCGTCCTCGTCTCCGTCTTTGTCTCCGTCTTTGTCTCCGTCCACGTCTCCTGCCCCTCCGTCTCTGTCGCTGTCTCAGTCTCTGTCTCTGTCTCTGTCTCTGTCTCTGTCTCTGTCTCTGTTTCTGTCTCTGCCCCTCTCTCTGTCTCTGTCTCTGTCTCTGTCTCTGTCTCTGCCTCTGTCTCTGTCTGTGGCTCTGTCTTTGTCTCATGCGCCTCTGTCTTTGTCTCTGTCTGTGTCTCTGTCTGTGCCTCTGTCTCTGTCTCTGTTTCTGTCTCTGTCGCTGCCTCTGTCTCTGTCTCTGTCTCCGTCTCCGTCTCTGTCTCTGTCTCTGTCACTTGCTCTGTCTCTGTCTCTGTTCCATTCCCTGTCTCTGCCTCTGCCTCTGTCTCTGTCTCTGTCTTTGTATCCGTCTTTGTCTCCGCCTTTGTCTCCGTCTTTGTCTCCGTCGTCGTCTTCCTCTTCGTCTCCGTCTTTGTCTCCGTCTTTGTCACCGTCTTTGTCTCCGTCTTTGTCTCCGTCCACGTCTCCTGCCCCTCTGTCTCTGTCTCTGTCTCAGTCTCTGTCTCTGTCTCTGTCTCTGTCTCTGTCTCTGTCTCTGCCTCTGTCTCTGTCTCTGTCTCTGCCTCTGTCTCTATCTCTGTCTCTGTCTCTGTCTCTGTCTCTGTCTCTGTCTCTGTCTCTGTCTCTGTCTCTGTCTCCGTCTTTGTCTACATCTTTGTCTCCGTCTTTGTCTCCGTCCACGTCTCCTGCCCCTCTGTCTCTGTCTCTGTCTCTGTCTCTGTCTCCGTATTTGTCTCCGTCTGTGTCTCAATATTTGTCTCCGTCTTTGCCTCCGTCTTTGTCTCCGTTTTTGTCACCGTCTTTGTCTCCGTCGTCGTCTTCCTCTTCGTCTCCTTCTTTGTCACCGTCTTTGTCACCGTCGTTGTCTCCGTCTTTGTTTCCGTCCACGTCTCCTGCCCCTCTGTCTCTGCCTCTGTCTCTGTCTCTGTCTCTGTCTCTGGCTCCATCTCTGTGTCTGTCTCAGTTTCTGTCTCTGTCTCTGTCTCTGTCTCTGTCTCTGTCTCTGTCGCTGTCTCTGTACCTGTCTGTGTCTATGTCTCTGTCTCTGTCTCTGCCTCTGTCTCCGTCTTTGTCTCCGTCTTTGTCTCCGTCTTTGTCTACATCTTTGTCTCCGTCTTTGTCTCCGTCCACGTCTCCTGCCCCTCTGTCTCTGTCTCTGTCTCAGTCTCTGTCTCTGTCTCTGTCTCTGTCTCTGTCTCTGTCTCTGTCTCTGTCTCTGTCTCTGTCTCTGTCTCTGCCTCTGTCTCAGTCTCTGTCTCTGTCTCTGTCTCTGTCTCTGTCTCTGTCTCCGTCTCTGTCTCTGCCTCTGCCTCTGTCTCTGTCTCTGTCTCTGTCTCTGTCTTTGTATCCGTCTTTGTCTCCGCCTTTGTCTCCGTCTTTGTCTCCGTCGTCGTCTTCCTCTTCGTTTCCGTCTTTGCCTCCGTCTTTGTCACCGTCTTTGTCTCCGTATTTGTCTCTGTCTGTGTCTCCATATTTGTCTCCGTCTTTGTCTCCGTCTTTGCCTCCGTCTTTGTCTCGGTATTTGTCTCCGTCTGTGTCTGCATCTTTGTCTCCGCCTTTGTCTCCGTCTTTGTCTCCGTCGTCGTCTTCCTCTTCGTCTCCGTCTTTGTCTCCGTCCACGTCTCCTGCCCCTCTGTCTCTGTCTCTGTCCCAGTCCCTGTCTCCGTCTCTGTCTCTGTCTCTGTCTCTGTCTCCGTCTTTGTACCTCTCTTTGTCTCCCTATTTGTGTCCGTCTGTGTCTCCATATTTGTCTCCGCCTTTGTCTACGTCTTTGTCTCCGTCGTCGTCTTCCTCTTCGTCTCCGTCTTTGCCTGCGTATTTGTCTCCGTCTGTGTCTCCATCTTTGTCTCCGCCTTTGTCTCCGTCTTTGTCTCCGTCGTCGTCTTCCTCTTCGTCTCCGCCTTTGCCTCCGACTTTGTCACCGTCCTTGTCTCCGTATTTGTTTCCGTCTGTGTCTCCATATTTGTCTCCGTCTTTGTCTCCGTCCTTGTCTCCGTCTTTGTCTCCGTCTTTGTCACCGTCGTTGTCTCCGTCTTTGTCTACGTCTTTGTCTACTTCTTTGTCTCCGTCTTTGTCTCTGTCTCTGTTTCTGTCTCGGTCCTTTTCTCTGTCTCTGCCTCTGTCTCTGTCTCTGTCTCTGTCTCTGTCTCTGTCTCTGTCTCTGTCTCTGTCCCTGTCTCTGTATCCGTCTCCCTCTCTGTCTCTGTCTCTGTCATTGGCTCCATCTCTGTCTCTGTCTCAGTCTCTGTCTCTGTCTCTGTCTCTGTCTCTGTCTCTGTCCCTGTCTCTGTCTCTGTCTCTGTCCCAGTCTCTGTCTCTGCCTCTGTCTCTGTCCCTGTCTCTGTCTCCGTCTCCGTCTCTGTCTCTGTCTCTGTCTCCGTCTTTGTACCTGTCTTTGTCTCCGTATTTGTGTCCGTCTGTGTCTCCATATTTGCCTACGTCTTTGCCTTCGTCTTTGTCTCCGTCTTTGTCTCCGTCTATGTCTCTGTCTCTGTCTCCGTCTCCGTCTCTGTCGCTGTCTCTGTCATTGGCTCCATCTCTGTCTCTGTCTCAGTCTCTGTCTCTGTCTGTGTCTCTGTCTCTGTCTCTGTCTCTGTTTCTGTCTCTGTCTCTGTCCCTTTCTCTGTCTCTGTCTGTGTCTCTGCCTCTGTCTCTGTCTCTGTCCTGTCTCTGTCTCTGTCTCTGTCTCTGTCTCTGTCTCTGTCTCTGTCCTGTCTCTGTCTCTGTCTCTGTCTCTGTCTCTGCCTCTGTCTCTGTCCCCGTCTCTGTCTCTGTCTCTGTCCCTGTCTATGTCTGTGTCTCGGTCTCTGTCTCCGTCTTTGTGTCCGTCTTTGTCTCCGTCCTTGTCTCCGTCTGCGTCTCCGTCCGTGTCTCCTGTCCCTCTGTCTCGGTCGTTGTCTCATGCGCGTCTGCCTCTGTCTCTGTCTCCGTCTGTGTCTCTGCCTCTGTCTCTGTCTCTGTCCCTATCTCTGTCTCTGCCTCTGCCTCTGTCTCTGTCTCTGTCCCTATCTCTGTCTCTGCCTTTGTCTCTGTCCCTGTCTCTGTCCCCGTCTCTGTCTCCGTCTCCGTCCCTGTCCCTGTCTCTGTCTCTGTCTCTGTCTCTGCCTCTGTCTCTGTCTTTGTCTCCATCTTTGTCTCCGTCTATGTCACCGTATTTGTCTCCGTCGTCGTCTTCCTCTTCGTCTCCGGCTTCGTCTCCGTCTTTGTCTCCGTCTTTGTCACCGTCCTCGTCTCCGTCTTTGTCTCCGTCCACGTCTCCTGCCCCTCTGTCTCTGTCGCTGTCTCAGTCTCTGTCTCTGTCTCTGTCTCTGTCTCTGTCTCTGTCTCTGTTTCTGTCTCTGCCCCTCTCTCTGTCTCTGTCTCTGTCTCTGTCTCTGTCTCTGCCTCTGTCTCTGTCTGTGGCTCTGTCTTTGTCTCATGCGCCTCTGTCTTTGTCTCTGTCTGTGTCTCTGTCTGTGCCTCTGTCTCTGTCTCTGTTTCTGTCTCTGTCGCTGCCTCTGTCTCTGTCTCTGTCTCTGTCTCCGTCTCTGTCTCTGTCTCTGTCACTTGCTCTGTCTCTGTCTCTGTTCCATTCCCTGTCTCTGCCTCTGCCTCTGTCTCTGTCTCTGTCTTTGTACCCGTCTTTGTCTCCGCCTTTGTCTCCGTCTTTGTCTCCGTCGTCGTCTTCCTCTTCGTCTCCGTCTTTGTCTCCGTCTTTGTCACCGTCTTTGTCTCCGTCTTTGTCTCCGTCCACGTCTCCTGCCCCTCTGTCTCTGTCTCTGTCTCAGTCTCTGTCTCTGTCTCTGTCTCTGTCTCTGTCTCTGTCTCTGCCTCTGTCTCTGTCTCTGTCTCTGTCTCTGTCTCTGTCTCTATCTCTGTCTCTGTCTCTGTCTCTGTCTCTGTCTCTGTCCCTGTCCCTGTCTCTGTCTCTGTCTCTGTCCCTGTCCCTGTCTCTGTCTCTGTCTCTGTCTCTGTCTCTGTCTGTGGCTCTGTCTTTGTCTCATGCGCCTCTGTCTTTGTCTCTGTCTGTGTCTCTGTCTCTGTTTCTGTCTCTGTCGCTGCCTCTGTCTCTGTCTCTGTTTCTGTCTCTTTTCCTGTCTCTGTCTCTGTCTCTGTCTCTGTCCCTTTTCCTGTCTCTGTCTCTATCTCTGTCACTTGCTCTGTCTCTGTCTCTGTTCCCTTCTCTGTCTCCGCCTCTGCCTCTGCCTCCGTCTTTGTCTCCATCTTTGTCTACTTCTTTGTCTCCGTCTTTGTCTCCGTCTTTGTCTCGGTCTCTGTCTCTGTCTCTGTCTCTGTCTCTGTCTCTCTCTCGGCCTCTGTCTCTGTCTGTGGCTCTGTCTTTGTCTCATGCGCCTCTGTCTTTGTCTCTCTCTGTGTCTCTGTCTGTGCCTCTGTCTCTGTCTCTGTTTCTGTCTCTGTCGCCGCCTCTGCCTCTGTCTCCTTTCCTGTCTCTGTCTCTGTCTCTGTCTCTGTCTCTGTCACTTTCTCTGTCTCTGTCTCTGTTCACTTCTCTGCCTCTGCCTCTGCCTCTGTCTCCGTCTTTGTCTCCATCTTTGTCTGCGTCCTTTTCTCCGTCCTTGTCACCGTCTTTGTCTCCGTCGTCGTCTTCCCCTTCGTCTCCGTCTTTGTCTCCGTCTTTGTCACCATGGTTGTCTCCGTCTTTGTCACCATGGTTGTCTCCGTCTCTGTCTCCGTCTTTGTCTACATCTTTGTCTCCGTCTTTGTCTCCGTCCACGTCTCCTGCCCCTCTGTCTCTGTCTCTGTCTCTGTCTCTGTCTCCGTATTTGTCTCCGTCTGTGTCTCAATATTTGTCTCCGTCTTTGCCTCCGTCTTTGTCTCCGTTTTTGTCACCGTCTTTGTCTCCGTCGTCTTCTTCCTCTTCGTCTCCTTCTTTGTCACCGTCTTTGTCACCGTCGTTGTCTCCGTCTTTGTTTCCGTCCACGTCTCCTGCCCCTCTGTCTCTGTCTCTGTCTCTGTCTCTGTCTCTGTCTCTGTCTCTGGCTCCATCTCTGTGTCTGTCTCAGTTTCTGTCTCTGTCTCTGTCTCTGTCTCTGTCGCTGTCTCTGTACCTGTCTGTGTCTATGTCTCTGTCTCTGTCTCTGTCTCTGTCTCCGTCTTTGTCTCCGTCTTTGTCTCCGTCTTTGTCTACATCTTTGTCTCCGTCTTTGTCTCCGTCCACGTCTCCTGCCCCTCTGTCTCTGTCTCTGTCTCAGTCTCTGTCTCTGTCTCTGTCTCTGTCTCTGTCTCTGTCTCTGTCTCTGCCTCTGTCTCAGTCTCTGTCTCTGTCTCTGTCTCTGTCTCTGTCTCTGTCTCCGTCTCTGTCTCTGCCTCTGCCTCTGTCTCTGTCTCTGTCTCTGTCTCTGTCTTTGTATCCGTCTTTGTCTCCGCCATTGTCTCCGTCTTTGTCTCCGTCGTCGTCTTCCTCTTCGTTTCCGTCTTTGCCTCCGTCTTTGTCACCGTCTTTGTCTCCGTATTTGTCTCTGTCTGTGTCTCCATATTTGTCTCCGTCTTTGTCTCCGTCTTTGCCTCCGTCTTTGTCTCGGTATTTGTCTCCGTCTGTGTCTGCATCTTTGTCTCCGCCTTTGTCTCCGTCTTTGTCTCCGTCGTCGTCTTCCTCTTCGTCTCCGTCTTTGTCTCCGTCCACGTCTCCTGCCCCTCTGTCTCTGTCTCTGTCCCAGTCCCTGTCTCCGTCTCTGTCTCTGTCTCTGTCTCTGTCTCCGTCTTTGTACCTCTCTTTGTCTCCCTATTTGTGTCCGTCTGTGTCTCCATATTTGTCTCCGCCTTTGTCTACGTCTTTGTCTCCGTCGTCGTCTTCCTCTTCGTCTCCGTCTTTGTCTCCGTATTTGTCTCCGTCTGTGTCTCCATATTTGTCTCCATCTTTGTCTCCGTCTTTGCCTCCGTCTTTGTCTCGATATTTGTCTCCGTCTGTGTCTCCATCTTTGTCTCCGCCTTTGTCTCCGTCTTTGTCACCGTCTTTGTCTCCGTCTTTGTCTCCGTCCACGTCTCCTGCCCCTCTGTCTCTGTCTCTGTCTCAGTCCCTGTCTCTGTCTCCTTCTCCGTCTCTGTCTCTGTCTCTGTCTCTGTCTCTCTCTGTCTCTGTCTCTGTCTCTGCCTCTGTCTTTGTCCCGGTCTCTGTCCCTGTCTCTGTCTCCGTCTCTGTCTCTGTCTCTGTCTCTGTCTCTGTCTCTGTCTCTGTCTCTGTCTCTGTCTCTGTCTCTGTCTCTGTCTCTGTCTCTGTCTCTGTCTCTCTCTCTGTCTCTGTCTCTGTCTCTGTCTCTGTCTCTGCCTCTGTCTCTGTCTCTGTCTCTGTCTCTGTCTCTGTCTCCGTCTCTGTCTCTGCCTCTGCCTCTGTCTCTGTCTCTGTCTCTGTCTCTGTCTTTGTATCCGTCTTTGTCTCCGCCTTTGTCTCCGTCTTTGTCTCCGTCGTCGTCTTCCTCTTCGTTTCCGTCTTTGCCTCCGTCTTTGTCACCGTCTTTGTCTCCGTATTTGTCTCCGTCTGTGTCTCCATATTTGTCTCCGTCTTTGTCTCCGTCTTTGCCTCCGTCTTTGTCTCGGTATTTGTCTCCGTCTGTGTCTGCATCTTTGTCTCCGCCTTTGTCTCCGTCTTTGTCTCCGTCGTCGTCTTCCTCTTCGTCTCCGTCTTTGTCTCCGTCCACGTCTCCTGCCCCTCTGTCTCTGTCTCTGTCCCAGTCCCTGTCTCTGTCTCTGACTCTGTCTCTGTCTATGTCTCTGTTTCTGCCTCTGCCTCTGTCTCTGTCTCTGTCTCTGTCTCTGTCTCTGTCTCCGCCTCTGTCTTTGTCTGTGGCTCTGTCTTTGTCTCATGCGCCTCTGTCTTTGTCTCTGTCTGTGTCTCTGTCTCTTTTCCTGTCTCTGTCTGTGGCTCTGTCTCTGTCTCTGTCGTTTTCTCTGTCTCTGTCTCTGTTCCCTTCTCTGTCTCCGCCTCTGCCTCTGTCTCCGTCTTTGCCTCCGTCTTTGTCTCCGTCTTTGTCACCGTCTTTGTCTGCGTCGTCGTCTTCCTCTTCGCCTCCGTCTTTGCCTCCGTCTTTGTCTCCGTCTTTGTCTCCGTCTGTGTCTCCATATTTGTCTCCGCCTTTGTCTCCGTCTTTGTCCCCGTCGTCGTCTTCCCCTTCGTCTCCGTCTTTGTCTCCGTCTTTGTCACCGTCTTTGTCTCCGTCTTTGTCTCCGTCCACGTCTCCTGCCCCTCTGTCTCTGTCTCTGTCTCCGTCTCTGTCTCTGTCTCTGTCTCTGTCTCTGTCTCTGTCTTTGTATCCGTCTTTGTCTCCGCCTTTGTCTCCGTCTTTGTCTCCGTCGTCGTCTTCCTCTTCGTTTCCGTCTTTGCCTCCGTCTTTGTCGCCGTCTTTGTCTCCGTATTTGTCTCCGTCTGTGTCTCCATATTTGTCTCCGTCTTTGTCTCCGTCTTTGCCTCCGTCTTTGTCTCGGTATTTGTCACCGTCTGTGTCTGCATCTTTGTCTCCGCCTTTGTCTCCGTCTTTGTCTCCGTCGTCGTCTTCCTCTTCGTCTCCGTCTTTGTCTCCGTCCACGTCTCCTGCCCCTCTGTCTCTGTCTCTGTCCCAGTCCCTGTCTCTGTCTCTGACTCTGTCTCTGTCTATGTCTCTGTTTCTGCCTCTGCCTCTGTCTCTGTCTCTGTCTCTGTCTCTGTCTCTGTCTCTGTCTCTGTCTCTGTCTCGGTCTCTGTCTCTGTCTCTGTCTCTGTCTCTGTCTCTGCCTCTGTCTCTGTCTGTGGCTCTGTCTTTGTCTCATGCGCCTCTGTCTTTGTCTCTGTCTGTGTCTCTGTCTGTGCCTCTGTCTCTGTTTCTGTCTCTGTCGCTGCCTCTGTCTATCTCTCTGTCTCTTTTCCTGTCTCTGTCTCTGTCTCTGTCTCTGTCTCTGTCACTTTCTCTGTCTCTGTCTCTGTTCCCTTCTCTGTCTCCGCCTCTGCCTCTGTCTGCGTCTTTGTCTCCATCTTTGTCTGCGTCTTTGTCTCCGTCTTGGTCACCGTCTTTGTCTCCGACGTCGTCTTCCTCTTCGTCTCCGTCTTTGTCTCCGTCTTTGTCACCGTCTTTGTCTCCGTCTTTGTCTCCGTCCACGTCTCCTGCCCCTCTGTCTCTGTCTCTGTCTCAGTCTCTGTCTCTGTCTTTGTCTCTGTCTCTGTCTCTGTCTCTGTCTCTGTTTCTGTCTCTGCCTCTGTCTCTGTCTCTGCCTCTGTCTCTGTCTCTGTCCCTATCTCTGTCTCTGCCTCTGCCTCTGTCTCTGTCTCTGTCCCTATCTCTGTCTCTGCCTCTGTCTCTGTCCCTGTCTCTGTCCCCGTCTCTGTCTCCGCCTCCGTCCCTGACCCTGTCTCTGTCTCTGTCTCTGTCTCTGCCTCTGTCTCTGTCTTTGTCTCCATCTTTGTCTCCGTCTATGTCACCGTCTTTGTCTCCGTCGTCGTCTTCCTCTTCGTTTCCGTCTTTGCCTCCGTCTTTGTCGCCGTCTTTGTCTCCGTATTTGTCTCCGTCTGTGTCTCCATATTTGTCTCCGTCTTTGTCTCCGTCTTTGCCTCCGTCTTTGTCTCGGTATTTGTCTCCGTCTGTGTCTGCATCTTTGTCTCCGCCTTTGTCTCCGTCTTTGTCTCCGTCGTCGTCTTCCTCTTCGTCTCCGTCTTTGTCTCCGTCCACGTCTCCTGCCCCTCTGTCTCTGTCTCTGTCCCAGTCCCTGTCTCTGTCTCTGACTCTGTCTCTGTCTATGTCTCTGTTTCTGCCTCTGCCTCTGTCTCTGTCTCTGTCTCTGTCTCTGTCTCTGTCTCTGTCTCTGTCTCTGTCTCTGTCTCGGTCTCTGTCTCTGTCTCTGTCTCTGTCTCTGTCTCTGCCTCTGTCTCTGTCTGTGGCTCTGTCTTTGTCTCATGCGCCTCTGTCTTTGTCTCTGTCTGTGTCTCTGTCTGTGCCTCTGTCTCTGTTTCTGTCTCTGTCGCTGCCTCTGTCTATCTCTCTGTCTCTTTTCCTGTCTCTGTCTCTGTCTCTGTCTCTGTCTCTGTCACTTTCTCTGTCTCTGTCTCTGTTCCCTTCTCTGTCTCCGCCTCTGCCTCTGTCTCCGTCTTTGTCTCCATCTTTGTCTGCGTCTTTGTCTCCGTCTTGGTCACCGTCTTTGTCTCCGACGTCGTCTTCCTCTTCGTCTCCGTCTTTGTCTCCGTCTTTGTCACCGTCTTTGTCTCCGTCTTTGTCTCCGTCCACGTCTCCTGCCCCTCTGTCTCTGTCTCTGTCTCAGTCTCTGTCTCTGTCTTTGTCTCTGTCTCTGTCTCTGTCTCTGTCTCTGTTTCTGTCTCTGCCTCTGTCTCTGTCTCTGCCTCTGTCTCTGTCTCTGTCTCTGTCTCTGTCTCCGCCACTGTCTTTGTCTGTGGCTCTGTCATTGTCTCATGCGCCTCTGCCTTTGTCTCTGTCTGTGTCTCTGTCTCTTTTCCTGTCTCTGTCTGTGGCTCTGTCTCTGTCTCTGTCGTTTTCTCTGTCTCTGTCTCTGTTCCCTTCTCTGTCTCCGCCTCTGCCTCTGTCTCCGTCTTTGTCTCCATCTTTGTCCGCGTCTTTGTCTCCGTCTTTGTCACCGTCTTTGTCTCCGTCGTCGTCTTCCTCTTCGCCTCCGTCTTTGCCTCCGTCTTTGTCTCCGTCTTTGTCTCCGTATTTGTCTCCGTCTGTGTCTCCATATTTGTCTCCGTCTTTGTCTCCGTCTTTGCCTCCGTCTTTGTCTCCGTCTTTGTCTCCGTCTGTGTCTCCATATTTGTCTCCGCCTTTGTCTCCGTCTTTGTCCCCGTCGTCGTCTTCCCCTTCGTCTCCGTCTTTGTCTCCGTCTTTGTCACCGTCTTTGTCTCCGTCTTTGTCTCCGTCCACGTCTCCTGCCCCTCTGTCTCTGTCTCTGTCTCCGTCTCTGTCTCTGCCTCTGTCTCTGTCTCTGTCTCTGTCTCTGTCTCTGTCTCTGTCTCTGTCTTTGTATCCGTCTTTGTCTCCGCCTTTGTCTCCGTCGTCGTCTTCCTCTTCGTTTCCGTCTTTGCCTCCGTCGTTGTCACCGTCTTTGTCTCCGTATTTGTCTCCGTCTGTGTCTCCATATTTGTCTCCGTCTTTGTCTCCGTCTTTGCCTCCGTCTTTGTCTCGGTATTTGTCTCCGTCTGTGTCTGCATCTTTGTCTCCGCCTTTGTCTCCGTCTTTGTCTCCGTCGTCGTCTTCCTCTTCGTCTCCGTTTTTGTCTCCGTCCACGTCTCCTGCCCCTCTGTCTCTGTCTCTGTCCCAGTCCCTGTTTCTGTCTCTGACTCTGTCTCTGCCTCTGTCTCTGTTTCTGCCTCTGCCTCTGTCTCTGTCTCTGTTTCTGTCTCTGTCTCTGTCTATGTCTCTGTTTCTGCCTCTGCCTCTGTCTCTGTCTCTGTCTCCGTCTCTGTCTCTGTCTCTGTCTCTGTCTCTGTCTCTGTCTCGGTCTCTGTCTCTGTCTCTGCCTCTGCCTCTGTCTCTGTCTCTGTCTCTGTCCCTGTCCCTGTCTCTGTCTCTGTCTCTGTCTCTGTCCCTGTCTCTGTCTCTGCCTCTGCCTCTGTCTCTGTCCCGGTCTCTGTCTCCGTCTCCGTCTCTGTCTCTGTCTCTGTCTCTGTCTCTGTCTCTGTCTCTGTCCCTATCTCTGTCTCTGCCTCTGCCTCTGTCTCTGTCTCTGTCCCTATCTCTGTCTCTGCCTTTGTCTCTGTCCCTGTCTCTGTCCCCGTCTCTGTCTCCGTCTCCGTCCCTGTCCCTGTCCCTGTCTCTGTCTCTGTCTCTGTCTCTGCCTCTGTCTCTGTCTTTGTCTCCATCTTTGTCTCCGTCTATGTCACCGTATTTGTCTCCGTCGTCGTCTTCCTCTTCGTCTCCGGCTTCGTCTCCGTCTTTGTCTCCGTCTTTGTCACCGTCCTCGTCTCCGTCTTTGTCTCCGTCCACGTCTCCTGCCCCTCTGTCTCTGTCGCTGTCTCAGTCTCTGTCTCTGTCTCTGTCTCTGTCTCTGTCTCTGTCTCTGTCTCTGTTTCTGTCTCTGCCCCTCTCTCTGTCTCTGTCTCTGTCTCTGTCTCTGTCTCCGCCTCTGTCTCTGTCTGTGGCTCTGTCTTTGTCTCATGCGCCTCTGTCTTTGTCTCTGTCTGTGTCTCTGTCTGTGCCTCTGTCTCTGTCTCTGTTTCTGTCTCTGTCGCTGCCTCTGTCTCTGTCTCTGTCTCCGTCTCCGTCTCTGTCTCTGTCTCTGTCACTTGCTCTGTCTCTGTCTCTGTTCCATTCCCTGTCTCTGCCTCTGCCTCTGTCTCTGTCTCTGTCTTTGTATCCGTCTCTGTCTCTGCCTCTGTCTCTGTCCCTGTCTCTGTCTCCGTCTCCGTCTCTGTCTCTGTCTCTGCCTCCGTCTTTGTACCTGTCTTTGTCACCGTATTTGTGTCCGTCTGTGTCTCCATATTTGTCTCCGTCTTTGTCTACGTCTTTGTCTCCGTCGTCGTCTTCCTCTTCGTCTCCGTCTTTGCCTCCGTCTTTGTCACCGTCTTTGTCTCCGTATTTGTCTCCGTCTGTGTCTCCGTCTTTGTCTCCGTCTTTGCCTCCGTCTTTGTCTCCATCTGTGTCTCCATCTTTGACTCCGCCTTTGTCTCCGTCTTTGTCCCCGTCGTCGTCTTCCTCTTCGTCTCCGTCTTTGTCTCCGTCTTTGTCACCGTCTTTGTCTCCGTCTTTGTCTCCGTCTTTGTCTCCGTCCACGTCTCCTGCCCCTCTGACCCTGTCTCTGTCTCAGTCTCTGTCCCTGTCCCTGTCTCTGTCTCTGTCTCTGTCTCTGTCTCTGTCTCTGTCTCTGTCTCTGTCTCTGTCTCTGTCTCTGTCTCTGTCTCTGTCTCTGTCTCTGTCTCTGTCTCTGTCTCTGTGTATCTCTCTGTCTCTGTCTCTGTCTCTGTCTCTGTCTCTGTCTCTGTCTGTGTCTCTGTCTCTGTCTCTGTCTCTGTCTCTGTCTCTGTCTCTGTCTCCGTCTCTGTCTCTGCCTCTGTCTCTGTCTCTGTCTCTGACTCTGTCTTTGTATCCGTCTTTGTCTCCGCCTTTGTCTCCGTCTTTGTCTCCGTCGTCGTCTTCCTCTTCGTTTCCGTCTTTGCCTCCGTCTTTGTCACCGTCTTTGTCTCCGTATTTGTCTCCGTCTGTGTCTCCATATTTGTCTCCGTCTTTGTCTCCGTCTTTGCCTCCGTCTTTGTCTCGGTATTTGTCTCCGTCTCTGTCTGCATCTTTGTCTCCGCCTTTGTCTCCGTCTTTGTCTCCGTCGTCGTCTTCCTCTTCGTCTCCGTCTTTGTCTCCGTCCACGTCTCCTGCCCCTCTGTCTCTGTCTCTGTCCCAGTCCCTGTCTCTGTCTCTGACTCTGTCTCTGTCTCTGTCTCTGTTTCTGTCTCTGTCTCTGTCTCTGTCTCTGTCTCTGTCTCTGTCTCTGTCTCTGTCTCGGTCTCTGTCTCTGTCTCTGTCTCTGTCTCTGTCTCTGTCTCTGTCTCCGTCTCTGTCTCTGTCTCTGTCTCTGTCTCTGTCTCTGCCTCTATCTCTGTCTGTGGCTCTGTCTTTGTCTCATGCGCCTCTGTCTTTGTCTCTGTCTGTGTCTCTGTCTGTGCCTCTGTCTCTGTCTCTGTTTCTGTCTCTGTCGCTGCCTCTGTCTATGTCTCTGTCTCTTTTCCTGTCTCTGTCTCTGTCTCTGTCTCTGTCTCTGTCACTTTCTCTGTCTCTGTCTCTGTTCCCTTCTCTGTCTCCGCCTCTGCCTCTGTCTCCGTCTTTGTCTCCATCTTTGTCTGCGTCTTTGTCTCCGTCTTTGTCACCGTCTTTGTCTCTGTCGTCGTCTTCCTCTTCGTCTCCGTCTTTGCCTCCGTCTTTGTCACCGTCTTTGTCTCCGTATTTGTCTCCGTCTGTGTCTCCATATTTGTTTCCGTCTTTGTCTCCGTCTTTGCCTCCGTCTTTGTCTCCGTATTTGTCTCTGTCTGTGTCTCCATTTTTGTCTCCGCCTTTGTCTCCGTCTTTGTCTCCGTCGTCGTCTTCCTCTTCGTCTCCGTCTTTGTCTCCGTCTTTGTCACCGTCGTTGTCTCCGTCTTTGTCTCCGTCCACGTCTCCTGCCCCTCTGTCTCTGTCTCTGTCTCTGTGTCTGTCTCTGTCTCTGTCTATGTCTCTGTCTATGTCTCTGCCTCCGTCTCTGTCTGTGGCTCTGTCTTTGTCTCATGCGCCTCTGTCTTTGTCTCTGTCTGTGTCTCTGTCTGTGCCTCTGTCTCTGTCCCTGTTTCTATCTCTGTCGCTGCCTCTGTCTCTGTCTCTATCTCTGTCTCTTTTCCTGTCTCTGTCTGTGGCTCTGTCTCTGTCTCTGTCCTTTTCTCCGTCTCTGTCTCTGTTCCCTTCTCTGTCTCCGCCTCTGCCTCTGTCTCCGTCTTTGTCTCCATCTTTGTCTGCGTCTTTGTCTCCGTCTTTGTCACCGTCTTTTTCTCCGTCGTCGTCTTCCTCTTCGTCTCCGTTTTTGTCTCCGTCTTTGTCACCATTGTTGTCACCGTCTTTGTCTCCGTCTTTGTCTACGTCTTTGTCTTCGTCTTTGTCTCCGTCTTTGTCTCCGTCTATGTCTCTGTCTCTGTCTCTGTCTCCGTCTGCGTCTCTGTCGCTGTCTCTGTCATTGGCTCCATCTCTGTCTCTGTCTCAGTCTCTGTCTCTGTCTCTGTCTCTGTCTCTGTCTCTGTCTCTGTCTCTGTTTCTGTCTCTGTCTCTGTCCCTTTCTCTGTCTCTGTCTGTGTCTCTGCCTCTGTCTCTGTCTCTGTCCTGTCTCTGTCTCTGTCTCTGCCTCTGTCTCTGTCTCTGTCTCTGTCCTGTCCCTGTCTCTGTCTCTGTCTCTATCTCTGTCTCTGTCTCTGTCTCTGTCTCTGTCTCTGTCTCTGTCCCTGTCCCTGTCTCTGTCTGTGTCTCGGTCTCTGTCTCCGTCTTTGTGTCCGTCTTTGTCTCCGTCCTTGTCTCCGTCTGCGTCTCCGTCCGTGTCTCCTGCCCCTCTGTCTCGGTCGTTGTCTCATGCGCGTCTGCCTCTGTCTCTGTCTCCGTCTGTGTCTCTGCCTCTGTCTCTGTCTCTGTCCCTATCTCTGTCTCTGCCTCTGCCTCTGTCTCTGTCTCTGTCCCTATCTCTGTCTCTGCCTCTGTCTCTGTCCCTGTCTCTGTCCCCGTCTCTGTCTCCGCCTCCGTCCCTGTCCCTGTCTCTGTCTCTGTCTCTGTCTCTGCCTCTGTCTCTGTCTTTGTCTCCATCTTTGTCTCCGTCTATGTCACCGTATTTGTCTCCGTCGTCGTCTTCCTCTTCGTCTCCGGCTTCGTCTCCGTCTTTGTCTCCGTCTTTGTCTCCGTCGTCGTCTTCCTCTTCGTCTCCGTCTTTGTCTCCGTCTTTGTCACCGTCTTTGTCTCCGTCTTTGTCTCCGTCCACGTCTCCTGCCCCTCTGTCTCTGTCTCTGTCTCAGTCTCTGTCTCTGTCTCTGTGTCTGTCTCTGTCTCTGTCTCTGCCTCTGTCTCTGTCTCTGTCTCTGTCTCTGTCTCTATCTCTGTCTCTGTCTCTGTCTCTGTCTCTGTCTCTGTCCCTGTCCCTGTCTCTGTCTCTATCTCTGTCCCTGTCCCTGTCTCTGTCTCTGTCTCTGTCTCTGTCCCTGTCTCTGTCTCTGCCTCTGCCTCTGTCTCTGTCTCTGTCTCCGTCTCCGTCTCTGTCTCTGTCTCTGTCTCCGTCTTTGTACCTCTCTTTGTCTCCGTATTTGTGTCCGTCTGTGTCTCCATATTTGTCTCCGCCTTTGTCTACGTCTTTGTCTCCGTCGTCGTCTTCCTCTTCGTCTCCGTCTTTGCCTCCGTCTGTGTTACCGTCTTTGTCTCCGTATTTGTCTCCGTCTGTGTCTCCATCTTTGTCTCCGCCTTTGTCTCCGCCTTTGTCTCCGTCGTCGCCTTCCTCTTCTTCTCCGTCTTTGTCTCCGTCTTTGTCACCGTCTTTGTCTCCGTCTTTGTCTCCGTCCACGTCTCCTGCCCCTCTGTCTCTGTCTCAGTCTCTGACTCTGTCTCTGTCTCTGTCTCTGTCTCTGTCTCTGTCTCTGTCTCTGTCTCTGCCGCTGTCTCAGTCTCTGTCTCTGTCTCGGTCTCAGCCTCTGTCCCCGTCTCTGTCTCTGTCTCTGTCTCTGTCTCTGTCTCTGTCTCTGTCTCTGTCTCTGTCTCTGTCTCTGTCTCTGTCTCTGTCTCTGTCTCTGTCTCTGTCTCTGTCTCTGTCTCTGTCTCTGTCTCTGTCTCTGTCTCTGTCTCTGTCTCTGTCTCTGTCTCTGTCTCTGTCTCTGTCTCTGTCTCTGTGTATCTCTCTGTCTCTGTCTCTGTCTCTGTCTCTGTCTCTGTCTCTGTCTCTGCCTCTGTCTCTGTCTCTGTCTCTGTCTCTGTCTCTGTCTCTGTCTCTGTCTCCGTCTCTGTCTCTGCCTCTGTCTCTGTCTCTGTCTCTGTCTCTGTCTCTGTCTTTGTATCCGTCTTTGTCTCCGCCTTTGTCTCCGTCTTTGTCTCCGTCGTCGTCTTCCTCTTCGTTTCCGTCTTTGCCTCTGTCTTTGTCACCGTCTTTGTCTCCGTATTTGTCTCCGTCTGTGTCTCCATATTTGTCTCCGTCTTTGTCTCCGTCTTTGCCTCCGTCTTTGTCTCGGTATTTGTCTCCGTCTCTGTCTGCATCTTTGTCTCCGCCTTTGTCTCCGTCTTTGTCTCCGTCGTCGTCTTCCTCTTCGTCTCCGTCTTTGTCACCGTCTTTGTCTCCGTCTTTGTCTCCGTCCACGTCTCCTGCCCCTCTGTCTCTGTCTCTGTCTCAGTCTCTGTCTCTGTCTCTGTCTCTGTCTCTGTCTCTGTCTCTGTCTCTGTCTCTGCCTCTGTCTCTGTCTCTGTCTCTGTCTCTGTCTCTATCTCTGTCTCTGTCTCTGTCTCTGTCTCTGTCTCTGTCCCTGTCCCTGTCTCTGTCTCTGTCTCTGTCCCTGTCCCTGTCTCTGTCTCTGTCTCTGTCTCTGTCCCTGTCTCTGTCTCTGCCTCTGCCTCTGTCTCTGTCTCTGTCTCCGTCTCCGTCTCTGTCTCTGTCTCTGTCTCCGTCTTTGTACCTCTCTTTGTCTCCGTATTTGTGTCCGTCTGTGTCTCCATATTTGTCTCCGCCTTTGTCTACGTCTTTGTCTCCGTCGTCGTCTTCCTCTTCGTCTCCGTCTTTGCCTCCGTCTGTGTTACCGTCTTTGTCTCCGTATTTGTCTCCGTCTGTGTCTCCATCTTTGTCTCCGCCTTTGTCTCCGCCTTTGTCTCCGTCGTCGCCTTCCTCTTCGTCTCCGTCTTTGTCTCCGTCTTTGTCACCGTCTTTGTCTCCGTCTTTGTCTCCGTCCACGTCTCCTGCCCCTCTGTCTCTGTCTCTGTCTCAGTCTCTGACTCTGTCTCTGTCTCTGTCTCTGTCTCTGTCTCTGTCTCTGTCTCTGTCTCTGTCTCTGTCTCTGTCTCTGTCTCTGTCTCTGTCTCTGTCTCTGTCTCTGTCTCTGTGTATCTCTCTGTCTCTGTCTCTGTCTCTGTCTCTGTCTCTGTCTCTGTCTCTGTCTCTGCCTCTGTCTCTGTCTCTGTGTATCTCTCTGTCTCTGTCTCTGTCTCCGTCTCTGCCTCTGTCTCTGTCTCTGTCTCTGTCTCTGTCTTTGTATCCGTCTTTGTCTCCGCCTTTGTCTCCGTCTTTGTCTCCGTCGTCGTCTTCCTCTTCGTTTCCGTCTTTGCCTCTGTCTTTGTCACCGTCTTTGTCTCCGTATTTGTCTCCATATTTGTCTCCGTCTTTGTCTCCGTCTTTGCCTCCGTCTTTGTCTCGGTATTTGTCTCCGTCTCTGTCTGCATCTTTGTCTCCGCCTTTGTCTCCGTCTTTGTCTCCGTCGTCGTCTTCCTCTTCGTCTCCGTCTTTGTCTCCGTCCACGTCTCCTGCCCCTCTGTCTCTGTCTCTGTCTCAGTCTCTGACTCTGTCTCTGTCTCTGTCTCTGTCTCTGTCTCTGACTCTGTCTCTGTCTCTGTCTCTGTCTCTGTCTCTGTCTCTGTCTCTGTCTCTGTCTCTGTCTCTGTCTCTGTCTCTGTCTCTGTGTATCTCTCTGTCTCTGTCTCTGTCTCTGTCTCTGTCTCTGTCTCTGTCTCTGCCTCTGTCTCTGTCTCTGTCTCTGTCTCTGTCTCTGTCTCTGTCTCCGTCTCTGTCTCTGCCTCTGTCTCTGTCTCTGTCTCTGTCTCTGTCTTTGTATCCGTCTTTGTCTCCGCCTTTGTCTCCGTCTTTGTCTCCGTCGTCGTCTTCCTCTTCGTTTCCGTCTTTGCCTCTGTCTTTGTCACCGTCTTTGTCTCCGTATTTGTCTCCGTCTGTGTCTCCATATTTGTCTCCGTCTTTGTCTCCGTCTTTGCCTCCGTCTTTGTCTCGGTATTTGTCTCCGTCTCTGTCTGCATCTTTGTCTCCGCCTTTGTCTCCGTCTTTGTCTCCGTCGTCGTCTTCATCTTCGTCTCTGTCTTTGTCTCCGTCCACGTCTCCTGCCCCTCTGTCTCTGTCTCTGTCCCAGACCCTGTCTCTGTCTCTGACTCTGTCTCTGTCTCTGTCTCTGTTTCTGTCTCTGTCTCTGTCTCTGTCTCTGTCTCTGTCTCTGTCTCTGTCTCTGTCTCTGTCTCTGTCTCGGTCTCTGTCTCTGTCTCTGTCTCTGTCTCTGTCTCTGTCTCTGTCTCTGTCTCTGTCTCTGTCTCTGTCTCTGCCTCTGTCTCTGTCTGTGGCTATGTCTTTGTCTCATGCGCCTCTGTCTTCGTCTCTGTCTGTGTCTCTGTCTGTGCCTCTGTCTCTGTCCCTGTTTCTATCTCTGTCGCTGCCTCTGTCTCTGTCTCTATCTCTGTCTCTTTTCCTGTCTCTGTCTGTGGCTCTGTCTCTGTCTCTGTCCTTTTCTCTGTCTCTGTCTCTGTTCCCTTCTCTGTCTCCGCCTCTGCCTCTGTCTCCGTCTTTGTCTCCATCTTTGTCCGCGTCTTTGTCTCCGTCTTTGTCACCGTCTTTGTCTCCGTCGTCGTCTTCCTCTTCGTCTCCGTCTTTGTCTCCGTCTTTGTCTCCGTCTTTGTCTCCGTATTTGTCTCCGTCTGTGTCTCCATATTTGTCTCCGTCTTTGTCTCCGTCTTTGCCTCCGTCTTTGTCTCCGTCTTTGTCTCCGTCTGTGTCTCCATATTTGTCTCCGCCTTTGTCTCCGTCTTTGTCCCCGTCGTCGTCTTCCCCTTCGTCTCCGTCTTTGTCTCCGTCTTTGTCACCGTCTTTGTCTCCGTCTTTGTCTCCGTCCACGTCTCCTGCCCCTCTGTCTCTGTCTCTGTCTCCGTCTCTGTCTCTGCCTCTGTCTCTGTCTCTGTCTCTGTCTCTGTCTCTGTCTCTGTCTTTGTATCCGTCTTTGTCTCCGCCTTTGTCTCCGTCGTCGTCTTCCTCTTCGTTTCCGTCTTTGCCTCCGTCGTTGTCACCGTCTTTGTCTCCGTATTTGTCTCCGTCTGTGTCTCCATATTTGTCTCCGTCTTTGTCTCCGTCTTTGCCTCCGTCTTTGTCTCGGTATTTGTCTCCGTCTGTGTCTGCATCTTTGTCTCCGCCTTTGTCTCCGTCTTTGTCTCCGTCGTCGTCTTCCTCTTCGTCTCCGTTTTTGTCTCCGTCCACGTCTCCTGCCCCTCTGTCTCTGTCTCTGTCCCAGTCCCTGTTTCTGTCTCTGACTCTGTCTCTGCCTCTGTCTCTGTTTCTGCCTCTGCCTCTGTCTCTGTCTCTGTTTCTGTCTCTGTCTCTGTCTATGTCTCTGTTTCTGCCTCTGCCTCTGTCTCTGTCTCTGTCTCTGTCTCTGTCTCTGTCTCTGTCTCTGTCTCTGTCTCTGTCTCGGTCTCTGTCTCTGTCTCTGCCTCTGCCTCTGTCTCTGTCTCTGTCTCTGTCCCTGTCCCTGTCTCTGTCTCTGTCTCTGTCTCTGTCCCTGTCTCTGTCTCTGCCTCTGCCTCTGTCTCTGTCCCGGTCTCTGTCTCCGTCTCCGTCTCTGTCTCTGTCTCTGTCTCTGTCTCTGTCTCTGTCCCTATCTCTGTCTCTGCCTCTGCCTCTGTCTCTGTCTCTGTCCCTATCTCTGTCTCTGCCTTTGTCTCTGTCCCTGTCTCTGTCCCCGTCTCTGTCTCCGTCTCCGTCCCTGTCCCTGTCCCTGTCTCTGTCTCTGTCTCTGTCTCTGCCTCTGTCTCTGTCTTTGTCTCCATCTTTGTCTCCGTCTATGTCACCGTATTTGTCTCCGTCGTCGTCTTCCTCTTCGTCTCCGACTTCGTCTCCGTCTTTGTCTCCGTCTTTGTCACCGTCCTCGTCTCCGTCTTTGTCTCCGTCCACGTCTCCTGCCCGTCTGTCTCTGTCGCTGTCTCAGTCTCTGTCTCTGTCTCTGTCTCTGTCTCTGTCTCTGTCTCTGTTTCTGTCTCTGCCCCTCTCTCTGTCTCTGTCTCTGTCTCTGTCTCTGTCTCCGCCTCTGTCTCTGTCTGTGGCTCTGTCTTTGTCTCATGCGCCTCTGTCTTTGTCTCTGTCTGTGTCTCTGTCTGTGCCTCTGTCTCTGTCTCTGTTTCTGTCTCTGTCGCTGCCTCTGTCTCTGTCTCTGTCTCCGTCTCCGTCTCTGTCTCTGTCTCTGTCACTTGCTCTGTCTCTGTCTCTGTTCCATTCCCTGTCTCTGCCTCTGCCTCTGTGTCTGTCTCTGTCTTTGTATCCGTCTCTGTCTCTGCCTCTGTCTCTGTCTCTGTCTCTGTCTCTATCTCTGTCTCTGTCTCTGTCTCTGTCTCTGTCTCTGTCCCTGTCCCTGTCTCTGTCTCTGTCTCTGTCCCTGTCCCTGTCTCTGTCTCTGTCTCTGTCTCTGTCCCTGTCTCTGTCTCTGCCTCTGCCTCTGTCTCTGTCTCTGTCTCCGTCTCCGTCTCTGTCTCTGTCTCTGTCTCCGTCTTTGTACCTCTCTTTGTCTCCGTATTTGTGTCCGTCTGTGTCTCCATATTTGTCTCCGCCTTTGTCTACGTCTTTGTCTCTGTCGTCGTCTTCCTCTTCGTCTCCGTCTTTGCCTCCGTCTGTGTTACCGTCTTTGTCTCCGTATTTGTCTCCGTCTGTGTCTCCATCTTTGTCTCCGCCTTTGTCTCCGCCTTTGTCTCCGTCGTCGCCTTCCTCTTCGTCTCCGTCTTTGTCTCCGTCTTTGTCTCCGTCCACGTCTCCTGCCCCTCTGTCTCTGTCTCTGTCTCAGTCTCTGACTCTGTCTCTGTCTCTGTCTCTGTCTCTGTCTCTGTCTCTGTCCCTGTCTCTGTCTCTGCCGCTGTCTCAGTCTCTGTCTCTGTCTCTGTCTCAGCCTCTGTCCCTGTCTCTGTCTCTGTCTCTGTCTCTGTCTCTGTCTCTGTCTCTGTCTCTGTCTCTGTCTCTGTCTCTGTCTCTGTCTCTGTCTCTGTCTCTGTCTCTGTCTCTGTCTCTGTCTCTGCCTCTGTCTCTGTCTCTGTCTCTGTCTCTGTCTCTGTCTCTGTCTCCGTCTCTGTCTCTGCCTCTGTCTCTGTCTCTGTCTCTGTCTCTGTCTTTGTATCCGTCTTTGTCTCCGCCTTTGTCTCCGTCTTTGTCTCCGTCGTCGTCTTCCTCTTCGTTTCCGTCTTTGCCTCTGTCTTTGTCACCGTCTTTGTCTCCGTATTTGTCTCCGTCTGTGTCTCCATATTTGTCTCCGTCTTTGTCTCCGTCTTTGCCTCCGTCTTTGTCTCGGTATTTGTCTCCGTCTCTGTCTGCATCTTTGTCTCCGCCTTTGTCTCCGTCTTTGTCTCCGTCGTCGTCTTCCTCTTCGTCTCCGTCTTTGTCTCCGTCCACGTCTCCTGCCCCTCTGTCTCTGCCTCTGTCCCAGACCCTGTCTCTGTCTCTGACTCTGTCTCTGTCTCTGTCTCTGTTTCTGTCTCTGTCTCTGTCTCTGTCTCTGTCTCTGTCTCTGTCTATGTCTCTGTCTCGGTCTCTGTCTCTGTCTCTGTCTCTTTCTCTGTCTCTGTCTCTGTCTCTGTCTCTGTCTCTGCCTCTGTCTCTGTCTGTGGCTCTGTCTTTGTCTCATGCGCCTCTGTCTTTGTCTCTGTCTGTGTCTCTGTCTGTGCCTCTGTCTCTGTCTCTGTTTCTGTCCCTGTCGCTGCCTCTGTCTATGTCTCTGTCTCTTTTCCTGTCTCTGTCTCTGTCTCTGTCTCTGTCTCTGTCACTTTCTCTGTCTCTGTCTCTGTTCCCTTCCTTGTCTCCGCCTCTGCCTCTGTCTCCGTCTTTGTCTCCATCTTTGTCTGCGTCTTTGTCTCCGTCTTTGTCACCGTCTTTGTCTCCGTCGTCGTCTTCCTCTTCGTCTCCGTCTTTGTCTCCGTCTTTGTCTCCGTCTTTGTCACCATCGTTGTCTCCGTCTTTGCCTCCGTCTTTGTCTCCGTATTTGTCTCCGTCTGTGTCTCCATCTTCGTCTCCGCTTTTGTCTCCGTCTTTGTCTCCGTCGTCGTCTTCCTCTTCGTCTCCGTCTTTGCCTCCGTCTTTGTCACCGTCTTTGTCTCCGTATTTGTCTCCGTCTGTGTCTCCATATTTGTTTCCGTCTTTGTCTCCGTCTTTGCCTCCGTCTTTGTCTCCGTATTTGTCTCTGTCTGTGTCTCCATTTTTGTCTCCGCCTTTGTCTCCGTCTTTGTCTCCGTCGTCGTCTTCCTCTTCGTCTCCGTCTTTGTCTCCGTCTTTGTCACCGTCGTTGTCTCCGTCTTTGTCTCCGTCCACGTCTCCTGCCCCTCTGTCTCTGTCTCTGTCTCTGTGTCTGTCTCTGTCTCTGTCTATGTCTCTGTCTATGTCTCTGCCTCCGTCTCTGTCTGTGGCTCTGTCTTTGTCTCATGCGCCTCTGTCTTTGTCTCTGTCTGTGTCTCTGTCTGTGCCTCTGTCTCTGTCCCTGTTTCTATCTCTGTCGCTGCCTCTGTCTCTGTCTCTATCTCTGTCTCTTTTCCTGTCTCTGTCTGTGGCTCTGTCTCTGTCTCTGTCCTTTTCTCTGTCTCTGTCTCTGTTCCCTTCTCTGTCTCCGCCTCTGCCTCTGTCTCCGTCTTTGTCTCCATCTTTGTCTGCGTCTTTGTCTCCGTCTTTGTCACCGTCTTTTTCTCCGTCGTCGTCTTCCTCTTCGTCTCCGTCTTTGTCTCCGTCTTTGTCACCATTGTTGTCACCGTCTTTGTCTCCGTCTTTGTCTACGTCTTTGTCTTCGTCTTTGTCTCCGTCTTTGTCTCCGTCTATGTCTCTGTCTCTGTCTCTGTCTCCGTCTCCGTCTCTGTCGCTGTCTCTGTCATTGGCTCCATCTCTGTCTCTGTCTCAGTCTCTGTCTCTGTCTCTGTCTCTGTCTCTGTCTCTGTCTCTGTCTCTGTCTCTGTCTCTGTCTCTGTTTCTGTCTCTGTCTCTGTCCCTTTCTCTGTCTCTGTCTGTGTCTCTGCCTCTGTCTCTGTCTCTGTCCTGTCTCTGTCTCTGTCTCTGCCTCTGTCCCTGTCTCTGTCTCTGTCTCTGTCCTGTCTCTGTCTCTGTCTCTGTCTCTATCTCTGTCTCTGTCTCTGTCTCTGTCTCTGTCTCAGTCCCTGTCCCTGTCTCTGTCTGTGTCTCGGTCTCTGTCTCCGTCTTTGTGTCCGTCTTTGTCTCCGTCCTTGTCTCCGTCTGCGTCTCCGTCCGTGTCTCCTGCCCCTCTGTCTCGGTCGTTGTCTCATGCGCGTCTGCCTCTGTCTCTGTCTCCGTCTGTGTCTCTGCCTCTGTCTCTGTCTCTGTCCCTATCTCTGTCTCTGCCTCTGCCTCTGTCTCTGTCTCTGTCCCTATCTCTGTCTCTGCCTCTGTCTCTGTCCCTGTCTCTGTCCCCGTCTCTGTCTCCGCCTCCGTCCCTGTCCCTGTCTCTGTCTCTGTCTCTGTCTCTGCCTCTGTCTCTGTCTTTGTCTCCATCTTTGTCTCCGTCTATGTCACCGTATTTGTCTCCGTCGTCGTCTTCCTCTTCGTCTCCGGCTTCGTCTCCGTCTTTGTCTCCGTCTTTGTCACCGTCTTTGTCTCCGTCTTTGTCTCCGTCCACGTCTCCTGCCCCTCTGTCTCTGTCGCTGTCTCAGTCTCAGTCTCTGTCTCTGTCTCTGTCTCTGTGTCTGTCTCTGTCTCTGTTTCTGTCTCTGCCCCTCTCTCTGTCTCTGTCTCTGTCTCTGTCTCTGTCTCTGTCTCTGCCTCTGTCTCTGTCTGTGGCTCTGTCTTTGTCTCATGCGCCTCTGTCTTTGTCTCTGTCTGTGTCTCTGTCTGTGCCTCTGTCTCTGTCTCTGTTTCTGTCTCTGTCGCTGCCTCTGTCTCTGTCTCTGTCTCTGTCTCCGTCTCTGTCTCTGTCTCTGTCACTTGCTCTGTCTCTGTCTCTGTTCCATTCCCTGTCTCTGCCTCTGCCTCTGTCTCTGTCTCTGTCTTTGTATCCGTCTTTGTCTCCGCCTTTGTCTCCGTCTTTGTCTCCGTCGTCGTCTTCCTCTTCGTCTCCGTCTTTGTCTCCGTCCACGTCTCCTGCCCCTCTGTCTCTGTCTCTGTCTCAGTCTCTGTCTCTGTCTCTGCCGCTGTCTCAGTCTCTGTCTCTGTCTCTGTCTCAGTCTCTGTCCCTGTCTCTGTCTCTGTCTCTGTCTCTGTCTCTGTCTCTGTCTCTGTCTCTGTCTCTGTCTCTGTCTCTGTCTCTGTCTCTGTCTCTGTCTCTGTGTATCTCTCTGTCTCTGTCTCTGTCTCTGTCTCTGTGTATCTCTCTGTCTCTGTCTCTGTCTCTGTCTCTGTCTCTGTCTCTGTCTCTGTCTCTGCCTCTGTCTCTGTCTCTGTCTCTGTCTCTGTCTCTGTCTCTGTCTCCGTCTCTGTCTCTGCCTCTGTCTCTGTCTCTGTCTCTGTCTCTGTCTTTGTATCCGTCTTTGTCTCCGCCTTTGTCTCCGTCTTTGTCTCCGTCGTCGTCTTCCTCTTCGTTTCCGTCTTTGCCTCTGTCTTTGTCACCGTCTTTGTCTCCGTATTTGTCTCCGTCTGTGTCTCCATATTTGTCTCCGTCTTTGTCTCCGTCTTTGCCTCCGTCTTTGTCTCGGTATTTGTCTCCGTCTCTGTCTGCATCTTTGTCTCCGCCGTTGTCTCCGTCTTTGTCTCCGTCGTCGTCTTCCTCTTCGTCTCCGTCTTTGTCTCCGTCCACGTCTCCTGCCCCTCTGTCTCTGTCTCTGTCCCAGTCCCTGTCTCTGTCTCTGACTCTGTCTCTGTCTCTGTCTCTGTTTCTGTCTCTGTCTCTGTCTCTGTCTCTGTCTCTGTCTCTGTCTCTGTCTCTGTCTCTGTCTCTGTCTCTGTCTCTGTCTCGGTCTCTGTCTCTGTCTCTGTCTCTGTCTCTGTCTCTGTCTCTGTCTCTGTCTCTGCCTCTGTCTCTGTCTGTGGCTCTGTCTTTGTCTCATGCGCCTCTGTCTTTGTCTCTGTCTGTGTCTCTGTCTGTGCCTCTGTCTCTGTCTCTGTTTCTGTCTCTGTCGCTGCCTCTGTCTCTGTCTCTGTCTCTGTCTCCGTCTCTGTCTCTGTCTCTGTCACTTGCTCTGTCTCTGTCTCTGTTCCATTCCCTGTCTCTGCCTCTGCCTCTGTCTCTGTCTCTGTCTTTGTATCCGTCTTTGTCTCCGCCTTTGTCTCCGTCTTTGTCTCCGTCGTCGTCTTCCTCTTCGTCTCCGTCTTTGTCTCCGTCTTTGTCACCGTCTTTGTCTCCGTCTTTGTCTCCGTCCACGTCTCCTGCCCCTCTGTCTCTGTCTCTGTCTCAGTCTCTGTCTCTGTCTCTGTCTCTGTCTCTGACTCTGTCTCTGTCTCTGTCTCTGTCTCTGTCTCTATCTCTGTCTCTGTCTCTGTCTCTGTCTCTGTCTCTGTCCCTGTCCCTGTCTCTGTCTCTGTCTCTGTCCCTGTCCCTGTCTCTGTCTCTGTCTCTGTCTCTGTCCCTGTCTCTGTCTCTGCCTCTGCCTCTGTCTCTGTCCCTGTCTCTGTCTCCGCCTCCGTCTCTGTCTCTGTCTCTGTCTCCGTCTTTGTACCTCTCTTTGTCTCCGTATTTGTGTCCGTCTGTGTCTCCATATTTGTCTCCGCCTTTGTCTATGTCTTTGTCTCCGTCGTCGTCTTCCTCTTCGTCTCCGTCTTTGCCTCCGTCTGTGTTACCGTCTTTTTCTCCGTATTTGTCTCCGTCTGTGTCTCCATCTTTGTCTCCGCCTTTGTCTCCGCCTTTGTCTCCGTCGTCGCCTTCCTCTTCGTCTCCGCCTCTGTCTCCGTCTTTGTCACCGTCTTTGTCTCCGTCTTTGTCTCCGTCCACGTCTTCTGCCCCTCTGTCTCTGTCTCTGTCTCAGTCTCTGACTCTGTATCTGTCTCTGTCTCTGTCTCTGTCTCTGTCTCTGTCTCTGTCTCTGTCTCTGTCTCTGTCTCTGTCCCTGTCTCTGTCTCCTTCTCCGTCTCTGTCTCTGTCTCTGTCTCTGTCCCCGTCTCTGTCTCTGTCTCTGTCCCTGTCTCTGTCTGTGTCTCGGTCTCTGTCTCCGTCTTTGTGTCCGTCTTTGTTTCCGTCCTTGTCTCCGTCTGCGTCTCCGTCCGTGTCTCCTGCCCCTCTGTCTCGGTCATTGTCTCATGCGCGTCTGCCTCTGTCTCTGTCTCCGTCTGTGTCTCTGCCTCTGTCTCTGTCTCTGTCCCTATCTCTGTCTCTGCCTCTGCCTCTGTCTCTGTCTCTGTCCCTATCTCTGTCTCTGTCTCTGCCTCTGTCTCTGTCCCTGTCTCTGTCCCCGTCTCTGTCTCCGTCTCCGTCCCTGTCCCTGTCTCTGTCTCTGTCTCTGTCTCTGCCTCTGTCTCTGTCTTTGTCTCCATCTTTGTCTCCGTCTATGTCAGCGTATTTGTCTCCGTCGTCGTCTTCCTCTTCGTCTCCGGCTTCGTCTCCGTCTTTGTCTCCGTCTTTGTCACCGTCTTTGTCTCCGTCTTTGTCTCCGTCCACGTCTCCTGCCCCTCTGTCTCTGTCGCTGTCTCAGTCTCTGTCTCTGTCTCTGTCTCTGTGTCTGTCTCTGTCTCTGTTTCTGTCTCTGCCCCTCACTCTGTCTCTGTCTCTGTCTCTGTCTCTGTCTCTGTCTCTGCCTCTGTCTCTGTCTGTGGCTCTGTCTTTGTCTCATGCGCCTCTGTCTTTGTCTCTGTCTGTGTCTCTGTCTGTGCCTCTGTCTCTGTCTCTGTTTCTGTCTCTGTCGCTGCCTCTGTCTCTGTCTCTGTCTCTGTCTCTGTCTCCGTCTCTGTCTCTGTCTCTGTCACTTGCTCTGTCTCTGTCTCTGTTCCATTCCCTGTCTCTGCCTCTGCCTCTGTCTCTGTCTCTGTCTTTGTATCCGTCTTTGTCTCCGCCTTTGTCTCCGTCTTTGTCTCCGTCGTCGTCTTCCTATTCGTCTCCGTCTTTGTCTCCGTCTTTGTCACCGTCTTTGTCTCCGTCTTTGTCTCCGTCCACGTCTCCTGCCCCTCTGTCTCGGTCTCTGTCTCAGTCTCTGTCTCTGTCTCTGTCTCTGTCTCTGTCTCTGTCTCTGTCTCTGTCTCTGTCTCTGTCTCTGTCTCTGTCTCTATCTCTGTCTCTGTCTCTGTCTCTGTCTCTGTCTCTGTCCCTGTCCCTGTCTCTGTCTCTGTCTCTGTCCCTGTCCCTGTCTCTGTCTCTGCCTCTGTCTCTGTCTCTGTCTCTGTCTCTGCCTCTGCCTCTGTCTCTGTCCCTGTCTCTGTCTCCGTCTCCGTCTCTGTCTCTGTCTCTGTCTCCGTCTTTGTACCTCTCTTTGTCTCCGTATTTGTGTCCGTCTGTGTCTCCATATTTGTCTCCGCCTTTGTCTACGTCTTTGTCTCCGTCGTCGTCTTCCTCTTCGTCTCCGTCTTTGCCTCCGTCTGTGTTACCGTCTTTGTCTCCGTATTTGTCTCCGTCTGTGTCTCCATCTTTGTCTCCGCCTTTGTCTCCGCCTTTGTCTCCGTCGTCGCCTTCCTCTTCGTCTCCGTCTTTGTCTCCGTCTTTGTCACCGTCTTTGTCTCCGTCTTTGTCTCCGTCCACGTCTCCTGCCCCTCTGTCTCTGTCTCTGTCTCAGTCTCTGACTCTGTCTCTGTCTCTGTCTCTGTCTCTGTCTCTGTCTCTGTCTCTGTCTCTGTCTCTGTCTCTGTCTCTGTCTCTGTCTCTGTCTCTGTCTCTGTCTCTGTCTCTGTCTCTGTCTCTGCCGCTGTATCAGTCTCTGTCTCTGTCTCTGTCTCAGTCTCTGTCCCTGTCTCTGTCTCTGTCTCTGTCTCTGTCTCTGTCTCTGTCTCTGTCTCTGTCTCTGTCTCTGTCTCTGTCTCTGTCTCTATCTCTGTCTCTTTTCCTGTCTCTGTCTGTGGCTCTGTTTCTGTCTCTGTCCTTTTCTCTGTCTCTGTCTCTGTTCCCTTCTCTGTCTCCGCCTCTGCCTCTGTCTCCGTCTTTGTCTCCATCTTTGTCTGCGTCTTTGTCTCCGTCTTTGTCACCGTCTTTTTCTCCGTTGTCGTCTTCCTCTTCGTCTCCGTCTTTGTCTCCGTCTTTGTCACCATTGTTGTCACCGTCTTTGTCTCCGTCTTTGTCTAGGTCTTTGTCTTCGTCTTTGTCTCCGTCTTTGTCTCCGTCTATGTCTCTGTCTCTGTCTCTGTCTCTGTCTCTGTCTCTGTCTCTCTCTCTGTCTCTGTCTCTGTCTCTGTCTCTGTCTCTGTCTCTGTCTCTGTCTCTGTCTCTGTCTCTGCCGCTGTCTCAGTCTCTGTCTCTGTCTCTGTCTCAGTCTCTGTCCCTGTCTCTGTCTCTGTCTCTGTCTCTGTCTCTGTCTCTGTCTCTGTCTCTGTCTCTGTCTCTGTCTCTGTCTCTGTCTCTGCCTCTGTCTCTGTCTGTGGCTCTGTCTTTGTCTCATGCGCCTCTGTCTTTGTCTCTGTCTGTGTCTCTGTCTGTGCCTCTGTCTCTGTCTCTGTTTCTGTCTCTGTCGCTGCCTCTGTCTCTGTCTCTGTCTCTGTCTCCGTCTCTGTCTCTGTCTCTGTCACTTGCTCTGTCTCTGTCTCTGTTCCATTCCCTGTCTCTGCCTCTGCCTCTGTCTCTGTCTCTGTCTTTGTATCCGTCTTTGTCTCCGCCTTTGTCTCCGTCTTTGTCTCCGTCGTCGTCTTCCTATTCGTCTCCGTCTTTGTCTCCGTCTTTGTCACCGTCTTTGTCTCCGTCTTTGTCTCCGTCGTCGTCTTCCTATTCGTCTCCGTCTTTGTCTCCGTCTTTGTCACCGTCTTTGTCTCCGTCTTTGTCTCCGTCCACGTCTCCTGCCCCTCTGTCTCGGTCTCTGTCTCAGTCTCTGTCTCTGTCTCTGTCTCTGTCTCTGTCTCTGTCTCTGTCTCTGTCTCTGTCTCTGTCTCTGTCTCTGTCTCTGTCTCTATCTCTGTCTCTGTCTCTGTCTCTGTCTCTGTCTCTGTCACTGTCCCTGTCTCTGTCTCTGTCTCTGTCCCTGTCCCTGTCTCTGTCTCTGCCTCTGTCTCTGTCTCTGTCTCTGTCTCTGCCTCTGCCTCTGTCTCTGTCCCTGTCTCTGTCTCCGTCTCCGTCTCTGTCTCTGTCTCTGTCTCCGTCTTTGTACCTCTCTTTGTCTCCGTATTTGTGTCCGTCTGTGTCTCCATATTTGTCTCCGCCCTTGTCTACGTCTTTGTCTCCGTCGTCGTCTTCCTCTTCGTCTCCGTCTTTGCCTCCGTCTGTGTTACCGTCTTTGTCTCCGTATTTGTCTCCGTCTGTGTCTCCATCTTTGTCTCCGCCTTTGTCTCCGCCTTTGTCTCCGTCGTCGCCTTCCTCTTCGTCTCCGTCTTTGTCTCCGTCTTTGTCACCGTCTTTGTCTCCGTCTTTGTCTCCGTCCACGTCTCCTGCCCCTCTGTCTCTGTCTCTGTCTCAGTCTCTGACTCTGTCTCTGTCTCTGTCTCTGTCTCTGTCTCTGTCTCTGTCTCTGTCTCTGTCTCTGTCTCTGTCTCTGTCTCTGTCTCTGTCTCTGTCTCTGTCTCTGTCTCTGTCTCTGTCTCTGTCTCTGCCGCTGTCTCAGTCTCTGTCTCTGTCTCTGTCTCAGTCTCTGTCCCTGTCTCTGTCTCTGTCTCTGTCTCTGTCTCTGTCTCTGTCTCTGTCTCTGTCTCTGTCTCTGTCTCTGTCTCTGTCTCTGTCTCTATCTCTGTCTCTTTTCCTGTCTCTGTCTGTGGCTCTGTCTCTGTCTCTGTCCTTTTCTCTGTCTCTGTCTCTGTTCCCTTCTCTGTCTCCGCCTCTGCCTCTGTCTCCGTCTTTGTCTCCATCTTTGTCTGCGTCTTTGTCTCCGTCTTTGTCACCGTCTTTTTCTCCGTCGTCGTCTTCCTCTTCGTCTCCGTCTTTGTCTCCGTCTTTGTCACCATTGTTGTCACCGTCTTTGTCTCCGTCTTTGTCTAGGTCTTTGTCTTCGTCTTTGTCTCCGTCTTTGTCTCCGTCTATGTCTCTGTCTCTGTCTCTGTCTCTGTCTTTGTATCCGTCTTTGTCTCCGCCTTTGTCTCCGTCTTTGTCTCCGTCGTCGTCTTCCTATTCGTCTCCGTCTTTGTCTCCGTCTTTGTCACCGTCTTTGTCACCGTCTTTGTCTCCGTCCACGTCTCCTGCCACTCTGTCTCTGTCTCTGTCTCAGTCTCTGACTCTGTCTCTGTCTCTGTCTCTGTCTCTGTCTCTGTCTCTGTCTCTGTCTCTGTCTCTGTCTCTGTCTCTGTCTCTGTCTCTGTCTCTGTCTCTGCCGCTGTCTCAGTCTCTGTCTCTGTCTCTGTCTCAGTCTCTGTCCCTGTCTCTGTCTCTGTCTCTGTCTCTGTCTCTGTCTCTGTCTCAGTCTCTGTCTCTGTCTCTGTCTCCGTCTCTGTCTCTGTCTCTGTCTCTGTCTCTGTCTCTGTCTCTGTCTCTGTCTCTGCCGCTGTCTCAGTCTCTGTCTCTGTCTCTGTCTCAGTCTCTGTCCCTGTCTCTGTCTCTGTCTCTGTCTCTGTCTCTGTCTCTGTCTCAGTCTCTGTCTCTGTCTCTGTCTCCGTCTCTGTCTCTGTCTCTGTCTCTGTCTCTGTCTCCGTCTCTGTCTCTGTCTCTGTCTCTGTCTCTGTCTCTGTCTCTGTCTCTGTCTCTGTCTCTGTCTCTGTCTCTGTCTCAGTCTCTGTCCCTGTCTCTGTCTCTGTCTCTGTCTCTGTCTCTGTCTCTGTCTCTGTCTCTGTCTCTGTCTCTGTCTCCGTCTCTGTCTCTGTCTCTGTCTCTGTCTCTGTCTCCGTCTCTGTCTCTGTCTCTGTCTCTGTCTCTGTCTCTGTCTCTGTCTCTGTCTCTGTCTCTGTCTCTGTCTCTGTCTCTGTCTCTGTCTCTGTCTCTGTCTCTGTGTATCTCTCTGTCTCTGTCTCTGTCTCTGTCTCTGTCTCTGTCTCTGTCTCTGTCTCTGTCTCTGTCTCTGTCTCTATCTCTGTCTCTGTCTCTGTCTCTGTCTCTGTCTCTGTCACTGTCCCTGTCTCTGTCTCTGTCTCTGTCCCTGTCCCTGTCTCTGTCTCTGCCTCTGTCTCTGTCTCTGTCTCTGTCTCTGTCTCTGCCTCTGCCTCTGTCTCTGTCCCTGTCTCTGTCTCCGTCTCCGTCTCTGTCTCTGTCTCTGTCTCCGTCTTTGTACCTCTCTTTGTCTCCGTATTTGTGTCCGTCTGTGTCTCCATATTTGTCTCCGCCTTTGTCTACGTCTTTGTCTCCGTCGTCGTCTTCCTCTTCGTCTCCGTCTTTGCCTCCGTCTGTGTTACCGTCTTTGTCTCCGTATTTGTCTCCGTCTGTGTCTCCATCTTTGTCTCCGCCTTTGTCTCCGCCTTTGTCTCCGTCGTCGCCTTCCTCTTCGTCTCCGTCTTTGTCTCCGTCTTTGTCACCGTCTTTGTCTCCGTCTTTGTCTCCGTCCACGTCTCCTGCCCCTCTGTCTCTGTCTCTGTCTCAGTCTCTGTCTCTGTCTCTGTCTCTGTCTCTGTCTCTGTCTCTGTCTCTGTCTCTGTCTCTGTCTCTGTCTCTGTCTCTGTCTCTGTCTCTGTCTCTGTCTCTGTCTCTGTCTCTGTCTCTGCCGCTGTCTCAGTCTCTGTCTCTGTCTCTGTCTCAGTCTCTGTCCCTGTCTCTGTCTCTGTCTCTGTCTCTGTCTCTGTCTCTGTCTCTGTCTCTGTCTCTGTCTCTGTCTCTGTCTCTGTCTCTGTCTCTGTCTCTGTCTCTATCTCTGTCTCTTTTCCTGTCTCTGTCTGTGGCTCTGTCTCTGTCTCTGTCCTTTTCTCCGTCTCTGTCTCTGTTCCCTTCTCTGTCTCCGCCTCTGCCTCTGTCTCCGTCTTTGTCTCCATCTTTGTCTGCGTCTTTGTCTCCGTCTTTGTCACCGTCTTTTTCTCCGTCGTCGTCTTCCTCTTCGTCTCCGTCTTTGTCTCCGTCTTTGTCACCATTGTTGTCACCGTCTTTGTCTCCGTCTTTGTCTAGGTCTTTGTCTTCGTCTTTGTCTCCGTCTTTGTCTCCGTCTATGTCTCTGTCTCTGTCTCTGTCTCTGTCTCTGTCTCTGTCTCTGTCTCTGTCTCTGTCTCTATCTCTGTCTCTGTCTCTGTCTCTGTCTCTGCCGCTGTCTCAGTCTCTGTCTCTGTCTCTGTCTCAGTCTCTGTCCCTGTCTCTGTCTCTGTCTCTGTCTCTGTCTCTGTCTCTGTCTCTGTCTCTGTCTCTGTCTCTGTCTCTGTCTCTGTCTCTGTCTCTGTCTCTGTCTCTGTCTCTGTCTCTGTCTCTGCCGCTGTCTCAGTCTCTGTCTCTGTCTCTGTCTCAGTCTCTGTCCCTGTCTCTGTCTCTGTCTGTGTCTCTGTCTCTGTCTCTGTCTCTGTCTCTGTCTCTGTCTCTGTCTCTGTCTCTGTCTCTGTCTCTGTCTCTGTCTCTGTCTCTGTCTCTGTCTCTGTCTCTGTCTCTGTCTCTGTCTCTGTCTCTGTCTCTGTCTCTGTCTCTGTCTCTGTCTCTGTCTCTGTCTCTGTCTCTGTGTATCTCTCTGTCTCTGTCTCTGTCTCTGTCTCTGTCTCTGTCTCTGCCTCTGCCTCTGTCTGTGGCTCTGTCTTTGTCTCTTGCGCCTCTGTCTTTGACTCTGTCTGTGTCTCTGTCTGTGCCTCTGTCTCTGTCTCTGCCGCTGTCTCAGTCTCTGTCTCTGTCTCTGTCTCAGTCTCTGTCTCCGTCTCTGTCTCTGTCTCTGTCACTTGCTCTGTCTCTGTCTCTGTTCCATTCCCTGTCTCTGCCTCTGCCTCTGTCTCTGTCTCTGCCTTTGTATCCGTCTTTGTCTCCGCCTTTGTCTCCGTCTTTGTCTCCGTCGTCGCCTTCCTCTTCGTCTCCGTCTTTGTCTCCGTCTTTGTCACCGTCTTTGTCTCCGTCTTTGTCTCCGTCCACGTCTCCTGCCCCTCTGTCTCTGTCTCTGTCTCAGTCTCTGACTCTGTCTCTGTCTCTGTCTCTGTCTCTGTCTCTGTCTCTGTCTCTGTCTCTGTCTCTGTCTCTGTCTCTGTCTCTGTCTCTGTCTCTGTCTCTGTCTCTGTCTCTGTCTCTGTCTCTGTCTCTGTCTCTGTCCCTGTCTCTGTCTCCTTCTCCGTCTCTGTCTCTGTCTCTGTCTCTGTCCCCGTCTCTGTCTCTGTCTCTGTCCCTGTCTCTGTCTGTGTCTCGGTCTCTGTCTCCGTCTTTGTGTCCGTCTTTGTTTCCGTCCTTGTCTCCGTCTGCGTCTCCGTCCGTGTCTCCTGCCCCTCTGTCTCGGTCATTGTCTCATGCGCGTCTGCCTCTGTCTCTGTCTCCGTCTGTGTCTCTGCCTCTGTCTCTGTCTCTGTCCCTATCTCTGTCTCTGCCTCTGCCTCTGTCTCTGTCTCTGTCCCTATCTCTGTCTCTGTCTCTGCCTCTGTCTCTGTCCCTGTCTCTGTCCCCGTCTCTGTCTCCGTCTCCGTCCCTGTCCCTGTCTCTGTCTCTGTCTCTGTCTCTGCCTCTGTCTCTGTCTTTGTCTCCATCTTTGTCTCCGTCTATGTCAGCGTATTTGTCTCCGTCGTCGTCTTCCTCTTCGTCTCCGGCTTCGTCTCCGTCTTTGTCTCCGTCTTTGTCACCGTCTTTGTCTCCGTCTTTGTCTCCGTCCACGTCTCCTGCCCCTCTGTCTCTGTCGCTGTCTCAGTCTCTGTCTCTGTCTCTGTCTCTGTGTCTGTCTCTGTCTCTGTTTCTGTCTCTGCCCCTCACTCTGTCTCTGTCTCTGTCTCTGTCTCTGTCTCTGTCTCTGACTCTGTCTCTGTCTGTGGCTCTGTCTTTGTCTCATGCGCCTCTGTCTTTGTCTCTGTCTGTGTCTCTGTCTGTGCCTCTGTCTCTGTCTCTGTTTCTGTCTCTGTCGCTGCCTCTGTCTCTGTCTCTGTCTCTGTCTCTGTCTCCGTCTCTGTCTCTGTCTCTGTCACTTGCTCTGTCTCTGTCTCTGTTCCATTCCCTGTCTCTGCCTCTGCCTCTGTCTCTGTCTCTGTCTTTGTATCCGTCTTTGTCTCCGCCTTTGTCTCCGTCTTTGTCTCCGTCGTCGTCTTCCTATTCGTCTCCGTCTTTGTCTCCGTCTTTGTCACCGTCTTTGTCTCCGTCTTTGTCTCCGTCCACGTCTCCTGCCCCTCTGTCTCGGTCTCTGTCTCAGTCTCTGTCTCTGTCTCTGTCTCTGTCTCTGTCTCTGTCTCTGTCTCTGTCTCTGTCTCTGTCTCTGTCTCTGTCTCTATCTCTGTCTCTGTCTCTGTCTCTGTCTCTGTCTCTGTCCCTGTCCCTGTCTCTGTCTCTGTCTCTGTCCCTGTCCCTGTCTCTGTCTCTGCCTCTGTCTCTGTCTCTGTCTCTGTCTCTGCCTCTGCCTCTGTCTCTGTCCCTGTCTCTGTCTCCGTCTCCGTCTCTGTCTCTGTCTCTGTCTCCGTCTTTGTACCTCTCTTTGTCTCCGTATTTGTGTCCGTCTGTGTCTCCATATTTGTCTCCGCCTTTGTCTACGTCTTTGTCTCCGTCGTCGTCTTCCTCTTCGTCTCCGTCTTTGCCTCCGTCTGTGTTACCGTCTTTGTCTCCGTATTTGTCTCCGTCTGTGTCTCCATCTTTGTCTCCGCCTTTGTCTCCGCCTTTGTCTCCGTCGTCGCCTTCCTCTTCGTCTCCGTCTTTGTCTCCGTCTTTGTCACCGTCTTTGTCTCCGTCTTTGTCTCCGTCCACGTCTCCTGCCCCTCTGTCTCTGTCTCTGTCTCAGTCTCTGACTCTGTCTCTGTCTCTGTCTCTGTCTCTGTCTCTGTCTCTGTCTCTGTCTCTGTCTCTGTCTCTGTCTCTGTCTCTGTCTCTGTCTCTGTCTCTGTCTCTGTCTCTGTCTCTGTCTCTGCCGCTGTATCAGTCTCTGTCTCTGTCTCTGTCTCAGTCTCTGTCCCTGTCTCTGTCTCTGTCTCTGTCTCTGTCTCTGTCTCTGTCTCTGTCTCTGTCTCTGTCTCTGTCTCTGTCTCTGTCTCTATCTCTGTCTCTTTTCCTGTCTCTGTCTGTGGCTCTGTTTCTGTCTCTGTCCTTTTCTCTGTCTCTGTCTCTGTTCCCTTCTCTGTCTCCGCCTCTGCCTCTGTCTCCGTCTTTGTCTCCATCTTTGTCTGCGTCTTTGTCTCCGTCTTTGTCACCGTCTTTTTCTCCGTTGTCGTCTTCCTCTTCGTCTCCGTCTTTGTCTCCGTCTTTGTCACCATTGTTGTCACCGTCTTTGTCTCCGTCTTTGTCTAGGTCTTTGTCTTCGTCTTTGTCTCCGTCTTTGTCTCCGTCTATGTCTCTGTCTCTGTCTCTGTCTCTGTCTCTGTCTCTGTCTCTCTCTCTGTCTCTGTCTCTGTCTCTGTCTCTGTCTCTGTCTCTGTCTCTGTCTCTGTCTCTGTCTCTGCCGCTGTCTCAGTCTCTGTCTCTGTCTCTGTCTCAGTCTCTGTCCCTGTCTCTGTCTCTGTCTCTGTCTCTGTCTCTGTCTCTGTCTCTGTCTCTGTCTCTGTCTCTGTCTCTGTCTCTGTCTCTGCCTCTGTCTCTGTCTGTGGCTCTGTCTTTGTCTCATGCGCCTCTGTCTTTGTCTCTGTCTGTGTCTCTGTCTGTGCCTCTGTCTCTGTCTCTGTTTCTGTCTCTGTCGCTGCCTCTGTCTCTGTCTCTGTCTCTGTCTCCGTCTCTGTCTCTGTCTCTGTCACTTGCTCTGTCTCTGTCTCTGTTCCATTCCCTGTCTCTGCCTCTGCCTCTGTCTCTGTCTCTGTCTTTGTATCCGTCTTTGTCTCCGCCTTTGTCTCCGTCTTTGTCTCCGTCGTCGTCTTCCTATTCGTCTCCGTCTTTGTCTCCGTCTTTGTCACCGTCTTTGTCTCCGTCTTTGTCTCCGTCGTCGTCTTCCTATTCGTCTCCGTCTTTGTCTCCGTCTTTGTCACCGTCTTTGTCTCCGTCTTTGTCTCCGTCCACGTCTCCTGCCCCTCTGTCTCGGTCTCTGTCTCAGTCTCTGTCTCTGTCTCTGTCTCTGTCTCTGTCTCTGTCTCTGTCTCTGTCTCTGTCTCTGTCTCTGTCTCTGTCTCTGTCTCTATCTCTGTCTCTGTCTCTGTCTCTGTCTCTGTCTCTGTCACTGTCCCTGTCTCTGTCTCTGTCTCTGTCCCTGTCCCTGTCTCTGTCTCTGCCTCTGTCTCTGTCTCTGTCTCTGTCTCTGCCTCTGCCTCTGTCTCTGTCCCTGTCTCTGTCTCCGTCTCCGTCTCTGTCTCTGTCTCTGTCTCCGTCTTTGTACCTCTCTTTGTCTCCGTATTTGTGTCCGTCTGTGTCTCCATATTTGTCTCCGCCCTTGTCTACGTCTTTGTCTCCGTCGTCGTCTTCCTCTTCGTCTCCGTCTTTGCCTCCGTCTGTGTTACCGTCTTTGTCTCCGTATTTGTCTCCGTCTGTGTCTCCATCTTTGTCTCCGCCTTTGTCTCCGCCTTTGTCTCCGTCGTCGCCTTCCTCTTCGTCTCCGTCTTTGTCTCCGTCTTTGTCACCGTCTTTGTCTCCGTCTTTGTCTCCGTCCACGTCTCCTGCCCCTCTGTCTCTGTCTCTGTCTCAGTCTCTGACTCTGTCTCTGTCTCTGTCTCTGTCTCTGTCTCTGTCTCTGTCTCTGTCTCTGTCTCTGTCTCTGTCTCTGTCTCTGTCTCTGTCTCTGTCTCTGTCTCTGTCTCTGTCTCTGTCTCTGTCTCTGTCTCTGCCGCTGTCTCAGTCTCTGTCTCTGTCTCTGTCTCAGTCTCTGTCCCTGTCTCTGTCTCTGTCTCTGTCTCTGTCTCTGTCTCTGTCTCTGTCTCTGTCTCTGTCTCTGTCTCTGTCTCTGTCTCTATCTCTGTCTCTTTTCCTGTCTCTGTCTGTGGCTCTGTCTCTGTCTCTGTCCTTTTCTCTGTCTCTGTCTCTGTTCCCTTCTCTGTCTCCGCCTCTGCCTCTGTCTCCGTCTTTGTCTCCATCTTTGTCTGCGTCTTTGTCTCCGTCTTTGTCACCGTCTTTTTCTCCGTCGTCGTCTTCCTCTTCGTCTCCGTCTTTGTCTCCGTCTTTGTCACCATTGTTGTCACCGTCTTTGTCTCCGTCTTTGTCTAGGTCTTTGTCTTCGTCTTTGTCTCCGTCTTTGTCTCCGTCTATGTCTCTGTCTCTGTCTCTGTCTCTGTCTTTGTATCCGTCTTTGTCTCCGCCTTTGTCTCCGTCTTTGTCTCCGTCGTCGTCTTCCTATTCGTCTCCGTCTTTGTCTCCGTCTTTGTCACCGTCTTTGTCACCGTCTTTGTCTCCGTCCACGTCTCCTGCCACTCTGTCTCTGTCTCTGTCTCAGTCTCTGACTCTGTCTCTGTCTCTGTCTCTGTCTCTGTCTCTGTCTCTGTCTCTGTCTCTGTCTCTGTCTCTGTCTCTGTCTCTGTCTCTGTCTCTGTCTCTGTCTCTGCCGCTGTCTCAGTCTCTGTCTCTGTCTCTGTCTCAGTCTCTGTCCCTGTCTCTGTCTCTGTCTCTGTCTCTGTCTCTGTCTCTGTCTCAGTCTCTGTCTCTGTCTCTGTCTCCGTCTCTGTCTCTGTCTCTGTCTCTGTCTCTGTCTCTGTCTCTGTCTCTGTCTCTGCCGCTGTCTCAGTCTCTGTCTCTGTCTCTGTCTCAGTCTCTGTCCCTGTCTCTGTCTCTGTCTCTGTCTCTGTCTCTGTCTCTGTCTCAGTCTCTGTCTCTGTCTCTGTCTCCGTCTCTGTCTCTGTCTCTGTCTCTGTCTCTGTCTCCGTCTCTGTCTCTGTCTCTGTCTCTGTCTCTGTCTCTGTCTCTGTCTCTGTCTCTGTCTCTGTCTCTGTCTCTGTCTCAGTCTCTGTCCCTGTCTCTGTCTCTGTCTCTGTCTCTGTCTCTGTCTCTGTCTCTGTCTCTGTCTCTGTCTCTGTCTCCGTCTCTGTCTCTGTCTCTGTCTCTGTCTCTGTCTCCGTCTCTGTCTCTGTCTCTGTCTCTGTCTCTGTCTCTGTCTCTGTCTCTGTCTCTGTCTCTGTCTCTGTCTCTGTCTCTGTCTCTGTCTCTGTCTCTGTCTCTGTGTATCTCTCTGTCTCTGTCTCTGTCTCTGTCTCTGTCTCTGTCTCTGTCTCTGTCTCTGTCTCTGTCTCTGTCTCTATCTCTGTCTCTGTCTCTGTCTCTGTCTCTGTCTCTGTCACTGTCCCTGTCTCTGTCTCTGTCTCTGTCCCTGTCCCTGTCTCTGTCTCTGCCTCTGTCTCTGTCTCTGTCTCTGTCTCTGTCTCTGCCTCTGCCTCTGTCTCTGTCCCTGTCTCTGTCTCCGTCTCCGTCTCTGTCTCTGTCTCTGTCTCCGTCTTTGTACCTCTCTTTGTCTCCGTATTTGTGTCCGTCTGTGTCTCCATATTTGTCTCCGCCTTTGTCTACGTCTTTGTCTCCGTCGTCGTCTTCCTCTTCGTCTCCGTCTTTGCCTCCGTCTGTGTTACCGTCTTTGTCTCCGTATTTGTCTCCGTCTGTGTCTCCATCTTTGTCTCCGCCTTTGTCTCCGCCTTTGTCTCCGTCGTCGCCTTCCTCTTCGTCTCCGTCTTTGTCTCCGTCTTTGTCACCGTCTTTGTCTCCGTCTTTGTCTCCGTCCACGTCTCCTGCCCCTCTGTCTCTGTCTCTGTCTCAGTCTCTGTCTCTGTCTCTGTCTCTGTCTCTGTCTCTGTCTCTGTCTCTGTCTCTGTCTCTGTCTCTGTCTCTGTCTCTGTCTCTGTCTCTGTCTCTGTCTCTGTCTCTGTCTCTGTCTCTGCCGCTGTCTCAGTCTCTGTCTCTGTCTCTGTCTCAGTCTCTGTCCCTGTCTCTGTCTCTGTCTCTGTCTCTGTCTCTGTCTCTGTCTCTGTCTCTGTCTCTGTCTCTGTCTCTGTCTCTGTCTCTGTCTCTGTCTCTGTCTCTATCTCTGTCTCTTTTCCTGTCTCTGTCTGTGGCTCTGTCTCTGTCTCTGTCCTTTTCTCCGTCTCTGTCTCTGTTCCCTTCTCTGTCTCCGCCTCTGCCTCTGTCTCCGTCTTTGTCTCCATCTTTGTCTGCGTCTTTGTCTCCGTCTTTGTCACCGTCTTTTTCTCCGTCGTCGTCTTCCTCTTCGTCTCCGTCTTTGTCTCCGTCTTTGTCACCATTGTTGTCACCGTCTTTGTCTCCGTCTTTGTCTAGGTCTTTGTCTTCGTCTTTGTCTCCGTCTTTGTCTCCGTCTATGTCTCTGTCTCTGTCTCTGTCTCTGTCTCTGTCTCTGTCTCTGTCTCTGTCTCTGTCTCTATCTCTGTCTCTGTCTCTGTCTCTGTCTCTGCCGCTGTCTCAGTCTCTGTCTCTGTCTCTGTCTCAGTCTCTGTCCCTGTCTCTGTCTCTGTCTCTGTCTCTGTCTCTGTCTCTGTCTCTGTCTCTGTCTCTGTCTCTGTCTCTGTCTCTGTCTCTGTCTCTGTCTCTGTCTCTGTCTCTGCCGCTGTCTCAGTCTCTGTCTCTGTCTCTGTCTCAGTCTCTGTCCCTGTCTCTGTCTCTGTCTGTGTCTCTGTCTCTGTCTCTGTCTCTGTCTCTGTCTCTGTCTCTGTCTCTGTCTCTGTCTCTGTCTCTGTCTCTGTCTCTGTCTCTGTCTCTGTCTCTGTCTCTGTCTCTGTCTCTGTCTCTGTCTCTGTCTCTGTCTCTGTCTCTGTCTCTGTCTCTGTCTCTGTCTCTGTCTCTGTGTATCTCTCTGTCTCTGTCTCTGTCTCTGTCTCTGTCTCTGTCTCTGCCTCTGCCTCTGTCTGTGGCTCTGTCTTTGTCTCTTGCGCCTCTGTCTTTGACTCTGTCTGTGTCTCTGTCTGTGCCTCTGTCTCTGTCTCTGCCGCTGTCTCAGTCTCTGTCTCTGTCTCTGTCTCAGTCTCTGTCTCCGTCTCTGTCTCTGTCTCTGTCACTTGCTCTGTCTCTGTCTCTGTTCCATTCCCTGTCTCTGCCTCTGCCTCTGTCTCTGTCTCTGCCTTTGTATCCGTCTTTGTCTCCGCCTTTGTCTCCGTCTTTGTCTCCGTCGTCGCCTTCCTCTTCGTCTCCGTCTTTGTCTCCGTCTTTGTCACCGTCTTTGTCTCCGTCTTTGTCTCCGTCCACGTCTCCTGCCCCTCTGTCTCTGTCTCTGTCTCAGTCTCTGACTCTGTCTCTGTCTCTGTCTCTGTCTCTGTCTCTGTCTCTGTCTCTGTCTCTGTCTCTGTCTCTGTCTCTGTCTCTGTCTCTGTCTCTGTCTCTGTCTCTGTCTCTGTCTCTGTCTCTGTCTCTGTCTCTGTCTCTGTCTCTGCCGCTGTATCAGTCTCTGTCTCTGTCTCTGTCTCAGTCTCTGTCCCTGTCTCTGTCTCTGTCTCTGTCTCTGTCTCTGTCTCTGTCTCTGTCTCTGTCTCTGTCTCTGTCTCTGTCTCTATCTCTGTCTCTTTTCCTGTCTCTGTCTGTGGCTCTGTTTCTGTCTCTGCCCTTTTCTCTGTCTCTGTCTCTGTTCCCTTCTCTGTCTCCGCCTCTGCCTCTGTCTCCGTCTTTGTCTCCATCTTTGTCTGCGTCTTTGTCTCCGTCTTTGTCACCGTCTTTTTCTCCGTCGTCGTCTTCCTCTTCGTCTCCGTCTTTGTCTCCGTCTTTGTCACCATTGTTGTCACCGTCTTTGTCTCCGTCTTTGTCTAGGTCTTTGTCTTCGTCTTTGTCTCCGTCTTTGTCTCCGTCTATGTCTCTGTCTCTGTCTCTGTCTCTGTCTCTGTCTCTGTCTCTCTCTCTGTCTCTGTCTCTGTCTCTGTCTCTGTCTCTGTCTCTGTCTCTGTCTCAGTCTCTGTCTCTGCCGCTGTCTCAGTCTCTGTCTCTGTCTCTGTCTCAGTCTCTGTCCCTGTCTCTGTCTCTGTCTCTGTCTCTGTCTCTGTCTCTGTCTCTGTCTCTGTCTCTGTCTCTGTCTCTGTCTCTGTCTCTGTCTCTGTCTCTGTCTCTGTCTCTGTCTCTGTCTCTGTCTCTGCCGCTGTCTCAGTCTCTGTCTCTGTCTCTGTCTCAGTCTCTGTCCCTGTCTCTGTCTCTGTCTGTGTCTCTGTCTCTGTCTCTGTCTCTGTCTCTGTCTCTGTCTCTGTCTCTGTCTCTGTCTCTGTCTCTGTCTCTGTCTCTGTCTCTGTCTCTGTCTCTGTCTCTGTCTCTGTCTCTGTCTCTGTCTCTGTCTCTGTCTCTGTCTCTGTGTATCTCTCTGTCTCTGTCTCTGTCTCTGTCTCTGTCTCTGTCTCTGCCTCTGCCTCTGTCTGTGGCTCTGTCTTTGTCTCTTGCGCCTCTGTCTTTGTCTCTGTCTGTGTCTCTGTCTGTGCCTCTGTCTCTGTCTCTGTTTCTGTCTCTGTCGCTGCCTCTGTCTCTGTCTCTGTCTCTGTCTCCGTCTCTGTCTCTGTCTCTGTCACTTGCTCTGTCTCTGTCACTTGCTCTGTCTCTGTCTCTGTTCCATTCCCTGTCTCTGCCTCTGCCTCTGTCTCTGTCTCTGTCTTTGTATCCGTCTTTGTCTCCGCCTTTGTCTCCGTCTTTGTCTCCGTCGTCGTCTTCCTATTCGTCTCCGTCTTTGTCTCCGTCTTTGTCACCGTCTTTGTCACCGTCTTTGTCTCCGTCCACGTCTCCTGCCACTCTGTCTCTGTCTCTGTCTCAGTCTCTGACTCTGTCTCTGTCTCTGTCTCTGTCTCTGTCTCTGTCTCTGTCTCTGTCTCTGTCTCTGTCTCTGTCTCTGTCTCTGTCTCTGTCTCTGTCTCTGTCTCTGTCTCTGCCGCTGTCTCAGTCTCTGTCTCTGTCTCTGTCTCAGTCTCTGTCCCTGTCTCTGTCTCTGTCTCTGTCTCTGTCTCTGTCTCTGTCTCTGTCTCTGTCTCTGTCTCTGTCTCTGTCTCCGTCTCTGTCTCTGTCTCTGTCTCTGTCTCTGTCTCTGTCTCTGTCTCTGTCTCTGTCTCTGTCTCTGTCTCTGTCTCTGTCTCTGTCTCTGTCTCTGTCTCTGCCTCTGTCTCTGTCTGTGGCTCTGTCTTTGTCTCATGCGCCTCTGTCTTTGTCTCTGTCTGTGTCTCTGTCTGTGCCTCTGTCTCTGTCTCTGTTTCTGTCTCTGTCGCTGCCTCTGTCTCTGTCTCTGTCTCTGTCTCTGTCTCCGTCTCTGTCTCTGTCTCTGTCACTTGCTCTGTCTCTGTCTCTGTTCCATTCCCTGTCTCTGCCTCTGCCTCTGTCTCTGTCTCTGTCTTTGTATCCGTCTTTGTCTCCGCCTTTGTCTCCGTCTTTGTCTCCGTCGTCGTCTTCCTATTCGTCTCCGTCTTTGTCTCCGTCTTTGTCTCCGCCTTTGTCTCCGTCTTTGTCTCCGTCGTCGTCTTCCTCTTCGTCTCCGTCTTTGTCTCCGTCTTTGTCACCGTCTTTGTCTCCGTCTTTGTCTCCGTCCACGTCTCCTGCCCCTCTGTCTCTGTCTCTGTCTGAGTCTCTGCCTCTGTCTCTGTCTCTGTCTCTGTCTCTGTCTCTATCTCTGTCTCTGTCTCTGTCTCTGTCTCTATCTCTGTCTCTGTCTCTGTCTCTGTCTCTGTCTCTGTCCCTGTCCCTGTCTCTGTCTCTGTCTCTGTCCCTGTCCCTGTCTCTGTCTCTGTCTCTGTCTCTGTCCCTGTCTCTGTCTCTGCCTCTGCCTCTGTCTCTGTCCCTGTCTCTGTCTCCGTCTCCGTCTCTGTCTCTGTCTCTGTCTCCGTCTTTGTACCTCTCTTTGTCTCCGTATTTGTGTCCGTCTGTGTCTCCATATTTGTCTCCGCCTTTGTCTACGTCTTTGTCTCCGTCGTTGTCTTCCTCTTCGTCTCCGTCTTGGCCTCCGTCTGTGTTACCGTCTTTGTCTCCGTATTTGTCTCCGTCTGTGTCTCCATCTTTGTCTCCGCCTTTGTCTCCGCCTTTGTCTCCGTCGTCGCCTTCCTCTTCGTCTCCGTCTTCGTCTCCGTCTTTGTCACCGTCTTTGTCTCCGTCTTTGTCTCCGTCCACGTCTCCTGCCACTCTGTCTCTGTCTCTGTCTCAGTCTCTGACTCTGTCTCTGTCTCTGTCTCTGTCTCTGTCTCTGTCTCTGTCTCTGTCTCTGTCTCTGTCTCTGTCTCTGTCTCTGTCTCTGTCTCTGTCTCTGTCTCTGTCTCTGTGTATCTCTCTGTCTCTGTCTCTGTCTCTGTCTCTGTCTCTGTGTCTGTCTCTGTCTCTGTTTCTGTCTCTGTCTCTGTCTCCGTCTCTGTCTCTGTCTCTGTCTCTGTCTCTGTCTCTGTCTCTGTCTCGGTCTCTGTCTCTGTCTCTGTCTCTGTCTCTGTCTCTGTCTCTGTCTCTGTCTCTGTCTCTGTCTCTGTCTCTGCCTCTGTCTCTGTCTGTGGCTCTGTCTTTGTCTCTTGCGCCTCTGTCTTTGTCTCTGTCTGTGTCTCTGTCTCTGCCTCTGTCTCTGTCTCTGTTTCTGTCTCTGTTGCTGCCTCTGTCTATCTCTCTGTCTCTTTTCGTGTCTCTGTCTCTGTCTCTGACTCTGTCTCTGTCACTTTCTCTGTCTCTGTCTCTGTTCCCTTCTCTGTCTCCGCCTCTGCCTCTGTCTCCGTCTTTGTCTCCATCTTTGTCTGCGCCTTTGTCTCCGTCTTTGTCACCGTCTTTGTCTCCGTCGTCGTCTTCCTCTTCGTCTCCGTCTTTGTCTCCGTCTTTGTCACCATCGTTGTCTCCGTCTTTGCCTCCGTCTTTGTCTCCGTCTTTGTCTCCATCTTTGTCTGCGTCTTTGTCTCCGTCTTTGTCACCGTCCTTGTCTCCGTCGTCGTCTTCCTCTTCGTCACCGTCTTTGTCTCCGTCTTCGTCACCATCGTTTTCTCCGTCTTTGTCTCCGTCTTTGTCTACGTCTTTGTCTACGTCTTTGTCTCCGTCTTTGTCTCCGTCTATGTCTCTGTCACTGTCTCTGTCTCTGTCTCTGTCTCTGTCCATGTCTCTGTCTGCTTCTCTGTCTCCGTCTCCGTCTCTGTCTCTGTCTCTGTCTCTGTCTCTGTCTCCATCTCTGTCTCTGTCTCTGTCTCTGTCTCTGCCTCTGTCTCTGTCTCTGTCTCTGTCTCTGTCTCTGTCTCTGTCTCTGTCTCTGTCTCTGTCTCTGTCTCCGTCTTTGTCTCTGCCTCTGTCTCTGTCTCTGTCTTTGCATCCGTCTTTGTCACCGCCTTTGTTTCCGTCTTTGTCTCCGTCGTCGTCTTCCTCTTCGTCTCCGTCTTTGCCTCCGTCTTTGTCACCGTCTTTGTCTCCGTATTTGTCTCCGTCTGTGTCTGCATATTTGTCTCCGTCTTTGTCTCCGTCTTTGCCTCCGTCTTTGTCTCGGTATTTGTCTCCGTCTGTGTCTCCATCTTTGTATCCGCCTTTGTCTCCGTCTTTGTCACCGTCTTTGTCTCCGTCTTTGTCTCCGTCCACGTCTCCTGCCCCTCTGTCTCTGTCTCTGTCTCAGTCTCTGTCTCTGTCTCTGCCCGTGTCTCTGCCTTTGTCTCTGTCTCTGTCTCTGTCTCTGTCTTTGTGTCCGTCTTTGTCTCCGTCCTTGTCTCCGTCTGTGTCTCCGTCCGTGTCTCCTGCCCCTCTGTCTCGGTCGTTGTCTCATGCGCATCCGTCTCTGTCTCTGTCTCTGTCTCTGTCTCTGTCTCTGTCTCTGTCTCTGTCTCTGCCTCTGCCTCTGTCTCTGTCCCCTTCTCTGTCTCCGTCTCCGTCTCTGTCTCTGTCTCTGTCTCTGCCTCTGTCTCTGTCTGTGGCTCTGCCTTTGTCTCATGCGCCTCTGTCTTTGTCTCTGTCTGTGTCTCTGTCTGTGCCTCTGTCTCTGTCTCTATTTCCGTCTCTGTCGCTGCCTCTGTCTCTGTCTCCGTCTCTCTCTCTTTTCCTGTCTCTGTCTGTGTCCCTGTCTCTGTCCCTGTCTCTGTCTCCTTCTCCGTCTCTGTCTCTGTCTCTGTCTCTGTCTCTGTCCCTGTCTCTGTCTCTGTCTCTGTCTCTGTCTCTGTCTCTGTCTCTGTCTCTGTCTCTGTCTCTGTCTCTGTCTCTGTCTCTGTCTCTATCTCTGTCTCTTTTCCTGTCTCTGTCTGTGGCTCTGTCTCTGTCTCTGTCCTTTTCTCTGTCTCTGTCTCTGTTCCCTTCTCTGTCTCCGCCTCTGCCTCTGTCTCCGTCTTTGTCTCCATCTTTGTCTGCGTCTTTGTCTCCGTCTTTGTCACCGTGTTTTTCTCCGTCGTCGTCTTCCTCTTCGTCTCCGTCTTTGTCTCCGTCTTTGTCACCATTGTTGTCACCGTCTTTGTCTCTGTCTCTGTCTCTGTCTCTGTCTCTGTCTCTGTCTCTGTCTCTGTCTCTGTCTCTGTCTCTGCCGCTGTCTCAGTCTCTGTCTCTGTCTCTGTCTCAGTCTCTGTCCCTGTCTCTGTCTCTGTCTGTGTCTCTGTCTCTGTCTCTGTCTCTGTCTCTGCCGCTGTCTCAGTCTCTGTCTCTGTCTCTGTCTCAGTCTCTGTCCCTGTCTCTGTCTCTGTCTGTGTCTCTGTCTCTGTCTCTGTCTCTGTCTCTGTCTCTGTCTCTGTCTCTGTCTCTGTCTCTGTCTCTGTCTCTGTCTCTGTCTCTGTCTCTGCCGCTGTCTCAGTCTCTGTCTCTGTCTCTGTCTCAGTCTCTGTCCCTGTCTCTGTCTCTGTCTCTGTCTCTGTCTCTGTCTCTGTCTCTGTCTCTGTCTCTGTCTCCGTCTCTGTCTCTGTCTCTGTCTCTGTCTCTGTCTCTGTCTCTGTCTCTGTCTCTGTCTCTGTCTCTGTCTCTGTCTCTGTCTCTGTGTATCTCTCTGTCTCTGTCTCTGTCTCTGTCTCTGTCTCTGTCTCTGTCTCTGTCTCTGTCTCTGTCTCTGTCTCCGTCTCTGTCTCTGCCTCTGTCTCCGTCTCTGTCTCTGTCTCTGTCTCTGTCTCTGTCTCTGTCTCTGTCTCTGTCTCTGTCTCTGTCTCTGTCTCTGTCTGTGTCTCTGTCTCTGTGTATCTCTCTGTCTCTGTCTCTGTCTCTGTCTCTGTCTCTGTCTCTGTCTCTGTCTCTGTCTCTGTCTCTGTCTCTGTCTCCGTCTCTGTCTCTGCCTCTGTCTCTGTCTCTGTCTCTGTCTCTGTCTTTGTATCCGTCTTTGTCTCCGCCTTTGTCTCCGCCTTTGTCTCCGTCTTTGTCTCCGTCGTCGTCTTCCTCTTCGTTTCCGTCTTTGCCTCCGTCCTTGTCACCGTCTTTGTCTCCGTATTTGTCTCCGTCTGTGTCTCCATATTTGTCTCCGTCTTTGTCTCCGTCTTTGCCTCCGTCTTTGTCTCGGTATTTGTCTCCGTCTCTGTCTGCAACTTTGTCTCCGCCTTTGTCTCCGTCTTTGTTACCGTCGTCGTCTTCCTCTTCGTCTCTGTCTTTGTCTCCGTCCACGTCTCCTGCCCCTCTGTCTCTGTCTCTGTCCCAGTCCCTGTCTCTGTCTCTGTCTCTGTCTCTGTCTCTGTCTCTGTCTCTGTCTCTGTCTCTGTCTCTGCCTCTGTCTCTGTCTGTGGCTCTGTCTTTGTCTCATGCGCCTCTGTCTTTGTCTCTGTCTGTGTCTCTGTCTGTGCCTCTGTCTCTGTCTCTGTTTCTGTCTCTGTTGCTGCCTCTGTCTATCTCTCTGTCTCTTTTCGTGTCTCTGTCTCTGTCTCTGACTCTGTCTCTGTCACTTTCTCTGTCTCTGTCTCTGTTCCCTTCTCTGTCTCCGCCTCTGCCTCTGTCTCCGTCTTTGTCTCCATCTTTGTCTGCGCCTTTGTCTCCGTCTTTGTCACCGTCTTTGTCTCCGTCGTCGTCTTCCTCTTCGTCTCCGTCTTTGTCTCCGTCTTTGTCACCATCGTTGTCTCCGTCTTTGCCTCCGTCTTTGTCTCCGTCTTTGTCTCCATCTTTGTCTGCGTCTTTGTCTCCGTCTTTGTCACCGTCCTTGTCTCCGTCGTCGTCTTCCTCTTCGTCTCCGTCTTTGTCTCCGTCTTTGTCACCATCGTTTTCTCCGTCTTTGTCTCCGTCTTTGTCTACGTCTTTGTCTACGTCTTTGTCTCCGTCTTTGTCTCCGTCTATGTCTCTGTCACTGTCTCTGTCTCTGTCTCTGTCTCTGTCCATGTCTCTGTCTGCGTCTCTGTCTCCGTCTCCGTCTCTGTCTCTGTCTCTGTCTCTGTCTCTGTCTCTGTCTCCATCTCTGTCTCTGTCTCTGTCTCTGTCTCTGCCTCTGTCTCTGTCTCTGTCTCTGTCTCTGTCTCTGTCTCTGTCTCTGTCTCTGTCTCTGTCTCTGTCTCTGTCTCTGTCTCTGACTCCGTCTTTGTCTCTGCCTCTGTCTCTGTCTCTGTCTTTGCATCCGTCTTTGTCACCGCCTTTGTTTCCGTCTTTGTCTCCGTCGTCGTCTTCCTCTTCGTCTCCGTCTTTGCCTCCGTCTTTGTCACCGTCTTTGTCTCCGTATTTGTCTCCGTCTGTGTCTGCATATTTGTCTCCGTCTTTGTCTCCGTCTTTGCCTCCGTCTTTGTCTCGGTATTTGTCTCCGTCTGTGTCTCCATCTTTGTATCCGCCTTTGTCTCCGTCTTTGTCACCGTCTTTGTCTCCGTCTTTGTCTCCGTCCACGTCTCCTGCCCCTCTGTCTCTGTCTCTGTCTCAGTCTCTGTCTCTGTCTCTGCCCGTGTCTCTGCCTTTGTCTCTGTCTCTGTCTCTGTCTCTGTCTTTGTGTCCGTCTTTGTCTCCGTCCTTGTCTCCGTCTGTGTCTCCGTCCGTGTCTCCTGCCTCTCTGTCTCGGTCGTTGTCTCATGCGCATCTGTCTCTGTCTCTGTCTCTGTCTCTGTCTCTGTCTCTGTCTCTGTCTCTGTCTCTGTCTCTATCTCTGTCTCTGTCTCTGTCTCTGTCTCTGTCTCTGTCTCTGTCCCTGTCCCTGTCTCTGTCTCTGTCTCTGTCCCTGTCCCTGTCTCTGTCTCTGCCTCTGTCTCTGTCCCTGTCTCTGCCTCTGCCTCTGTCTCTGTCCCTGTCTCTGTCTCCGTCTCCGTCTCTGTCTCTGTCTCTGTCTCCGTCTTTGTACCTCTCTTTGTCTCCGTATTTGTGTCCGTCTGTGTCTCTATATTTGTCTCCGCCTTTGTCTACGTCTTTGTCTCCGTCGTCGTCTTCCTCTTCGTCTCCGTCTTTGCCTCCGTCTGTGTTACCGTCTTTGTCTCCGTATTTGTCTCCGTCTGTGTCTCCATCTTTGTCTCCGCCTTTGTCTCCGCCTTTGTCTCCGTCGTCGCCTTCCTCTTCGTCTCCGTCTTTGTCTCCGTCTTTGTCACCGTCTTTGTCTCCGTCTTTGTCTCCGTCCACGTCTCCTGCCCCTCTGTCTCTGTCTCTGTCTCAGTCTCTGACTCTGTCTCTGTCTCTGTCTCTGTCTCTGTCTCTGTCTCTGTCTCTGTCTCTGTCTCTGTCTCTGTCTCTGTCTCTGTCTCTGTCTCTGTCTCTGTCTCTGCCGCTGTCTCAGTCTCTGTCTCTGTCTCTGTCTCAGTCTCTGTCCCTGTCTCTGTCTCTGTCTCTGTCTCTGTCTCTGTCTCTGTCTCTGTCTCTGTCTCTGTCTCTGTCTCTGTCTCTGTCTCTGTCTCTGTCTCTGTCTCTGTCTCTGTCTCTGTCTCTGTCTCTGTCTCTATCTCTGTCTCTTTTCCTGTCTCTGTCTGTGGCTCTGTCTCTGTCTCTGTCCTTTTCTCTGTCTCTGTCTCTGTTCCCTTCTCTGTCTCCGCCTCTGCCTCTGTCTCCGTCTTTGTCTCCATCTTTGTCTGCGTCTTTGTCTCCGTCTTTGTCACCGTCTTTTTCTCCGTCGTCGTCTTCCTCTTCGTCTCCGTCTTTGTCTCCGTCTTTGTCACCATTGTTGTCACCGTCTTTGTCTCCGTCTTTGTCTAGGTCTTTGTCTTCGTCTTTGTCTCCGTCTTTGTCTCCGTCTATGTCTCTGTCTCTGTCTCTGTCTCTGTCTCTGTCTCTGTCTCTGTCTCTGTATCTGTCTCTGTCTCTGTCTCTGTCTCTGTCTCTGTCTCTGTCTCTGCCGCTGTCTCAGTCTCTGTCTCTGTCTCTGTCTCAGTCTCTGTCCCTGTCTCTGTCTCTGTCTCTGTCTCTGTCTCTGTCTCTGTCTCTGTCTCTGTCTCTGTCTCTGTCTCTGTCTCTGTGTATCTCTCTGTCTCTGTCTCTGTCTCTGTCTCTGTCTCTGTCTCTGTCTCTGTCTCTGTCTCTGTCTCTGCCTCTGTCTCTGTCTGTGGCTCTGTCTTTGTCTCATGCGCCTCTGTCTTTGTCTCTGTCTGTGTCTCTGTCTGTGCCTCTGTCTCTGTCTCTGTTTCTGTCTCTGTCGCTGCCTCTGTCTCTGTCTCTGTCTCTGTCTCCGTCTCTGTCTCTGTCTCTGTCACTTGCTCTGTCTCTGTCTCTGTTCCATTCCCTGTCTCTGCCTCTGCCTCTGTCTCTGTCTCTGCCTTTGTATCCGTCTTTGTCTCCGCCTTTGTCTCCGTCTTTGTCTCCGTCGTCGTCTTCCTCTTCGTCTCCGTCTTTGTCTCCGTCTTTGTCACCGTCTTTGTCTCCGTCTTTGTCTCCGTCCACGTCTCCTGCCCCTCTGTCTCTGTCTCTGTCTGAGTCTCTGCCTCTGTCTCTGTCTCTGTCTCTGTCTCTGTCTCTATCTCTGTCTCTGTCTCTGTCTCTGTCTCTATCTCTGTCTCTGTCTCTGTCTCTGTCTCTGTCTCTGTCCCTGTCCCTGTCTCTGTCTCTGTCTCTGTCCCTGTCCCTGTCTCTGTCTCTGTCTCTGTCTCTGTCCCTGTCTCTGTCTCTGCCTCTGCCTCTGTCTCTGTCCCTGTCTCTGTCTCCGTCTCCGTCTCTGTCTCTGTCTCTGTCTCCGTCTTTGTACCTCTCTTTGTCTCCGTATTTGTGTCCGTCTGTGTCTCCATATTTGTCTCCGCCTTTGTCTACGTCTTTGTCTCCGTCGTTGTCTTCCTCTTCGTCTCCGTCTTGGCCTCCGTCTGTGTTACCGTCTTTGTCTCCGTATTTGTCTCCGTCTGTGTCTCCATCTTTGTCTCCGCCTTTGTCTCCGTCGTCGCCTTCCTCTTCGTCTCCGTCTTTGTCTCCGTCTTTGTCACCGTCTTTGTCTCCGTCTTTGTCTCCGTCCACGTCTCCTGCCACTCTGTCTCTGTCTCTGTCTCCATCTCTGTCTCTGTCTCTGTCTCTGTCTCTGCCTCTGTCTCTGTCTCTGTCTCTGTCTCTGTCTCTGTCTCTCTCTGTCTCTGTCTCTGTCTCTGTCCCTGTCTCTGTCTCTGTCTCTGTCTCGGTCTCTGTCTCCGTCTTTGTGTCCGTCTTTGTCTCCGTCCTTGTCTCCGTCTGTGTCTCCGTCCGTGTCTCCTGCCCCTCTGTCTCGGTCGTTGTCTCATGCGCGTCTGTCTCTGTCTCTGTCTCTGTCTGTGTTTCTGCCTCTGTATCGGTCTCTGACTTTGTCTCTGCCTCCATCTCTGTCTCTGTATCTGTCTCTGTCTCCGTCCCTGTCTCTGTCTCTGTCTCTGCCTCTGTCTTTGTTCCTGTCTCTGTCCCTGTCTCTGTCTCCGTCTCTGTCTCTGTCTCTGTCTCTGTCTCGCTCTTCGTCTCTGTCTCTGGCTCTGTCATTGGCTCCATCTCTGTCTCTGTCTCAGTCTCTGTCTCTGTCTCTGTCTCTGTCTCTGTCTCTGTCTCTGTCTCTGTTTCTGTCTCTGTCTCTGTCTCTGTCTCTGTCTCTGTCTCTGTCTCTGTCTCTGTCTCTGTCTCTGTCTCTGTTTCTGTCTTTGTCCTGTCTCTGTCTCTGTCTCTGCCGCTGTCTCTGTCTGTGTCTCCATCTTTGTCTCCGCCTGTGTCTCCGTCTTTGTCTCCGTCGTCGTCTTCCTCTTCGTCTCCGTCTTTGTCTCCGTCTTTTTCACCGGCTTTCTCTCCGTCTTTGTCTCCGTCCACGTCTCCTGCCCCTCTGTCTCTGTCTCTGCCTCAGTCTCTGTCTCTGTCTCCGTCTCTGTCTCTGTTTCTGTCTCTGCCTCTGTCTCTGCCTCTGTCTCTGTCTCTGTCTCTATCTCTGTCCCTGTCTCTGTCTCTGTCTCTGTCTCTGCCTCTGTCGTTGCCTCTGTCGCTGTCTGTGGCTCTGTCTTTGTCTCATGCGCCTCTGTCTTTGTCTCTGTCTCTGTCTCTGTCTGTGCCTCTGTCTCTGTCTCTGTTTCTGTCTGTGTCGCTGCCCCTGTCTCTGTCTCTATCTCTGTCTCTTTTCCAGTCTCTGTCTCTGTCTCTGTCTCTGTCCTTTTCTCTGTCTCTGTCTCTGTTCCCTTCTCTGTCTCCGCCTCTGCCTCTGTCTCCGTCTTTGTCCCCATCTTTGTCACCATCGTTTTCTCCGTCTTTGTCTACGTCTTTGTCTACGTCTTTGTCTCCGTCTTTGTCTCCGTCTATGTCTCTGTCAGTGTCTCTGTCTCTGTCTCTGTCTCTGTCTATGTCTCTGTCTGCGTCTCTGTCTCCGTCTCCGTCTCTGTCTCTGTCTCTGTCTCTGTCTCTGTCTCTGTCTCTGTATCCATCTCTGTCTCTGTCTCTGTCTCTGTCTCTGTCTCTGTCTCTGTCTCTGCCTCTGTCTCTGTCCCTGTCTCTGTCTCCGTCTCCGTCTCTGTCTCTGTCTCTGTCATTGGCTCCATCTCTGTCTCTGTCTCAGTCTCTGTCTCTGTCTCTGTCTCTGTCTCTGTCTCTGTCTCTGTCTCTGTCTCTGCCCGTGTCTCTGTCTCTGTCTCTGTCTCTGTCTCTGTCTCTGTCTCTGTCTCTGTCTCTGTTTCTGTCTTTGTCCTGTCTCTGTCTCTGTCTCTGCCGCTGTCTCTGTCTGTGTCTCCATCTTTGTCTCCGCCTGTGTCTCCGTCTTTGTCTCCGTCGTCGTCTTCCTCTTCGTCTCCGTCTTTGTCTCCGTCTTTTTCACCGGCTTTCTCTCCGTCTTTGTCTCCGTCCACGTCTCCTGCCCCTCTGTCTCTGTCTCTGCCTCAGTCTCTGTCTCTGTCTCCGTCTCTGTCTCTGTTTCTGTCTCTGCCTCTGTCTCTGCGTCTGTCTCTGTCTCTGTCTCTATCTCTGTCCCTGTCTCTGTCTCTGTCTCTGTCTCTGCCTCTGTCGTTGCCTCTGTCGCTGTCTGTGGCTCTGTCTTTGTCTCATGCGCCTCTGTCTTTGTCTCTGTCTGTGTCTCTGTCTGTGCCTCTGTCTCTGTCTCTGTTTCTGTCTGTGTCGCTGCCCCTGTCTCTGTCTCTATCTCTGTCTCTTTTCCAGTCTCTGTCTCTGTCTCTGTCTCTGTCCTTTTCTCTGTCTCTGTCTCTGTTCCCTTCTCTGTCTCCGCCTCTGCCTCTGTCTCCGTCTTTGTCCCCATCTTTGTCACCATCGTTTTCTCCGTCTTTGTCTACGTCTTTGTCTACGTCTTTGTCTCCGTCTTTGTCTCCGTCTATGTCTCTGTCACTGTCTCTGTCTCTGTCTCTGTCTCTGTCTATGTCTCTGTCTGCGTCTCTGTCTCCGTCTCCGTCTCTGTCTCTGTCTCTGTCTCTGTCTCTGTCTCTGTCTCTGTCTCTGTCTCCATCTCTGTCTCTGTCTCTGTCTCCGTCTCTGTCTCTGTCTCTGTCATTGGCTCCATCTCTGTCTCTGTCTCAGTCTCTGTCTCTGTCTCTGTCTCTGTCTCTGTCTCTGTCTCTGTCTCTGCCCGTGTCTCAGTCTCTGTCTCTGTCTCTGTCTCTGTCTCTGTCTCTGTCTCTGTCTCTGCCCGTGTCTCTGTCTCTGTCTCTGTCTCTGTCTCTGTCTCGGTCTCTGTCTCCGTCTCTGTCTCTGCCTCTGTCTCTGTCCCTGTCTCTGTCTCCGTCTCGGTCTCTGTCTCTGTCTCTGTCATTGGCACCATCTCTGTCTCTGTCTCAGTCTCTGTCTCTGTCTCTGTCTCTGTCTCTGTCTCTGTCTCTGTCTCTGCCCGTGTCTCTGTCTCTGTCTCTGTCTCTGTCTCTGTCTCGGTCTCTGTCTCCGTCTTTGTGACCGTCTTTGTCTCCGTCCTTGTCTCCGTCTGTGTTTCCGTCCGTGTCTCCTGCCCCTCTGTCTCGGTCGTTGTCTCATGCGCGTCTGCCTCTGTCTCTGTCTCTGTCTGTGTCTCTGTCTCTGTCTCTGTCTCTGTCTCTCTCTCGGTCTCTGTCTCCGTCTTTGTGTCCGTCTTTGTCTCCGTGCTTGTCTCCGTCTGTGTCTCCGTCCGTGTCATCTGCCCCTCTGTCTCGATCGTTGTCTCATGCGCGTCTGTCTCTGTCTCTGTCGCTGTCTGTGTCTCTGCCTCTGTATCGGTCTCTGCCTTTGTCTCTGTCTCCATCTCTGTCTCTGTATGTGTCTCTGTCTCTGTCTCTGTCTCTGTCTCTGCCTCTGTCTTTGTCCCTGTCTCTGTCTCTGTCTCTGTCTCTGTCTCTGTCTCCCTCTTCGTCTCTGTCTCTGTCTCTGTCATTGGCTCCATCTCTGTCTCTGTCTCTGTCTCTGTCTCTGTCTCTGTCTCTGCCTCTGTCTCTGTCCCTGTCTCTGTCTCCGTCTCCGTCTCTGTCTCTGTCTCTGTCATTGGCTCCATCTCTGTCTCTGTCTCAGTCTCTGTCTCTGTCTCTGTCTCTGTCTCTGTCTCTGTCTCTGTCTCTGCCCGTGTCTCTGTCTCTGTCTCTGTCTCTGTCTCTGTCTCGGTCTCCGTCTCTGTCTCTGCCTCTGTCTCTGTCCCTGTCTCTGTCTCCGTCTCGGTCTCTGTCTCTGTCTCTGTCTCCGTCTCCGTCTCTGTCTCTGTCTCTGTCTCTGTCTCTGTCTCTGTCTCTGTCTCCATCTCTGTCTCTGTCTCTGTCTCTGTCTCTGTCTCTGTCTCTGTCTCTGTCTCTGTCTCTGTCTCTGTCTCTGTCTCTGTCTCTGTCTCTGTTTCTGTCTTTGTCCTGTCTCTGTCTCTGTCTCTGCCGCTGTCTCTGTCTGTGTCTCCATCTTTGTCTCCGCCTGTGTCTCCGTCTTTGTCTCCGTCGTCGTCTTCCTCTTCGTCTCCGTCTTTGTCTCCGTCTTTTTCACCGGCTTTCTCTCCGTCTTTGTCTCCGTCCACGTCTCCTGCCCCTCTGTCTCTGTCTCTGCCTCAGTCTCTGTCTCTGTCTCCGTCTCTGTCTCTGTTTCTGTCTCTGCCTCTGTCTCTGCCTCTGTCTCTGTCTCTGTCTCTATCTCTGTCCCTGTCTCTGTCTCTGTCTCTGTCTCTGCCTCTGTCGTTGCCTCTGTCGCTGTCTGTGGCTCTGTCTTTGTCTCATGCGCCTCTGTCTTTGTCTCTGTCTCTGTCTCTGTCTGTGCCTCTGTCTCTGTCTCTGTTTCTGTCTGTGTCGCTGCCCCTGTCTCTGTCTCTATCTCTGTCTCTTTTCCAGTCTCTGTCTCTGTCTCTGTCTCTGTCCTTTTCTCTGTCTCTGTCTCTGTTCCCTTCTCTGTCTCCGCCTCTGCCTCTGTCTCCGTCTTTGTCCCCATCTTTGTCACCATCGTTTTCTCCGTCTTTGTCTACGTCTTTGTCTACGTCTTTGTCTCCGTCTTTGTCTCCGTCTATGTCTCTGTCAGTGTCTCTGTCTCTGTCTCTGTCTCTGTCTATGTCTCTGTCTGCGTCTCTGTCTCCGTCTCCGTCTCTGTCTCTGTCTCTGTCTCTGTCTCTGTCTCTGTCTCTGTATCCATCTCTGTCTCTGTCTCTGTCTCTGTCTCTGTCTCTGTCTCTGTCTCTGCCTCTGTCTCTGTCCCTGTCTCTGTCTCCGTCTCCGTCTCTGTCTCTGTCTCTGTCATTGGCTCCATCTCTGTCTCTGTCTCAGTCTCTGTCTCTGTCTCTGTCTCTGTCTCTGTCTCTGTCTCTGTCTCTGCCCGTGTCTCTGTCTCTGTCTCTGTCTCTGTCTCTGTCTCTGTCTCTGTCTCTGTCTCTGTTTCTGTCTTTGTCCTGTCTCTGTCTCTGTCTCTGCCGCTGTCTCTGTCTGTGTCTCCATCTTTGTCTCCGCCTGTGTCTCCGTCTTTGTCTCCGTCGTCGTCTTCCTCTTCGTCTCCGTCTTTGTCTCCGTCTTTTTCACCGGCTTTCTCTCCGTCTTTGTCTCCGTCCACGTCTCCTGCCCCTCTGTCTCTGTCTCTGCCTCAGTCTCTGTCTCTGTCTCCGTCTCTGTCTCTGTTTCTGTCTCTGCCTCTGTCTCTGCGTCTGTCTCTGTCTCTGTCTCTATCTCTGTCCCTGTCTCTGTCTCTGTCTCTGTCTCTGCCTCTGTCGTTGCCTCTGTCGCTGTCTGTGGCTCTGTCTTTGTCTCATGCGCCTCTGTCTTTGTCTCTGTCTGTGTCTCTGTCTGTGCCTCTGTCTCTGTCTCTGTTTCTGTCTGTGTCGCTGCCCCTGTCTCTGTCTCTATCTCTGTCTCTTTTCCAGTCTCTGTCTCTGTCTCTGTCTCTGTCCTTTTCTCTGTCTCTGCCTCTGTTCCCTTCTCTGTCTCCGCCTCTGCCTCTGTCTCTGTCTCGGTCTCTGTCTCCGTCTCTGTCTCTGCCTCTGTCTCCGTCTCTGTCTCTGTCTCTGTCTCTGTCTCGCTCTTCGTCTCTGTCTCTGTCTCTGTCATTGGCTCCATCTCTGTCTCTGTCTCAGTCTCTGTCTCTGTCTCTGTCTCTGTCTCTGTCTCTGTCTCTGTCTCTGTCTCTGTTTCTGTCTCTGTCTCTGTCTCTGTCTCTGTCTCTGTCTCTGTCTCTGTCTCTGTCTCTGTCTCTGTCTCTGTTTCTGTCTTTGTCCTGTCTCTGTCTCTGTCTCTGCCGCTGTCTCTGTCTGTGTCTCCATCTTTGTCTCCGCCTGTGTCTCCGTCTTTGTCTCCGTCGTCGTCTTCCTCTTCGTCTCCGTCTTTGTCTCCGTCTTTTTCACCGGCTTTCTCTCCGTCTTTGTCTCCGTCCACGTCTCCTGCCCCTCTGTCTCTGTCTCTGCCTCAGTCTCTGTCTCTGTCTCCGTCTCTGTCTCTGTTTCTGTCTCTGCCTCTGTCTCTGCCTCTGTCTCTGTCTCTGTCTCTATCTCTGTCCCTGTCTCTGTCTCTGTCTCTGTCTCTGCCTCTGTCGTTGCCTCTGTCGCTGTCTGTGGCTCTGTCTTTGTCTCATGCGCCTCTGTCTTTGTCTCTGTCTGTGTCTCTGTCTGTGTCTCTGTCTGTGCCTCTGTCTCTGTCTCTGTTTCTGTCTGTGTCGCTGCCCCTGTCTCTGTCTCTATCTCTGTCTCTTTTCCAGTCTCTGTCTCTGTCTCTGTCTCTGTCCTTTTCTCTGTCTCTGTCTCTGTTCCCTTCTCTGTCTCCGCCTCTGCCTCTGTCTCCGTCTTTGTCCCCATCTTTGTCACCATCGTTTTCTCCGTCTTTGTCTACGTCTTTGTCTACGTCTTTGTCTCCGTCTTTGTCTCCGTCTATGTCTCTGTCACTGTCTCTGTCTCTGTCTCTGTCTCTGTCTATGTCTCTGTCTGCGTCTCTGTCTCCGTCTCCGTCTCTGTCTCTGTCTCTGTCTCTGTCTCTGTCTCTGTCTCTGTCTCCATCTCTGTCTCTGTCTCTGTCTCTGTCTCTGTCTCTGTCTCTGTCTCTGCCTCTGTCTCTGTCCCTGTCTCTGTCTCCGTCTCCGTCTCTGTCTCTGTCTCTGTCATTGGCTCCATCTCTGTCTCTGTCTCAGTCTCTGTCTCTGTCTCTGTCTCTGTCTCTGTCTCTGTCTCTGTCTCTGTCTCTGCCCGTGTCTCTGTCTCTGTCTCTGTCTCTGTCTCTGTCTCGGTCTCCGTCTCTGTCTCTGCCTCTGTCTCTGTCCCTGTCTCTGTCTCCGTCTCGGTCTCTGTCTCTGTCTCTGTCTCCGTCTCCGTCTCTGTCTCTGTCTCTGTCTCTGTCTCTGTCTCTGTCTCTGTCTCCATCTCTGTCTCTGTCTCTGTCTCTGTCTCTGTCTCTGTCTCTGTCTCTGTCTCTGTCTCTGTCTCTGTCTCTGTCTCTGTCTCTGTTTCTGTCTTTGTCCTGTCTCTGCCTCTGTCTCTGCCGCTGTCTCTGTCTGTGTCTCCATCTTTGTCTCCGCCTGTGTCTCCGTCTTTGTCTCCGTCGTCGTCTTCCTCTTCGTCTCCGTCTTTGTCTCCGTCTTTTTCACCGGCTTTCTCTCCGTCTTTGTCTCCGTCCACGTCTCCTGCCCCTCTGTCTCTGTCTCTGCCTCAGTCTCTGTCTCTGTCTCCGTCTCTGTCTCTGTTTCTGTCTCTGCCTCTGTCTCTGCGTCTGTCTCTGTCTCTGTCTCTATCTCTGTCCCTGTCTCTGTCTCTGTCTCTGTCTCTGCCTCTGTCGTTGCCTCTGTCGCTGTCTGTGGCTCTGTCTTTGTCTCATGCGCCTCTGTCTTTGTCTCTGTCTGTGTCTCTGTCTGTGCCTCTGTCTCTGTCTCTGTTTCTGTCTGTGTCGCTGCCCCTGTCTCTGTCTCTATCTCTGTCTCTTTTCCAGTCTCTGTCTCTGTCTCTGTCTCTGTCCTTTTCTCTGTCTCTGTCTCTGTTCCCTTCTCTGTCTCCGCCTCTGCCTCTGTCTCCGTCTTTGTCCCCATCTTTGTCACCATCGTTTTCTCCGTCTTTGTCTACGTCTTTGTCTACGTCTTTGTCTCCGTCTTTGTCTCCGTCTATGTCTCTGTCACTGTCTCTGTCTCTGTCTCTGTCTCTGTCTATGTCTCTGTCTGCGTCTCTGTCTCCGTCTCCGTCTCTGTCTCTGTCTCTGTCTCTGTCTCTGTCTCTGTCTCTGTCTCTGTCTCCATCTCTGTCTCTGTCTCTGTCTCTGTCTCTGTCTCTGTCTCTGTCTCTGCCTCTGTCTCTGTCCCTGTCTCTGTCTCCGTCTCCGTCTCTGTCTCTGTCTCTGTCATTGGCTCCATCTCTGTCTCTGTCTCAGTCTCTGTCTCTGTCTCTGTCTCTGTCTCTGTCTCTGTCTCTGTCTCTGCCCGTGTCTCTGTCTCTGTCTCTGTCTCTGTCTCTGTCTCGGTCTCTGTCTCCGTCTCTGTCTCTGCCTCTGTCTCTGTCCCTGTCTCTGTCTCCGTCTCGGTCTCTGTCTCTGTCTCTGTCATTGGCTCCATCTCTGTCTCTGTCTCAGTCTCTGTCTCTGTCTCTGTCTCTGTCTCTGTCTCTGTCTCTGTCTCTGCCCGTGTCTCTGTCTCTGTCTCTGTCTCTGTCTCTGTCTCGGTCTCTGTCTCCGTCTTTGTGACCGTCTTTGTCTCCGTCCTTGTCTCCGTCTGTGTTTCCGTCCGTGTCTCCTGCCCCTCTGTCTCGGTCGTTGTCTCATGCGCGTCTGCCTCTGTCTCTGTCTCTGTCTGTGTCTCTGTCTCTGTCTCTGTCTCTGTCTCTCTCTCGGTCTCTGTCTCCGTCTTTGTGTCCGTCTTTGTCTCCGTGCTTGTCTCCGTCTGTGTCTCCGTCCGTGTCATCTGCCCCTCTGTCTCGATCGTTGTCTCATGCGCGTCTGTCTCTGTCTCTGTCGCTGTCTGTGTCTCTGCCTCTGTATCGGTCTCTGCCTTTGTCTCTGTCTCCATCTCTGTCTCTGTATGTGTCTCTGTCTCTGTCTCTGTCTCTGTCTCTGCCTCTGTCTTTGTCCCTGTCTCTGTCCCTGTCTCTGTCTCCGTCTCTGTCTCTGTCTCTGTCTCTGTCTCCCTCTTCGTCTCTGTCTCTGTCTCTGTCATTGGCTCCATCTCTGTCTCTGTCTCTGTCTCTGTCTCTGTCTCTGTCTCTGCCTCTGTCTCTGTCCCTGTCTCTGTCTCCGTCTCCGTCTCTGTCTCTGTCTCTGTCATTGGCTCCATCTCTGTCTCTGTCTCAGTCTCTGTCTCTGTCTCTGTCTCTGTCTCTGTCTCTGTCTCTGTCTCTGCCCGTGTCTCTGTCTCTGTCTCTGTCTCTGTCTCTGTCTCGGTCTCCGTCTCTGTCTCTGCCTCTGTCTCTGTCCCTGTCTCTGTCTCCGTCTCGGTCTCTGTCTCTGTCTCTGTCTCCGTCTCCGTCTCTGTCTCTGTCTCTGTCTCTGTCTCTGTCTCTGTCTCTGTCTCCATCTCTGTCTCTGTCTCTGTCTCTGTCTCTGTCTCTGTCTCTGTCTCTGTCTCTGTCTCTGTCTCTGTCTCTGTCTCTGTCTCTGTCTCTGTCTCTGTTTCTGTCTTTGTCCTGTCTCTGTCTCTGTCTCTGCCGCTGTCTCTGTCTGTGTCTCCATCTTTGTCTCCGCCTGTGTCTCCGTCTTTGTCTCCGTCGTCGTCTTCCTCTTCGTCTCCGTCTTTGTCTCCGTCTTTTTCACCGGCTTTCTCTCCGTCTTTGTCTCCGTCCACGTCTCCTGCCCCTCTGTCTCTGTCTCTGCCTCAGTCTCTGTCTCTGTCTCCGTCTCTGTCTCTGTTTCTGTCTCTGCCTCTGTCTCTGCGTCTGTCTCTGTCTCTGTCTCTATCTCTGTCCCTGTCTCTGTCTCTGTCTCTGTCTCTGCCTCTGTCGTTGCCTCTGTCGCTGTCTGTGGCTCTGTCTTTGTCTCATGCGCCTCTGTCTTTGTCTCTGTCTGTGTCTCTGTCTGTGCCTCTGTCTCTGTCTCTGTTTCTGTCTGTGTCGCTGCCCCTGTCTCTGTCTCTATCTCTGTCTCTTTTCCAGTCTCTGTCTCTGTCTCTGTCTCTGTCCTTTTCTCTGTCTCTGTCTCTGTTCCCTTCTCTGTCTCCGCCTCTGCCTCTGTCTCCGTCTTTGTCCCCATCTTTGTCACCATCGTTTTCTCCGTCTTTGTCTACGTCTTTGTCTACGTCTTTGTCTCCGTCTTTGTCTCCGTCTATGTCTCTGTCACTGTCTCTGTCTCTGTCTCTGTCTCTGTCTATGTCTCTGTCTGCGTCTCTGTCTCCGTCTCCGTCTCTGTCTCTGTCTCTGTCTCTGTCTCTGTCTCTGTCTCTGTCTCTGTCTCCATCTCTGTCTCTGTCTCTGTCTCTGTCTCTGTCTCTGTCTCTGTCTCTGCCTCTGTCTCTGTCCCTGTCTCTGTCTCCGTCTCCGTCTCTGTCTCTGTCTCTGTCATTGGCTCCATCTCTGTCTCTGTCTCAGTCTCTGTCTCTGTCTCTGTCTCTGTCTCTGTCTCTGTCTCTGTCTCTGTCTCTGCCCGTGTCTCTGTCTCTGTCTCTGTCTCTGTCTCTGTCTCGGTCTCTGTCTCCGTCTCTGTCTCTGCCTCTGTCTCTGTCCCTGTCTCTGTCTCCGTCTCGGTCTCTGTCTCTGTCTCTGTCATTGGCTCCATCTCTGTCTCTGTCTCAGTCTCTGTCTCTGTCTCTGTCTCTGTCTCTGTCTCTGTCTCTGTCTCTGCCCGTGTCTCTGTCTCTGTCTCTGTCTCTGTCTCTGTCTCGGTCTCTGTCTCCGTCTTTGTGACCGTCTTTGTCTCCGTCCTTGTCTCCGTCTGTGTTTCCGTCCGTGTCTCCTGCCCCTCTGTCTCGGTCGTTGTCTCATGCGCGTCTGCCTCTGTCTCTGTCGCTGTCTGTGTCTCTGCCTCTGTATCGGTCTCTGCCTTTGTCTCTGTCTCCATCTCTGTCTCTGTATGTGTCTCTGTCTCTGTCTCTGTCTCTGTCTCTGCCTCTGTCTTTGTCCCTGTCTCTGTCCCTGTCTCTGTCTCCGTCTCTGTCTCTGTCTCTGTCTCTGTCTCCCTCTTCGTCTCTGTCTCTGTCTCTGTCATTGGCTCCATCTCTGTCTCTGTCTCTGTCTCTGTCTCTGTCTCTGTCTCTGTTTCTGTCTCTGTCTCTGTCTCTGTCTCTGTCTCTGTTTCTGTCTCTGTCTCTGTCTCTGTCTCTGTCTCTGTCTCTGTCATTGGCTCCATCTCTGTCTCTGTCTCAGTCTCTGTCTCTGTTTCCGTCTCTGTCGCTGCCTCTGTCTCTGTCTCCGTCTCTCTCTCTTTTCCTGTCTCTGTTTCTGTCTCTGTCTCTGTCTCTGTCTCTGTCTCTGTCTCTGTCTCTGTCTCTGTCTCTGTCTCTGTTTCTGTCTCTGTCCTGTCTCTGTCTCTGTCTCTGCCTCTGTCTCTGTCTGTGTCTCCATCTTTGTCTCCGCCTGTGTCTCCGTCTTTGTCTCCGTCGTCGTCTTCCTCTTCGTCTCCGTCTTTGTCTCCGTCTTTTTCACCGTCTTTCTCTCCGTCTTTGTCTCCGTCCACGTCTCCTGCCCCTCTGTCTCTGTCTCTGCCTCAGTCTCTGCCTCTGTCTCCGTCTCTGTCTCTGTTTCTGTCTCTGCCTCTGTCTCTGCCTCTGTCTCTGTCTCTGTCTCTGTCTCTGTCTCGGTCTCTGTCTCCGTCTTTGTGACCGTCTTTGTCTCCGTCCTTGTCTCCGTCTGTGTTTCCGTCCGTGTCTCCTGCCCCTCTGTCTCGGTCGTTGTCTCATGCGCGTCTGCCTCTGTCTCTGTCTCTGTCTCTGTCTCTGTCTCTGTCTCTGTCTCTGTCTCTGTCTCTGTCTCTGCCTCAGTCTCTGTCCCTGTCTCTGTCTCCGTCTCCGTCTCTGTCTCTGTCTCTGTCATTGGCTCCATCTCTGTCTCTGTCTCAGTCTCTGTCTCTGTCTCTGTCTCTGTCTCTGTCTCTGTCTCTGTCTCTGTCTCTGCCCGTGTCTCTGTCTCTGTCTCTGTCTCTGTCTCTGTCTCTGCCCGTGTCTCTGTCTCTGTCTCTGTCTCTGTCTCTGTCTCTGCCTCTGTCTCTGCCTCTGTCTTTGTCTGTGGCTCTGCCTTTGTCTCATGCGCCTCTGTCTTTGTCTCTGTCTGTGTCTCTGTCTGTGCCTCTGTCTCTGTCTCTGTTTCCGTCTCTGTCGCTGCCTCTGTCTCTGTCTCCGTCTCTCTCTCTTTTCCTGTCTCTGTCTCTGTCTCTGTCTCTGTCCCTGTCTCTGTCTCCTTCTCCGTCTCTGTCTCTGTCTCTGTCTCTGTCTCTGTCTCTGTCTCTGTCTCTGTCTCTGTCTCTGTCTCTGTCTCTGTCTCTGCCTCTGTCTCTGTCTGTGTCTCCATCTTTGTCTCCGCCTGTGTCTCCGTCTTTGTCTCCGTCGTCGTCTTCCTCTTCGTCTCCGTCTTTGTCTCCGTCTTTGTCTCCGTCCACGTCTCCTGCCCCTCTGTCTCTGTCTCTGCCTCAGTCTCTGTCTCTGTCTCCGTCTCTGTCTCTGTTCCTGTCTCTGCCTCTGTCTCTGCCTCTGTCTCTGTCTCTGTCTCTATCTCTGCCCCTGTCTCTGTCTCTATCTCTGTCTCTTTTCCAGTCTCTGTCTCTGTCTCTGTCTCTGTCCTTTTCTCTGTCTCTGTCTCTGTTCCCTTCTCCGCCTCCGCCTCTGCCTCTGTCTCCGTCTTTGTCTCCATCTTTGTCTGCGTCTTTGTCTCCGTCTTTGTCACCGTCCTTGTCTCCGTCGTCGTCTTCCTCTTCGTCTCCGTCTTTGTCTCCGTCTTTGTCTACGTCTTTGTCTACGTCTTTGTCTCCGTCTTTGTCTCCGTCTATGTCTCTGTCACTGTCTCTGTCTCTGTCTCTGTCTCTGTCTATGTCTCTGTCTGCGTCTCTGTCTCCGTCTCCGTCTCCGTCTCTGTCTCTGTCTCTGTCTCTGTCTCTGTCTCCATCTCTGTCTCTGTCTCTGTCTCTGTCTCTGTCTCTGTCTCTGTCTCTGTCTCTGTCTCTGCCTCTGTCTCTGTCCCTGTCTCTGTCTCCGTCTCCGTCTCTGTCTCTGTCTCTGTCATTGGCTCCATCTCTGTCTCTGTCTCAGTCTCTGTCTCTGTCTCTGTCTCTGTCTCTGTCTCTGTCTTTGTCTCTGTCTCTGCCCGTGTCTCTGTCTCTGTCTCTGTCTCTGTCTCTGTCTCGGTCTCTGTCTCCGTCTTTGTGTCCGTCTTTGTCTCCGTGCTTGTCTCCGTCTGTGTCTACGTCCGTGTCTTCTGCCCCTCTGTCTCGGTCGTTGTCTCATGCGCGTCTGTCTCTGTCTCTGTGGCTGTCTGTGTCTCTGCCTCTGTATCGGTCTCTGCCTTTGTCTCTGTCTCCATCTCTGTCTCTGTAACTGTCTCTGTCTCTGTCTCTGTCTCTGTCTCTGTCTCTGCCTCTGTCTTTGTCCCTGTCTCTGTCCCTGTCTCTGTCTCCGTCTCTGTCTCTGTCTCTGTCTCTGTCTCCCTCTTCGTCTCTGTCTGTCTCTGTCATTGGCTCCATCTCTGTCTCTGTCTCAGTCTCTGTCTCTGTCTCTGTCTCTGTCTCTGTCTCTGTCTCTGTCTCTGTCTCTGTCTCTGTTTCTGTCTCTTTCTCTGTCTCTGTCTCTGTCTCTGTCTCTGTCTCTGTCTCTGTCTCTGTCTCTGTCTCTGTCTCTGTCCTGTCTCTGTCTCTGTCTCTGCCTCTGTCTCTGTCTGTGGCTCTGCCTTTGTCTCATGCGCCTCTGTCTTTGTCTCTGTCTGTGTCTCTTTCTGTGCCTCTGTCTCTGTCTCTGTTTCCGTCTCTGTCGCTGCCTCTGTCTCTGTCTCCGTCTCTCTCTCTTTTCCTGTCTCTGTCTCTGTCTCTGTCTCTGTCCCTGTCTCTGTCTCCGTCTCCGTCTCTGTCTCTGTCTCTGTCTCTGTCTCTGTCTCTGTCTCTGCCTCTGTCTCTGTCCCTGTCTCTGTCTCCGTCTCCGTCTCTGTCTCTGTCTCTGTCATTGGCTCCATCTCTGTCTCTGTCTCTGTCTCGGTCTCTGTCTCCGTCTTTGTGCCCGTCTTTGTCTCCGTGCTTGTCTCCGTCTGTGTCTCCGTCCGTGTCTCCTGCCCCTCTGTCTCGGTCGTTGTCTCATGCGCGTCTGCCTCTGTCTCTGTCTCTGTCTGTGTCTCTGACTTTGTATCGGTCTCTGCCTTTGTCTCTGTCTCCATCTGTGTCTCTGTATCTGTCTCTGTCTCTGTCCCTGTCTCTGTCTCTGTCTCTGTCTCTTTTCCAGTCTCTGTCTCTGTCTCTGTCTCTGTCCTTTTCTCTGTCTCTGTCTCTGTTCCCTTCTCTGTCTCCGCCTCTGCCTCTGTCTCTGTCTCGGTCTCTGTCTCCGTCTCTGTCTCTGCCTCTGTCTCCGTCTCTGTCTCTGTCTCTGTCTCTGTCTCGCTCTTCGTCTCTGTCTCTGTCTCTGTCATTGGCTCCATCTCTGTCTCTGTCTCAGTCTCTGTCTCTGTTTCTGTCTCTGTCTCTGTCTCTGTCTCTGTCTCTGTCTCTGTCTCTGTCTCTGTCTCTGTCTCTGTTTCTGTCTTTGTCCTGTCTCTGTCTCTGTCTCTGCCGCTGTCTCTGTCTGTGTCTCCATCTTTGTCTCCGCCTGTGTCTCCGTCTTTGTCTCCGTCTTTTTCACCGGCTTTCTCTCCGTCTTTGTCTCCGTCCACGTCTCCTGCCCCTCTGTCTCTGTCTCTGCCTCAGTCTCTGTCTCTGTCTCCGTCTCTGTCTCTGTTTCTGTCTCTGCCTCTGTCTCTGCCTCTGTCTCTGTCTCTGTCTCTGTCTCTATCTCTGTCCCTGTCTCTGTCTCTGTCTCTGTCTCTGCCTCTGTCGTTGCCTCTGTCGCTGTCTGTGGCTCTGTCTTTGTCTCATGCGCCTCTGTCTTTGTCTCTGTCTGTGTCTCTGTCTGTGTCTCTGTCTGTGCCTCTGTCTCTGTCTCTGTTTCTGTCTGTGTCGCTGCCCCTGTCTCTGTCTCTATCTCTGTCTCTTTTCCAGTCTCTGTCTCTGTCTCTGTCTCTGTCCTTTTCTCTGTCTCTGTCTCTGTTCCCTTCTCTGTCTCCGCCTCTGCCTCTGTCTCCGTCTTTGTCCCCATCTTTGTCACCATCGTTTTCTCCGTCTTTGTCTACGTCTTTGTCTACGTCTTTGTCTCCGTCTTTGTCTCCGTCTATGTCTCTGTCACTGTCTCTGTCTCTGTCTCTGTCTCTGTCTATGTCTCTGTCTGCGTCTCTGTCTCCGTCTCCGTCTCTGTCTCTGTCTCTGTCTCTGTCTCTGTCTCTGTCTCTGTCTCTGTCTCCATCTCTGTCTCTGTCTCTGTCTCTGTCTCTGTCTCTGTCTCTGTCTCTGCCTCTGTCTCTGTCCCTGTCTCTGTCTCCGTCTCCGTCTCTGTCTCTGTCTCTGTCATTGGCTCCATCTCTGTCTCTGTCTCAGTCTCTGTCTCTGTCTCTGTCTCTGTCTCTGTCTCTGTCTCTGTCTCTGCCCGTGTCTCTGTCTCTGTCTCTGTCTCTGTCTCTGTCTCGGTCTCTGTCTCCGTCTCTGTCTCTGCCTCTGTCTCTGTCCCTGTCTCTGTCTCCGTCTCGGTCTCTGTCTCTGTCTCTGTCATTGGCTCCATCTCTGTCTCTGTCTCTGTCTCCATCTCTGTCTCTGTAACTGTCTCTGTCTCTGTCTCTGTCTCTGTCTCTGTCTCTGCCTCTGTCTTTGTCCCTGTCTCTGTCCCTGTCTCTGTCTCCGTCTCTGTCTCTGTCTCTGTCTCTGTCTCCCTCTTCGTCTCTGTCTGTCTCTGTCATTGGCTCCATCTCTGTCTCTGTCTCAGTCTCTGTCTCTGTCTCTGTCTCTGTCTCTGTCTCTGTCTCTGTCTCTGTCTCTGTCTCTGTTTCTGTCTCTTTCTCTGTCTCTGTCTCTGTCTCTGTCTCTGTCTCTGTCTCTGTCTCTGTCTCTGTCTCTGTCTCTGTCCTGTCTCTGTCTCTGTCTCTGCCTCTGTCTCTGTCTGTGGCTCTGCCTTTGTCTCATGCGCCTCTGTCTTTGTCTCTGTCTGTGTCTCTTTCTGTGCCTCTGTCTCTGTCTCTGTTTCCGTCTCTGTCGCTGCCTCTGTCTCTGTCTCCGTCTCTCTCTCTTTTCCTGTCTCTGTCTCTGTCTCTGTCTCTGTCCCTGTCTCTGTCTCCGTCTCCGTCTCTGTCTCTGTCTCTGTCTCTGTCTCTGTCTCTGTCTCTGCCTCTGTCTCTGTCCCTGTCTCTGTCTCCGTCTCCGTCTCTGTCTCTGTCTCTGTCATTGGCTCCATCTCTGTCTCTGTCTCTGTCTCGGTCTCTGTCTCCGTCTTTGTGTCCGTCTTTGTCTCCGTGCTTGTCTCCGTCTGTGTCTCCGTCCGTGTCTCCTGCCCCTCTGTCTCGGTCGTTGTCTCATGCGCGTCTGCCTCTGTCTCTGTCTCTGTCTGTGTCTCTGCCTTTGTATCGGTCTCTGCCTTTGTCTCTGTCTCCATCTGTGTCTCTGTATCTGTCTCTGTCTCTGTCCCTGTCTCTGTCTCTGTCTCTGCCTCTGTCTTTGTCTCTGTCTCTGTCTCTGTCTCTGTCTCTGTCTCTGTCTCTGTCTCTGTCTCTGTCTCTGTCTCTGTCTCTGTCTCTGTCCTGTCTCTGTCTCTGTCTCTGCCTCTGTCTCTGTCTGTGTCTCCATCTTTGTCTCCGCCTGTGTCTCCGTCTTTGTCTCCGTCGTCGTCTTCCTCTTCGTCTCCGTCTTTGTCTCCGTCTTTGTCTACGTCTTTGTCTACGTCTTTGTCTCCGTCTTTGTCTCCGTCTATGTCTCTGTCACTGTCTCTGTCTCTGTCTCTGTCTCTGTCTATGTCTCTGTCTGCGTCTCTGTCTCCGTCTCCGTCTCTGTCTCTGTCTCTGTCTCTGTCTCTGTCTCTGTCTCCATCTCTGTCTCTGTCTCTGTCTCTGTCTCTGTCTCTGTCTCTGTCTCTGTCTCTGTCTCTGCCTCTGTCTCTGTCCCTGTCTCTGTCTCCGTCTCCGTCTCTGTCTCTGTCTCTGTCATTGGCTCCATCTCTGTCTCTGTCTCAGTCTCTGTCTCTGTCTCTGTCTCTGTCTCTGTCTCTGTCTTTGTCTCTGTCTCTGCCCGTGTCTCTGTCTCTGTCTCTGTCTCTGTCTCTGTCTCGGTCTCTGTCTCCGTCTTTGTGTCCGTCTTTGTCTCCGTGCTTGTCTCCGTCTGTGTCTCCGTCCGTGTCTTCTGCCCCTCTGTCTCGGTCGTTGTCTCATGCGCGTCTGTCTCTGTCTCTGTGGCTGTCTGTGTCTCTGCCTCTGTATCGGTCTCTGCCTTTGTCTCTGTCTCCATCTCTGTCTCTGTATCTGTCTCTGTCTCTGTCTCTGTCTCTGTCTCTGTCTCTGCCTCTGTCTTTGTCCCTGTCTCTGTCCCTGTCTCTGTCTCCGTCTCTGTCTCTGTCTCTGTCTCTGTCTCCCTCTTCGTCTCTGTCTGTCTCTGTCATTGGCTCCATCTCTGTCTCTGTCTCAGTCTCTGTCTCTGTCTCTGTCTCTGTCTCTGTCTCTGTCTCTGTCTCTGTCTCTGTCTCTGTTTCTGTCTCTTTCTCTGTCTCTGTCTCTGTCTCTGTCTCTGTCTCTGTCTCTGTCTCTGTCTCTGTCTCTGTCTCTGTCTCTGTCCTGTCTCTGTCTCTGTCTCTGCCTCTGTCTCTGTCTGTGGCTCTGCCTTTGTCTCATGCGCCTCTGTCTTTGTCTCTGTCTGTGTCTCTTTCTGTGCCTCTGTCTCTGTCTCTGTTTCCGTCTCTGTCGCTGCCTCTGTCTCTGTCTCCGTCTCTCTCTCTTTTCCTGTCTCTGTCTCTGTCTCTGTCTCTGTCCCTGTCTCTGTCTCCGTCTCCGTCTCTGTCTCTGTCTCTGTCTCTGTCTCTGTCTCTGTCTCTGCCTCTGTCTCTGTCCCTGTCTCTGTCTCCGTCTCCGTCTCTGTCTCTGTCTCTGTCATTGGCTCCATCTCTGTCTCTGTCTCTGTCTCGGTCTCTGTCTCCGTCTTTGTGTCCGTCTTTGTCTCCGTGCTTGTCTCCGTCTGTGTCTCCGTCCGTGTCTCCTGCCCCTCTGTCTCGGTCGATGTCTCATGCGCGTCTGCCTCTGTCTCTGTCTCTGTCTGTGTCTCTGCCTTTGTATCGGTCTCTGCCTTTGTCTCTGTCTCCATCTGTGTCTCTGTATCTGTCTCTGTCTCTGTCCCTGTCTCTGTCTCTGTCTCTGTCTCTGTCTCCGTCTCGGTCTCTGTCTCTGTCTCTGTCATTGGCTCCATCTCTGTCTCTGTCTCAGTCTCTGTCTCTGTCTCTGTCTCTGTCTCTGTCTCTGTCTCTGTCTCTGCCCGTGTCTCTGTCTCTGTCTCTGTCTCTGTCTCTGTCTCGGTCTCTGTCTCCGTCTTTGTGACCGTCTTTGTCTCCGTCCTTGTCTCCGTCTGTGTTTCCGTCCGTGTCTCCTGCCCCTCTGTCTCGGTCGTTGTCTCATGCGCGTCTGCCTCTGTCTCTGTCTCTGTCTGTGTCTCTGTCTCTGTCTCTGTCTCTGTCTCTCTCTCGGTCTCTGTCTCCGTCTTTGTGTCCGTCTTTGTCTCCGTGCTTGTCTCCGTCTGTGTCTCCGTCCGTGTCTTCTGCCCCTCTGTCTCGATCGTTGTCTCATGCGCGTCTGTCTCTGTCTCTGTCGCTGTCTGTGTCTCTGCCTCTGTATCGGTCTCTGCCTTTGTCTCTGTCTCCATCTCTGTCTCTGTATGTGTCTCTGTCTCTGTCTCTGTCTCTGTCTCTGCCTCTGTCTTTGTCCCTGTCTCTGTCCCTGTCTCTGTCTCCGTCTCTGTCTCTGTCTCTGTCTCTGTCTCCCTCTTCGTCTCTGTCTCTGTCTCTGTCATTGGCTCCATCTCTGTCTCTGTCTCTGTCTCTGTCTCTGTCTCTGTCTCTGTTTCTGTCTCTGTCTCTGTCTCTGTCTCTGTCTCTGTCTCTGTTTCTGTCTCTGTCTCTGTCTCTGTCTCTGTCTCTGTCTCTGTCTCTGTCATTGGCTCCATCTCTGTCTCTGTCTCAGTCTCTGTCTCTGTCTGTGTCTCTGTCTGTGCCTCTGTCTCTGTCTCTGTTTCTGTCTCTGTCGCTGCCTCTGTCTCTGTCTCTGTCTCTGTCTCCGTCTCTGTCTCTGTCTCTGTCACTTGCTCTGTCTCTGTCTCTGTTCCATTCCCTGTCTCTGCCTCTGCCTCTGTCTCTGTCTCTGTCTTTGTATCCGTCTTTGTCTCCGCCTTTGTCTCCGTCTTTGTCTCAGTCGTCGTCTTCCTCTTCGTCTCCGTCTTTGTCTCCGTCTTTGTCACCGTCTTTGTCTCCGTCTTTGTCTCCGTCCACGTCTCCTGCCCGTCTGTCTCTGTCTCTGCCTCAGTCTCTGCCTCTGTCTCCGTCTCTGTCTCTGTTTCTGTCTCTGCCTCTGTCTCTGCCTCTGTCTCTGTCTCTGTCTCTGTCTCTGTCTCGGTCTCTGTCTCCGTCTTTGTGACCGTCTTTGTCTCCGTCCTTGTCTCCGTCTGTGTTTCCGTCCGTGTCTCCTGCCCCTCTGTCTCGGTCGTTGTCTCATGCGCGTCTGCCTCTGTCTCTGTCTCTGTCTCTGTCTCTGTCTCTGTCTCGGTCTCTGTCTCTGTCTCTGTCTCTGCCTCAGTCTCTGTCCCTGTCTCTGTCTCCGTCTCCGTCTCTGTCTCTGTCTCTGTCATTGGCTCCATCTCTGTCTCTGTCTCAGTCTCTGTCCCTGTCTCTGTCTCTGTCTCTGTCTCTGTCTCTGTCTCTGTCTCTGCCCGTGTCTCTGTCTCTGTCTCTGTCTCTGTCTCTGTCTCTGCCCGTGTCTCTGTCTCTGTCTCTGTCTCTGTCTCTGTCTCTGCCTCTGTCTCTGCCTCTGTCTTTGTCTGTGGCTCTGCCTTTGTCTCATGCGCCTCTGTCTTTGTCTCTGTCTGTGTCTCTGTCTGTGCCTCTGTCTCTGTCTCTGTTTCCGTCTCTGTCGCTGCCTCTGTCTCTGTCTCCGTCTCTCTCTCTTTTCCTGTCTCTGTCTCTGTCTCTGTCTCTGTCCCTGTCTCTGTCTCCTTCTCCGTCTCTGTCTCTGTCTCTGTCTCTGTCTCTGTCTCTGTCTCTGTCTCTGTCTCTGTCTCTGTCTCTGTCTCTGTCTCTGCCTCTGTCTCTGTCTGTGTCTCCATCTTTGTCTCCGTCTGTGTCTCCGTCCGTGTCTTCTGCCCCTCTGTCTCGATCGTTGTCTCATGCGCGTCTGTCTCTGTCTCTGTCGCTGTCTGTGTCTCTGCCTCTGTATCGGTCTCTGCCTTTGTCTCTGTCTCCATCTCTGTCTCTGTATGTGTCTCTGTCTCTGTCTCTGTCTCTGTCTCTGCCTCTGTCTTTGTCCCTGTCTCTGTCCCTGTCTCTGTCTCCGTCTCTGTCTCTGTCTCTGTCTCTGTCTCCCTCTTCGTCTCTGTCTCTGTCTCTGTCATTGGCTCCATCTCTGTCTCTGTCTCTGTCTCTGTCTCTGTCTCTGTCTCTGTTTCTGTCTCTGTCTCTGTCTCTGTCTCTGTCTCTGTCTCTGTTTCTGTCTCTGTCTCTGTCTCTGTCTCTGTCTCTGTCTCTGTCTCTGTCATTGGCTCCATCTCTGTCTCTGTCTCAGTCTCTGTCTCTGTCTGTGTCTCTGTCTGTGCCTCTGTCTCTGTCTCTGTTTCTGTCTCTGTCGCTGCCTCTGTCTCTGTCTCTGTCTCTGTCTCCGTCTCTGTCTCTGTCTCTGTCACTTGCTCTGTCTCTGTCTCTGTTCCATTCCCTGTCTCTGCCTCTGCCTCTGTCTCTGTCTCTGTCTTTGTATCCGTCTTTGTCTCCGCCTTTGTCTCCGTCTTTGTCTCAGTCGTCGTCTTCCTCTTCGTCTCCGTCTTTGTCTCCGTCTTTGTCACCGTCTTTGTCTCCGTCTTTGTCTCCGTCCACGTCTCCTGCCCGTCTGTCTCTGTCTCTGCCTCAGTCTCTGCCTCTGTCTCCGTCTCTGTCTCTGTTTCTGTCTCTGCCTCTGTCTCTGCCTCTGTCTCTGTCTCTGTCTCTGTCTCTGTCTCGGTCTCTGTCTCCGTCTTTGTGACCGTCTTTGTCTCCGTCCTTGTCTCCGTCTGTGTTTCCGTCCGTGTCTCCTGCCCCTCTGTCTCGGTCGTTGTCTCATGCGCGTCTGCCTCTGTCTCTGTCTCTGTCTCTGTCTCTGTCTCTGTCTCGGTCTCTGTCTCTGTCTCTGTCTCTGCCTCAGTCTCTGTCCCTGTCTCTGTCTCCGTCTCCGTCTCTGTCTCTGTCTCTGTCATTGGCTCCATCTCTGTCTCTGTCTCAGTCTCTGTCCCTGTCTCTGTCTCTGTCTCTGTCTCTGTCTCTGTCTCTGTCTCTGCCCGTGTCTCTGTCTCTGTCTCTGTCTCTGTCTCTGTCTCTGCCCGTGTCTCTGTCTCTGTCTCTGTCTCTGCCTCTGTCTCTGCCTCTGTCTTTGTCTGTGGCTCTGCCTTTGTCTCATGCGCCTCTGTCTTTGTCTCTGTCTGTGTCTCTGTCTGTGCCTCTGTCTCTGTCTCTGTTTCCGTCTCTGTCGCTGCCTCTGTCTCTGTCTCCGTCTCTCTCTCTTTTCCTGTCTCTGTCTCTGTCTCTGTCTCTGTCCCTGTCTCTGTCTCCTTCTCCGTCTCTGTCTCTGTCTCTGTCTCTGTCTCTGTCTCTGTCTCTGTCTCTGTCTCTGTCTCTGTCTCTGTCTCTGTCTCTGCCTCTGTCTCTGTCTGTGTCTCCATCTTTGTCTCCGCCTGTGTCTCCGTCTTTGTCTCCGTCGTCGTCTTCCTCTTCGTCTCCGTCTTTGTCTCCGTCTTTGTCTCCGTCCACGTCTCCTGCCCCTCTGTCTCTGTCTCTGCCTCAGTCTCTGTCTCTGTCTCCGTCTCTGTCTCTGTTTCTGTCTCTGCCTCTGTCTCTGCCTCTGTCTCTGTCTCTGTCTCTATCTCTGCCCCTGTCTCTGTCTCTATCTCTGTCTCTTTTCCAGTCTCTGTCTCTGTCTCTGTCTCTGTCCTTTTCTCTGTCTCTGTCTCTGTTCCCTTCTCCGCCTCCGCCTCTGCCTCTGTCTCCGTCTTTGTCTCCATCTTTGTCTGCGTCTTTGTCTCCGTCTTTGTCACCGTCCTTGTCTCCGTCGTCGTCTTCCTCTTCGTCTCCGTCTTTGTCTCCGTCTTTGTCTACGTCTTTGTCTACGTCTTTGTCTCCGTCTTTGTCTCCGTCTATGTCTCTGTCACTGTCTCTGTCTCTGTCTCTGTCTCTGTCTATGTCTCTGTCTGCGTCTCTGTCTCCGTCTCCGTCTCTGTCTCTGTCTCTGTCTCTGTCTCTGTCTCTGTCTCCATCTCTGTCTCTGTCTCTGTCTCTGTCTCTGTCTCTGTCTCTGTCTCTGTCTCTGTCTCTGTCTCTGCCTCTGTCTCTGTCCCTGTCTCTGTCTCCGTCTCCGTCTCTGTCTCTGTCTCTGTCATTGGCTCCATCTCTGTCTCTGTCTCAGTCTCTGTCTCTGTCTCTGTCTCTGTCTCTGTCTCTGTCTTTGTCTCTGTCTCTGCCCGTGTCTCTGTCTCTGTCTCTGTCTCTGTCTCTGTCTCGGTCTCTGTCTCCGTCTTTGTGTCCGTCTTTGTCTCCGTGCTTGTCTCCGTCTGTGTCTCCGTCCGTGTCTTCTGCCCCTCTGTCTCGGTCGTTGTCTCATGCGCGTCTGTCTCTGTCTCTGTGGTTGTCTGTGTCTCTGCCTCTGTATCGGTCTCTGCCTTTGTCTCTGTCTCCATCTCTGTCTCTGTATCTGTCTCTGTCTCTGTCTCTGTCTCTGTCTCTGTCTCTGCCTCTGTCTTTGTCCCTGTCTCTGTCCCTGTCTCTGTCTCCGTCTCTGTCTCTGTCTCTGTCTCTGTCTCCCTCTTCGTCTCTGTCTGTCTCTGTCATTGGCTCCATCTCTGTCTCTGTCTCAGTCTCTGTCTCTGTCTCTGTCTCTGTCTCTGTCTCTGTCTCTGTCTCTGTCTCTGTCTCTGTCTCTGTTTCTGTCTCTTTCTCTGTCTCTGTCTCTGTCTCTGTCTCTGTCTCTGTCTCTGTCTCTGTCTCTGTCTCTGTCCTGTCTCTGTCTCTGTCTCTGCCTCTGTCTCTGTCTGTGGCTCTGCCTTTGTCTCATGCGCCTCTGTCTTTGTCTCTGTCTGTGTCTCTTTCTGTGCCTCTGTCTCTGTCTCTGTTTCCGTCTCTGTCGCTGCCTCTGTCTCTGTCTCCGTCTCTCTCTCTTTTCCTGTCTCTGTCTCTGTCTCTGTCTCTGTCCCTGTCTCTGTCTCCGTCTCCGTCTCTGTCTCTGTCTCTGTCTCTGTCTCTGTCTCTGTCTCTGCCTCTGTCTCTGTCCCTGTCTCTGTCTCCGTCTCCGTCTCTGTCTCTGTCTCTGTCATTGGCTCCATCTCTGTCTCTGTCTCTGTCTCGGTCTCTGTCTCCGTCTTTGTGTCCGTCTTTGTCTCCGTGCTTGTCTCCGTCTGTGTCTCCGTCCGTGTCTCCTGCCCCTCTGTCTCGGTCGTTGTCTCATGCGCGTCTGCCTCTGTCTCTGTCTCTGTCTGTGTCTCTGCCTTTGTATCGGTCTCTGCCTTTGTCTCTGTCTCCATCTGTGTCTCTGTATCTGTCTCTGTCTCTGTCCCTGTCTCTGTCTCTGTCTCTGCCTCTGTCTTTGTCTCTGTCTCTGTCTCTGTCTCTGTCTCTGTCTCTGTCTCTGTCTCTGTCTCTGTCTCTGTCTCTGTCCTGTCTCTGTCTCTGTCTCTGCCTCTGTCTCTGTCTGTGTCTCCATCTTTGTCTCCGCCTGTGTCTCCGTCTTTGTCTCCGTCGTCGTCTTCCTCTTCGTCTCCGTTTTTGTCTCCGTCTTTGTCACCGTCTTTCTCTCCGTCTTTGTCTCCGTCCACGTCTACTGCCCCTCTGTCTCTGTCTCTGTCTCAGTCTCTGTCTCTGTCTCCGTCTCTGTCTCTGTTTCTGTCTCTGCCTCTGTCTCTGCCTCTGTCTCTGTCTCTGTCTCTATCTCTGTTCCTGTCTCTGTCTCTGTCTCTGTCTCTGCCTCTGTCTCTGCCTCTGTCTCTGTCTGTGGCTCTGTCTTTGTCTCATGCGCCTCTGTCTTTGTCTCTGTCTGTGTCTCTGTCTGTGCCTCTGTCTCTGTCTCTGTTTCCGTCTCTGTCGCTGCCTCTGTCTCTGTCTCCGTCTCTATCTCTTTTCCTGTCTCTGTCTCTGTCTCTGCCTCTGTCCCTGTCTCTGTCTCCTTCTCCGTCTCTATCTCTGTCTCTGTCTCTGTCTCTGTCTCTGTCTCTGTCTCTGTCTCTGTCTCTGTCTCTGCCTCCGTCTCTGCCTCTGTCTCTGTCCCTGTCTCTGTCTCCGTCTCCGTCTCTGTCTCTGTCTCTGTCATTGGCTCCATCCCTGTCTCTGTCTCTGTCTCTGTCTCTCTCTGTCTCTGTCTCTGTCTCTGTCCCTGTCTCTGTCTCTGTCTCTGTCTCTGTCTCGGTCTCTGCCTCCGTCTTTGTGTCCGTCCTTGTCTCCGTCCTTGTCTCCGTCTGTGTCTCCGTCCGTGTCTCCTGCCCCTCTGTCTCGGTCGTTGTCTCATGCGCGTCTGTCTCTGTCTCTGTCTCTGTCTGTGTCTCTGCCTCTGTATCGGTCTCTGCCTTTGTCTCTGTCTCCGTCTCTGCCTCTGTATCTGTCTCTGTCTCTCTCCCTGTCTCTGTCTCTGTCTCTGTCTCCCTCTTCGTCTCTGTCTCTGTCTCTGTCATTGGCTCCATCTCTGTCTCTGTCTCTGTCTCTGTCTCTGTCTCTGCCTCTGTCTCTGTCCCTGTCTCTGTCTCCGTCTCCGTCTCCGTCTCTGTCTCTGTCTCTGTCATTGGCTCCATCTCTGTCTCTGTCTCAGTCTCTGTCCCTGTCTCTGTCTCTGTCTCTGTCTCTGTCTCTGTCTCTGTCTCTGCCAGTGTCTCTGTCTCTGTCTCTGTCTCTGTCTCTGTTTCTGTCTCTGTATCTGTCTCTGTCTCTGTCTCTGTCTCTGTCTCTGTCTCTGTCTCTGTCTCTGTCTCTGTCTCTGTCTCTGTCTCTGTCTCTGTCTCTGTCTCTGTCCTGTCTCTGTCTCTGTCTCTGCCTCTGTCTCTGTCTGTGTCTCCATCTTTGTCTCCGCCTGTGTCTCCGTCTTTGTCTCCGTCGTCGTCTTCCTCTTCGTCTCCGTCTTTGTCTTCGTCTTTGTCACCGTCTTTCTCTCCGTCTTTGTCTCCGTCCACGTATCCTGCCCCTCTGTCTCTGTCTCTGTCTCCGTCTCTGTCTCTGTTTCTGTCTCTGCCTCTGTCTCTGCCTCTGTCTCTGTCTCTGTCTCTATCTCTGTCCCTGTCTCTGTCTCTGTCTCTGTCTCTGCCTCTGTCTCTGCCTCTGTCGCTGTCTGTGGCTCTGTCTTTGTCTCATGCGCCTCTGTCTTTGTCTCTGTCTGTGTCTCTGTCTGTGCCTCTGTCTCTGTCTCTGTTTCTGTCTCTGTCGCTGCCCCTGTCTCTGTCTCTATCTCTGTCTCTTTTCCAGTCTCTGTCTCTGTCTCTGTCTCTGTCCTTTTCTCTGTCTCTGTCTCTGTTCCCTTCTCAGTCTCCGCCTCTGCCTCTGTCTCCGTCTTTGTCTCCATCTTTGTCTGCGTCTTTGTCTCCGTCTTTGTCACCGTCCTTGTCTCCGTCGTCGTCTTCCTCTTCGTCTCCGTCTTTGTCTCCGTCCACGTCTCCTGCCCCTCTGTCTCTGTCTCTGTCCCAGTCCCTGGTTCTGTCCCTGACTCTGTCTCTGTCTCTGTCTCTGTCTCTGCCTCTGTCTCTGTCCCTGTCTCTGTATCCGTCTCCCTCTCTGTCTCTGTCTCTGTCATTGGCTCCATCTCTGTCTCTGTCTCAGTCTCTGTCTCTGTCTCTGTCTCTGTCTCTGTCCCTGTCTCTGTCTCTGTCTCTGTCTCTGTTTCTGTCTCTGCCCCTCTCTCTGTCTCTGTCTCTGTCTCTGTCTCTGTCTCTGTCATTGGCTCCATCTCTGTCTCTGTCTCAGTCTCTGTCTCTGTCTCTGTCTCTGTCTCTGTCTCTGTCTCTTTTCCAGTCTCTGTCTCTGTCTCTGTCACTGTCCTTTTCTCTGTCTCTGTCTCTGTTCCCTTCTCTGTCTCCGCCTCTGCCTCTGTCTCCGTCTTTGTCTCCATCTTTGTCACCATCGGTTTCTCCGTCTTTGTCTACGTCTTTGTCTACGTCTTTGTCTCCGTCTTTGTCTCCGTCTATGTCTCTGTCACTGTCTCTGTCTCTGTCTCTGTCTCTGTCTATGTCTCTGTCTGCGTCTCTGTCTCCGTCTCCGTCTCTGTCTCTGTCTCTGTCTCTGTCTCTGTCTCTGTCTCTGTCTCCACCTCTGTCTCTGTCTCTGTCTCTGTCTCTGTCTCTGTCTCTGTCTCTGTCTCTGCCTCTGTCTCTGTCCCTGTCTCTGTCTCCGTCTCCGTCTCTGTCTCTGTCTCTGTCATTGGCTCCATCTCTGTCTCTGTCTCAGTCTCTGTCTCTGTCTCTGTCTCTGTCTCTGTCTCTGTGTCTGTCTCTGCCCGTGTCTCTGTCTCTGTCTCTGTCTCTGTCTCTGTCTCTGCCCGTGTCTCTGTCTCTGTCTCTGTCTCTGTCTCTGTCTCTGCCTCTGTCTCTGCCTCTGTCTCTGTCTGTGGCTCTGCCTTTGTCTCATGCGCCTCTGTCTTTGTCTCTGTCTGTGTCTCTGTCTGTGCCTCTGTCTCTGTCTCTGTTTCCGTCTCTGTCGCTGCCTCTGTCTCTGTCTCCGTCTCTCTCTCTTTTCCTGTCTCTGTCTCTGTCTCTGTCTCTGTCCCTGTCTCTGTCTCCTTCTCCGTCTCTGTCTCTGTCTCTGTCTCTGTCTCTGTCTCTGTCTCTGTCTCTGTCTCTGTCTCTGTCTCTGCCTCTGTCTCTGTCTGTGTCTCCATCTTTGTCTCCGCCTGTGTCTCCGTCTTTGTCTCCGTCGTCGTCTTCCTCTTCGTCTCCGTCTTTGTCTCCGTCTTTGTCACCGTCTTTCTCTCCGTCTTTGTCTCCGTCCACGTCTCCTGCCCCTCTGTCTCTGTCTCTGCCTCAGTCTCTGTCTCTGTCTCCGTCTCTGTCTCTGTTTCTGTCTCTGCCTCTGTCTCTGCCTCTGTCTCTGTCTCTGTCTCTATCTCTGCCCCTGTCTCTGTCTCTATCTGTGTCTCTTTTCCAGTCTCTGTCTCTGTCTCTGTCTCTGTCCTTTTCTCTGTCTCTGTCTCTGTTCCCTTTTCTGTCTCCGCCTCTGCCTCTGTCTCCGTCTTTGTCTCCATCTTTGTCTGCGTCTTTGTTTCCGTCTTTGTCACCGTCCTTGTCTCCGTCGTCGTCTTCCTCTTCGTCTCCGTCTTTGTCTCCGTCTTTGTCTACGTCTTTGTCTACGTCTTTGTCTCCGTCTTTGTCTCCGTCTATGTCTCTGTCACTGTCTCTGTCTCTGTCTCTGTCTCTGTCTATGTCTCTGTCTGCGTCTCTGTCTCCGTCTCCGTCTCTGTCTCTGTCTCTGTCTCTGTCTCTGTCTCTGTCTCCACCTCTGTCTCTGTCTCTGTCTCTGTCTCTGTCTCTGTCTCTGTCTCTGTCTCTGCCTCTGTCTCTGTCCCTGTCTCTGTCTCTGTCATTGGCTCCATCTCTGTCTCTGTCTCAGTCTCTGTCTCTGTCTCTGTCTTTGTCTCTGTCTCTGCCCGTGTCTCTGTCTCTGTCTCTGTCTCTGTCTCTGTCTCGGTCTCTGTCTCCGTCTTTGTGTCCGTCTTTGTCTCCGTGCTTGTCTCCGTCTGTGTCTCCGTCCGTGTCTTCTGCCCCTCTGTCTCGGTCGTTGTCTCATGCGCGTCTGTCTCTGTCTCTGTGGCTGTCTGTGTCTCTGCCTCTGTATCGGTCTCTGCCTTTGTCTCTGTCTCCATCTCTGTCTCTGTATCTGTCTCTGTCTCTGTCTCTGTCTCTGTCTCTGCCTCTGTCTTTGTCCCTGTCTCTGTCCCTGTCTCTGTCTCCGTCTCTGTCTCTGTCTCTGTCTCTGTCTCCCTCTTCGTCTCTGTCTGTCTCTGTCATTGGCTCCATCTCTGTCTCTGTCTCAGTCTCTGTCTCTGTCTCTGTCTCTGTCTCTGTCTCTGTCTCTGCCTCTGTCTCTGTTTCTGTCTCTTTCTCTGTCTCTGTCTCTGTCTCTGTCTCTGTCTCTGTCTCTGTCTCTGTCTCTGTCTCTGTCTCTGTCTCTGTCTCTGTCTCTGTCTCTGTCTCTGTCCTGTCTCTGTCTCTGTCTCTGCCTCTGTCTCTGTCTGTGGCTCTGCCTTTGTCTCATGCGCCTCTGTCTTTGTCTCTGTCTGTGTCTCTTTCTGTGCCTCTGTCTCTGTCTCTGTTTCCGTCTCTGTCGCTGCCTCTGTCTCTGTCTCCGTCTCTCTCTCTTTTCCTGTCTCTGTCTCTGTCTCTGTCTCTGTCCCTGTCTCTGTCTCCGTCTCCGTCTCTGTCTCTGTCTCTGTCTCTGTCTCTGTCTCTGTCTCTGTCTCTGTCTCTGCCTCTGTCTCTGTCCCTGTCTCTGTCTCCGTCTCCGTCTCTGTCTCTGTCTCTGTCATTGGCTCCATCTCTGTCTCTGTCTCTGTCTCGGTCTCTGTCTCCGTCTTTGTGTCCGTCTTTGTCTCCGTGCTTGTCTCCGTCTGTGTCTCCGTCCGTGTCTCCTGCCCCTCTGTCTCGGTCGTTGTCTCATGCGCGTCTGTCTCTGTCTCTGTCTCTGTCTGTGTCTCTGCCTCTGTATCGGTCTCTGCCTTTGTCTCTGTCTCCGTCTCTGTCTCTGTATTTGTCTCTGTCTCTGTCCCTGTCTCTGTCTCTGTCTCTGTCTCCCTCTTCGTCTCTGTCTCTGTCTCTGTCATTGGCTCCATCTCTGTCTCTGTCTCTGTCTCTGTCTCTGTCTCTGCCTCTGTCTCTGTCCCTGTCTCTGTCTCCGTCTCCGTCTCTGTCTCTGTCTCTGTCATTGGCTCCATCTCTGTCTCTGTCTCAGTCTCTGTCCCTGTCTCTGTCTCTGTCTCTGTCTCTGTCTCTGTCTCTGTCTCTGCCAGTGTCTCTGTCTCTGTCTCTGTCTCTGTCTCTGTTTCTGTCTCTGTATCTGTCTCTGTCTCTGTCTCTGTCTCTGTCTCTGTCTCTGTCTCTGTCTCTGTCTCTGTCTCTGTCTCTGTCCTGTCTTTGTCTCTGTCTCTGCCTCTGTCTCTGTCTGTGTCTCCATCTTTGTCTCCGCCTGTGTCTCCGTCTTTGTCTCCGTCGTCGTCTTCCTCTTCGTCTCCGTCTTTGTCTCCGTCTTTGTCACCGTCTTTCTCTCCGTCTTTGTCTCCGTCCACGTATCCTGCCCCTCTGTCTCTGTCTCTGCCTCAGTCTCTGTCTCTGTCTCCGTCTCTGTCTCTGTTTCAGTCTCTGCCTCTGTCTCTGCCTCTGTCTCTGTCTCTGTCTCTATCTCTGTCCCTGTCTCTGTCTCTGTCTCTGTCTCTGCCTCTGTCTCTGCCTCTGTCGCTGTCTGTGGCTCTGTCTTTGTCTCATGCGCCTCTGTCTTTGTCTCTGTCTGTGTCTCTGTCTGTGCCTCTGTCTCTGTCTCTGTTTCTGTCTCTGTCGCTGCCCCTGTCTCTGTCTCTATCTCTGTCTCTTTTCCAGTCTCTGTCTCTGTCTCTGTCTCTGTCCTTTTCTCTGTCTCTGTCTCTGTTCCCTTCTCAGTCTCCGCCACTGCCTCTGTCTCCGTCTTTGTCTCCATCTTTGTCTGCGTCTTTGTCTCCGTCTTTGTCACCGTCCTTGTCTCCGTCGTCGTCTTCCTCTTCGTCTCCGTCTTTGTCTCCGTCCACGTCTCCTGCCCCTCTGTCTCTGTCTCTGTCCCAGTTACTGGTTCTGTCCCTGACTCTGTCTCTGTCTCTGTCTCTGTTTCTGTCTCTGTCTCTGTCTCTGTCTCTGTCTCGGTCTCTGTCTCTGTCTCTGTCTCTGTCTCTGTCTCTGTCTCTGTCTCTGTCTCTGTCTCTGTCTCTGTCTCTGTCTCTGTCTCTGCCTCTGTCTCTGTCTGTGGCTCTGTCTCTGTCTCATGCGCCTCTGTCTTTGTCTCTGTCTGTGTCTCTGTCTGTGCCTCTGTCTCTGTCTCTGTTTCTGTCTCTGTCGCTGCCTCTGTCTCTGTCTCTGTCTCTGTCTCCGTCTCTGTCTCTGTCTCTGTCACTTGCTCTGTCTCTGTCTCTGTTCCATTCCCTGTCTCTGCCGCTGCCTCTGTCTCTGTCTCTGTCTTTGTATCCGTCTCTGTCTCTGCCTCTGTCTCTGTCCCTGTCTCTGTCTCCGTCTCCGTCTCTGTCTCTGTCTCTGTCTCCGTCTTTGTACCTGTCTTTGTCTCCGTATTTGTGTCCGTCTGTGTCTCCATATTTGTCTCCGTCTTTGTCTACGTCTTTGTCTCCGTCGTCGTCTTCCTCTTCGTCTCCGTCTTTGCCTCCGTCTTTGTCACCGTCTTTGTCTCCGTATTAGTCTCCGTCTGTGTCTCCGTCTTTGTCTCCGTCATTGCCTCCGTCTTTGTCTCCGTCTGTGTCTCCATCTTTGTCTCCGCCTTTGTCTCCGTCTTTGTCCCCGTCGTCGTCTTCCTCTTCGTCTCCGTCTTTGTCTCCGTCTTTGTCACCGTCTTTGTCTCCGTCTTTGTCTCCGTCCACGTCTCCTGCCCCTCTGTCTCTGTCTCTGTCTCAGTCTCTGTCCCTGTCTCCGTCTCTGTCTCTGTCTCTGTCTCTGTCTCTGTCTCTGTCTCTGTCTCTGTCTCTGTCTCTGTGTCTGTCTCTGTCTCTGTCTCTGTCTCTGTCTCTGTCTCTGTCTCTGTCTCTGTCTCTGTCTCCGTCTCTGTCTCTGCCTCTGTCTCTGTCTCTGTCTCTGACTCTGTCTTTGTATCCGTCTTTGTCTCCGCCTTTGTCTCCGTCTTTGTCTCCGTCGTCGTCTTCCTCTTCGTTTCCGTCTTTACCTCTGTCTTTGTCACCGTCTTTGTCTCCGTATTTGTCTCCGTCTGTGTCTCCATATTTGTCTCCGTCTTTGTCTCCGTCTTTGCCTCCGTCTTTGTCTCGGTATTTGTCTCCGTCTCTGTCTGCATCTTTGTCTCCGCCTTTGTCTCCGTCTTTGTCTCCGTCGTCGTCTTCCTCTTCGTCTCCGTCTTTGTCTCCGTCTTTGTCACCGTCGTCGTCTCCGTCTTTGTCTCCGTCCACGTCTCCTGCCCCTCTGTCTCTGTCTCTGTCTCTGTGTCTGTCTCTGTCTCTGTCTATGTCTCTGCCTCTGTCTCTGTCTGTGGCTCTGTCTTTGTCTCATGCTCCTCTGTCTTTGTCTCTGTCTGTGTCTCTGTCTGTGCCTCTGTCTCTGTCCCTGTTTCTATCTCTGTCGCTGCCTCTCTCTCTGTCTCTATCTCTGTCTCTTTTCCTGTCTCTGTCTGTGGCTCTGTCTCTGTCTCTGTCCTTTTCTCTGTCTCTGTCTCTGTTCCCTTCTCTGTCTCCGCCTCTGCCTCTGTCTCCGTCTTTGTCTCCATCTTTGTCTGCGTCTTTGTCTCCGTCTTTGTCACCGTCTTTTTCTCCGTCGTCGTCTTCCTCTTCGTCTCCGTCTTTGTCTCCGTCTTTGTCACCATTGTTGTCACCGTCTTTGTCTCCGTCTTTGTCTACGTCTTTGTCTTCGTCTTTGTCTCCGTCTTTGTCTCCGTCTATGTCTCTGTCTCTGTCTCTGTCTCCGTCTCCGTATCTGTCGCTGTCTCTGTCATTGGCTCCATCTCTGTCTCTGTCTCAGTCTCTGTCTCTGTCTCTGTCTCTGTCTCTGTCTCTGTCTCTGTTTCTGTCTCTGTCTCTGTCCCTTTCTCTGTCTCTGTCTGTGTCTCTGCCTCTGTCTCTGTCTCTGTCCTGTCTCTGTCTCTGTCTCTGCCTCTGTCTCTGTCTCTGTCTCTGTCTCTGTCCTGTCTCTGTCTCTGTCTCTGTCTCTGCCTCTGTCTCTGTCCCCGTCTCTGTCTCTGTCTCTGTCCCTGTCTCTGTCTGTGTCTCGGTCTCTGTCTCCGTCTTTGTGTCCGTCTTTGTCTCCGTCCTTGTCTCCGTCTGCGTCTCCGTCCGTGTCTCCTGCCCCTCTGTCTCGGTCGTTGTCTCATGCGCGTCTGCCTCTGTCTCTGTCTCCGTCTGTGTCTCTGCCTCTGTCTCTGTCTCTGTCCCTATCTCTGTCTCTGCCTCTGCCTCTGTCTCTGTCTCTGTCCCTATCTCTGTCTCTGCCTCTGTCTCTGTCCCTGTCTCTGTCCCCGTCTCTGTCTCCGTCTCCTTCCCTGTCCCTGTCTCTGTCTCTGTCTCTGTCTCTGCCTCTGTCTCTGTCTTTGCCTCCATCTTTGTCTCCGTCTATGTCACCGTATTTGTCTCCGTCGTCGTCTTCCTCTTCGTCTCCGGCTTCGTCTCCGTCTTTGTCTCCGTCTTTGTCACCGTCTTTGTCTCCGTCTTTGTCTCCGTCCACGTCTCCTGCCCCTCTGTCTCTGTCGCTGTCTCAGTCTCTGTCTCTGTCTCTGTCTCTGTCTCTGTCTCTGTCTCTGTCTCTGTCTCTGTCTCTGTCTCTGTCTCTGTTTCTGTCTCTGCCCCTCTCTCTGTCTCTGTCTCTGTCTCTGTCTCTGTCTCTGTCTCTGCCTCTGTCTCTGTCTGTGGCTCTGTCTTTGTCTCATGCGCCTCTGTCTTTGTCTCTGCCTGTGTCTCTGTCTGTGCCTCTGTCTCTGTCTCTGTTTCTGTCTCTGTCGCTGCCTCTGTCTCTGTCTCTGTCTCTGCCTCCGTCTCTGTCTCTGTCTCTGTCACTTGCTCTGTCTCTGTCTCTGTTCCATTCCCTGTCTCTGCCTCTGCCTCTGTCTCTGTCTCTGTCTTTGTATCCGTCTTTGTCTCCGCCTTTGTCTCCGTCTTTGTCCCCGTCGTCGTCTTCCTCTTCGTCTCCGTCTTTGTCTCCGTCTTTGTCACCGTCTTTGTCTCCGTCTTTGTCTCCGTCCACGTCTCCTGCCCCTCTGTCTCTGTCTCTGTCTCAGTCTCTGTCCCTGTCTCTGTCTCTGTCTCTGTCTCTGTCTCTGTCTCTGTCTCTGTCTCTGTGTCTGTCTCTGTCTCTGTCTCTGTCTCTGTCTCTGTCTCTGTCTCTGTCTCTGTCTCTGTCTCTGTCTCTGTCTCTGTCTCCGTCTCTGTCTCTGCCTCTGTCTCTGTCTCTGTCTCTGACTCTGTCTTTGTATCCGTCTTTGTCTCCGCCTTTGTCTCCGTCTTTGTCTCCGTCGTCGTCTTCCTCTTCGTTTCCGTCTTTACCTCTGTCTTTGTCACCGTCTTTGTCTCCGTATTTGTCTCCGTCTGTGTCTCCATATTTGTCTCCGTCTTTGTCTCCGTCTTTGCCTCTGTCTTTGTCTCGGTATTTGTCTCCGTCTCTGTCTGCATCTTTGTCTTCGCCTTTGTCTCCGTCTTTGTCTCCGTCGTCGTCTTCCTCTTCGTCTCCGTCTTTGTCTCCGTCTTTGTCACCATCGTTGTCTCCGTCTTTGCCTCCGTCTTTGTCTCCGTATTTGTCTCCGTCTGTGTCTCCATTTTTGTCTCCGCCTTTGTCTCCGTCTTTGTCTCCGTCGTCGTCTTCCTCTTCGTCTCCGTCTTTGTCTCCGTCTTTGTCACCGTTGTTGTCTCCGTCTTTGTCTCCGTCCACGTCTCCTGCCCCTCTGTCTCTGTCTCTGTCTCTGTGTCTGTTTCTGTCTCTGTCTCTGTCTCTGTCTCTGTCTCTGTCTCTGTCTCTGTCTCTGTCTCGGTCTCTGTCTCTGTCTCTGTCTCTGTCTCTGTCTCTGTCTCTGTTTCCGTCTCTGTCGCTGCCTCTGTCTCTGTCTCCGTCTCTCTCTCTTTTCCTGTCTCTGTCTCTGTCTCTGTCTCTGTCCCTGTCTCTGTCTCCTTCTCCGTCTCTGTCTCTGTCTCTGTCTCTGTCTCTGTCTCTGTCTCTGTCTCTGTCTCTGTCTCTGTCTCTGTCTCTGTCTCTGCCTCTGTCTCTGTCTGTGTCTCCATCTTTGTCTCCGCCTGTGTCTCCGTCTTTGTCTCCGTCGTCGTCTTCCTCTTCGTCTCCGTCTTTGTCTCCGTCTTTGTCTCCGTCCACGTCTCCTGCCCCTCTGTCTCTGTCTCTGCCTCAGTCTCTGTCTCTGTCTCCGTCTCTGTCTCTGTTTCTGTCTCTGCCTCTGTCTCTGCCTCTGTCTCTGTCTCTGTCTCTATCTCTGCCCCTGTCTCTGTCTCTATCTCTGTCTCTTTTCCAGTCTCTGTCTCTGTCTCTGTCTCTGTCCTTTTCTCTGTCTCTGTCTCTGTTCCCTTCTCCGCCTCCGCCTCTGCCTCTGTCTCCGTCTTTGTCTCCATCTTTGTCTGCGTCTTTGTCTCCGTCTTTGTCACCGTCCTTGTCTCCGTCGTCGTCTTCCTCTTCGTCTCCGTCTTTGTCTCCGTCTTTGTCTACGTCTTTGTCTACGTCTTTGTCTCCGTCTTTGTCTCCGTCTATGTCTCTGTCACTGTCTCTGTCTCTGTCTCTGTCTCTGTCTATGTCTCTGTCTGCGTCTCTGTCTCCGTCTCCGTCTCCGTCTCTGTCTCTGTCTCTGTCTCTGTCTCTGTCTCCATCTCTGTCTCTGTCTCTGTCTCTGTCTCTGTCTCTGTCTCTGTCTCTGTCTCTGTCTCTGCCTCTGTCTCTGTCCCTGTCTCTGTCTCCGTCTCCGTCTCTGTCTCTGTCTCTGTCATTGGCTCCATCTCTGTCTCTGTCTCAGTCTCTGTCTCTGTCTCTGTCTCTGTCTCTGTCTCTGTCTTTGTCTCTGTCTCTGCCCGTGTCTCTGTCTCTGTCTCTGTCTCTGTCTCTGTCTCTGTCTCGGTCTCTGTCTCCGTCTTTGTGTCCGTCTTTGTCTCCGTGCTTGTCTCCGTCTGTGTCTCCGTCCGTGTCTTCTGCCCCTCTGTCTCGGTCGTTGTCTCATGCGCGTCTGTCTCTGTCTCTGTGGCTGTCTGTGTCTCTGCCTCTGTATCGGTCTCTGCCTTTGTCTCTGTCTCCATCTCTGTCTCTGTAACTGTCTCTGTCTCTGTCTCTGTCTCTGTCTCTGTCTCTGCCTCTGTCTTTGTCCCTGTCTCTGTCCCTGTCTCTGTCTCCGTCTCTGTCTCTGTCTCTGTCTCTGTCTCCCTCTTCGTCTCTGTCTGTCTCTGTCATTGGCTCCATCTCTGTCTCTGTCTCAGTCTCTGTCTCTGTCTCTGTCTCTGTCTCTGTCTCTGTCTCTGTCTCTGTCTCTGTCTCTGTTTCTGTCTCTTTCTCTGTCTCTGTCTCTGTCTCTGTCTCTGTCTCTGTCTCTGTCTCTGTCTCTGTCTCTGTCTCTGTCCTGTCTCTGTCTCTGTCTCTGCCTCTGTCTCTGTCTGTGGCTCTGCCTTTGTCTCATGCGCCTCTGTCTTTGTCTCTGTCTGTGTCTCTTTCTGTGCCTCTGTCTCTGTCTCTGTTTCCGTCTCTGTCGCTGCCTCTGTCTCTGTCTCCGTCTCTCTCTCTTTTCCTGTCTCTGTCTCTGTCTCTGTCTCTGTCCCTGTCTCTGTCTCCGTCTCCGTCTCTGTCTCTGTCTCTGTCTCTGTCTCTGTCTCTGTCTCTGCCTCTGTCTCTGTCCCTGTCTCTGTCTCCGTCTCCGTCTCTGTCTCTGTCTCTGTCATTGGCTCCATCTCTGTCTCTGTCTCTGTCTCGGTCTCTGTCTCCGTCTTTGTGTCCGTCTTTGTCTCCGTGCTTGTCTCCGTCTGTGTCTCCGTCCGTGTCTCCTGCCCCTCTGTCTCGGTCGTTGTCTCATGCGCGTCTGCCTCTGTCTCTGTCTCTGTCTGTGTCTCTGACTTTGTATCGGTCTCTGCCTTTGTCTCTGTCTCCATCTGTGTCTCTGTATCTGTCTCTGTCTCTGTCCCTGTCTCTGTCTCTGTCTCTGTCTCTTTTCCAGTCTCTGTCTCTGTCTCTGTCTCTGTCCTTTTCTCTGTCTCTGTCTCTGTTCCCTTCTCTGTCTCCGCCTCTGCCTCTGTCTCTGTCTCGGTCTCTGTCTCCGTCTCTGTCTCTGCCTCTGTCTCCGTCTCTGTCTCTGTCTCTGTCTCTGTCTCGCTCTTCGTCTCTGTCTCTGTCTCTGTCATTGGCTCCATCTCTGTCTCTGTCTCAGTCTCTGTCTCTGTTTCTGTCTCTGTCTCTGTCTCTGTCTCTGTCTCTGTCTCTGTCTCTGTCTCTGTCTCTGTCTCTGTCTCTGTCTCTGTTTCTGTCTTTGTCCTGTCTCTGTCTCTGTCTCTGCCGCTGTCTCTGTCTGTGTCTCCATCTTTGTCTCCGCCTGTGTCTCCGTCTTTGTCTCCGTCGTCGTCTTCCTCTTCGTCTCCGTCTTTGTCTCCGTCTTTTTCACCGGCTTTCTCTCCGTCTTTGTCTCCGTCCACGTCTCCTGCCCCTCTGTCTCTGTCTCTGCCTCAGTCTCTGTCTCTGTCTCCGTCTCTGTCTCTGTTTCTGTCTCTGCCTCTGTCTCTGCCTCTGTCTCTGTCTCTGTCTCTATCTCTGTCCCTGTCTCTGTCTCTGTCTCTGTCTCTGCCTCTGTCGTTGCCTCTGTCGCTGTCTGTGGCTCTGTCTTTGTCTCATGCGCCTCTGTCTTTGTCTCTGTCTGTGTCTCTGTCTGTGTCTCTGTCTGTGCCTCTGTCTCTGTCTCTGTTTCTGTCTGTGTCGCTGCCCCTGTCTCTGTCTCTATCTCTGTCTCTTTTCCAGTCTCTGTCTCTGTCTCTGTCTCTGTCCTTTTCTCTGTCTCTGTCTCTGTTCCCTTCTCTGTCTCCGCCTCTGCCTCTGTCTCCGTCTTTGTCCCCATCTTTGTCACCATCGTTTTCTCCGTCTTTGTCTACGTCTTTGTCTACGTCTTTGTCTCCGTCTTTGTCTCCGTCTATGTCTCTGTCACTGTCTCTGTCTCTGTCTCTGTCTCTGTCTATGTCTCTGTCTGCGTCTCTGTCTCCGTCTCCGTCTCTGTCTCTGTCTCTGTCTCTGTCTCTGTCTCTGTCTCTGTCTCTGTCTCCATCTCTGTCTCTGTCTCTGTCTCTGTCTCTGTCTCTGTCTCTGTCTCTGCCTCTGTCTCTGTCCCTGTCTCTGTCTCCGTCTCCGTCTCTGTCTCTGTCTCTGTCATTGGCTCCATCTCTGTCTTTGTCTCAGTCTCTGTCTCTGTCTCTGTCTCTGTCTCTGTCTCTGTCTCTGTCTCTGCCCGTGTCTCTGTCTCTGTCTCTGTCTCTGTCTCTGTCTCGGTCTCTGTCTCCGTCTCTGTCTCTGCCTCTGTCTCTGTCCCTGTCTCTGTCTCCGTCTCGGTCTCTGTCTCTGTCTCTGTCATTGGCTCCATCTCTGTCTCTGTCTCTGTCTCCATCTCTGTCTCTGTAACTGTCTCTGTCTCTGTCTCTGTCTCTGTCTCTGTCTCTGCCTCTGTCTTTGTCCCTGTCTCTGTCCCTGTCTCTGTCTCCGTCTCTGTCTCTGTCTCTGTCTCTGTCTCCCTCTTCGTCTCTGTCTGTCTCTGTCATTGGCTCCATCTCTGTCTCTGTCTCAGTCTCTGTCTCTGTCTCTGTCTCTGTCTCTGTCTCTGTCTCTGTCTCTGTCTCTGTCTCTGTTTCTGTCTCTTTCTCTGTCTCTGTCTCTGTCTCTGTCTCTGTCTCTGTCTCTGTCTCTGTCTCTGTCTCTGTCTCTGTCCTGTCTCTGTCTCTGTCTCTGCCTCTGTCTCTGTCTGTGGCTCTGCCTTTGTCTCATGCGCCTCTGTCTTTGTCTCTGTCTGTGTCTCTTTCTGTGCCTCTGTCTCTGTCTCTGTTTCCGTCTCTGTCGCTGCCTCTGTCTCTGTCTCCGTCTCTCTCTCTTTTCCTGTCTCTGTCTCTGTCTCTGTCTCTGTCTCTGTCTCTGTCCTGTCTCTGTCTCTGTCTCTGCCTCTGTCTCTGTCTGTGTCTCCATCTTTGTCTCCGCCTGTGTCTCCGTCTTTGTCTCCGTCGTCGTCTTCCTCTTCGTCTCCGTCTTTGTCTCCGTCTTTGTCTACGTCTTTGTCTACGTCTTTGTCTCCGTCTTTGTCTCCGTCTATGTCTCTGTCACTGTCTCTGTCTCTGTCTCTGTCTCTGTCTATGTCTCTGTCTGCGTCTCTGTCTCCGTCTCCGTCTCTGTCTCTGTCTCTGTCTCTGTCTCTGTCTCTGTCTCCATCTCTGTCTCTGTCTCTGTCTCTGTCTCTGTCTCTGTCTCTGTCTCTGTCTCTGTCTCTGCCTCTGTCTCTGTCCCTGTCTCTGTCTCCGTCTCCGTCTCTGTCTCTGTCTCTGTCATTGGCTCCATCTCTGTCTCTGTCTCAGTCTCTGTCTCTGTCTCTGTCTCTGTCTCTGTCTCTGTCTCTGTCTTTGTCTCTGTCTCTGCCCGTGTCTCTGTCTCTGTCTCTGTCTCTGTCTCTGTCTCGGTCTCTGTCTCCGTCTTTGTGTCCGTCTTTGTCTCCGTGCTTGTCTCCGTCTGTGTCTCCGTCCGTGTCTTCTGCCCCTCTGTCTCGGTCGTTGTCTCATGCGCGTCTGTCTCTGTCTCTAGGGCTGTCTGTGTCTCTGCCTCTGTATCGGTCTCTGCCTTTGTCTCTGTCTCCATCTCTGTCTCTGTATCTGTCTCTGTCTCTGTCTCTGTCTCTGTCTCTGTCTCTGCCTCTGTCTTTGTCCCTGTCTCTGTCCCTGTCTCTGTCTCCGTCTCTGTCTCTGTCTCTGTCTCTGTCTCCCTCTTCGTCTCTGTCTGTCTCTGTCATTGGCTCCATCTCTGTCTCTGTCTCAGTCTCTGTCTCTGTCTCTGTCTCTGTCTCTGTCTCTGTCTCTGTCTCTGTCTCTGTCTCTGTTTCTGTCTCTTTCTCTGTCTCTGTCTCTGTCTCTGTCTCTGTCTCTGTCTCTGTCTCTGTCTCTGTCTCTGTCTCTGTCTCTGTCTCTGTCCTGTCTCTGTCTCTGTCTCTGCCTCTGTCTCTGTCTGTGGCTCTGCCTTTGTCTCATGCGCCTCTGTCTTTGTCTCTGTCTGTGTCTCTTTCTGTGCCTCTGTCTCTGTCTCTGTTTCCGTCTCTGTCGCTGCCTCTGTCTCTGTCTCCGTCTCTCTCTCTTTTCCTGTCTCTGTCTCTGTCTCTGTCTCTGTCCCTGTCTCTGTCTCCGTCTCCGTCTCTGTCTCTGTCTCTGTCTCTGTCTCTGTCTCTGTCTCTGCCTCTGTCTCTGTCCCTGTCTCTGTCTCCGTCTCCGTCTCTGTCTCTGTCTCTGTCATTGGCTCCATCTCTGTCTCTGTCTCTGTCTCGGTCTCTGTCTCCGTCTTTGTGTCCGTCTTTGTCTCCGTGCTTGTCTCCGTCTGTGTCTCCGTCCGTGTCTCCTGCCCCTCTGTCTCGGTCGTTGTCTCATGCGCGTCTGCCTCTGTCTCTGTCTCTGTCTGTGTCTCTGCCTTTGTATCGGTCTCTGCCTTTGTCTCTGTCTCCATCTGTGTCTCTGTATCTGTCTCTGTCTCTGTCCCTGTCTCTGTCTCTGTCTCTGTCTCTGTCTCCGTCTCGGTCTCTGTCTCTGTCTCTGTCATTGGCTCCATCTCTGTCTCTGTCTCAGTCTCTGTCTCTGTCTCTGTCTCTGTCTCTGTCTCTGCCCGTGTCTCTGTCTCTGTCTCTGTCTCTGTCTCTGTCTCGGTCTCTGTCTCCGTCTTTGTGACCGTCTTTGTCTCCGTCCTTGTCTCCGTCTGTGTTTCCGTCCGTGTCTCCTGCCCCTCTGTCTCGGTCGTTGTCTCATGCGCGTCTGCCTCTGTCTCTGTCTCTGTCTGTGTCTCTGTCTCTGTCTCTGTCTCTGTCTCTCTCTCGGTCTCTGTCTCCGTCTTTGTGTCCGTCTTTGTCTCCGTGCTTGTCTCCGTCTGTGTCTCCGTCCGTGTCTTCTGCCCCTCTGTCTCGATCGTTGTCTCATGCGCGTCTGTCTCTGTCTCTGTCGCTGTCTGTGTCTCTGCCTCTGTATCGGTCTCTGCCTTTGTCTCTGTCTCCATCTCTGTCTCTGTATGTGTCTCTGTCTCTGTCTCTGTCTCTGTCTCTGCCTCTGTCTTTGTCCCTGTCTCTGTCCCTGTCTCTGTCTCCGTCTCTGTCTCTGTCTCTGTCTCTGTCTCCCTCTTCGTCTCTGTCTCTGTCTCTGTCATTGGCTCCATCTCTGTCTCTGTCTCTGTCTCTGTCTCTGTCTCTGTCTCTGTTTCTGTCTCTGTCTCTGTCTCTGTCTCTGTCTCTGTCTCTGTTTCTGTCTCTGTCTCTGTCTCTGTCTCTGTCTCTGTCTCTGTCTCTGTCATTGGCTCCATCTCTGTCTCTGTCTCAGTCTCTGTCTCTGTCTGTGTCTCTGTCTGTGCCTCTGTCTCTGTCTCTGTTTCTGTCTCTGTCGCTGCCTCTGTCTCTGTCTCTGTCTCTGTCTCCGTCTCTGTCTCTGTCTCTGTCACTTGCTCTGTCTCTGTCTCTGTTCCATTCCCTGTCTCTGCCTCTGCCTCTGTCTCTGTCTCTGTCTTTGTATCCGTCTTTGTCTCCGCCTTTGTCTCCGTCTTTGTCTCCGTCGTCGTCTTCCTCTTCGTCTCCGTCTTTGTCTCCGTCTTTGTCACCGTCTTTGTCTCCGTCTTTGTCTCCGTCCACGTCTCCTGCCCGTCTGTCTCTGTCTCTGCCTCAGTCTCTGCCTCTGTCTCCGTCTCTGTCTCTGTTTCTGTCTCTGCCTCTGTCTCTGCCTCTGTCTCTGTCTCTGTCTCTGTCTCTGTCTCGGTCTCTGTCTCCGTCTTTGTGACCGTCTTTGTCTCCGTCCTTGTCTCCGTCTGTGTTTCCGTCCGTGTCTCCTGCCCCTCTGTCTCGGTCGTTGTCTCATGCGCGTCTGCCTCTGTCTCTGTCTCTGTCTCTGTCTCTGTCTCTGTCTCGGTCTCTGTCTCTGTCTCTGTCTCTGCCTCAGTCTCTGTCCCTGTCTCTGTCTCCGTCTCCGTCTCTGTCTCTGTCTCTGTCATTGGCTCCATCTCTGTCTCTGTCTCAGTCTCTGTCCCTGTCTCTGTCTCTGTCTCTGTCTCTGTCTCTGTCTCTGTCTCTGCCCGTGTCTCTGTCTCTGTCTCTGTCTCTGTCTCTGTCTCTGCCCGTGTCTCTGTCTCTGTCTCTGTCTCTGTCTCTGTCTCTGCCTCTGTCTCTGCCTCTGTCTTTGTCTGTGGCTCTGCCTTTGTCTCATGCGCCTCTGTCTTTGTCTCTGTCTGTGTCTCTGTCTGTGCCTCTGTCTCTGTCTCTGTTTCCGTCTCTGTCGCTGCCTCTGTCTCTGTCTCCGTCTCTCTCTCTTTTCCTGTCTCTGTCTCTGTCTCTGTCTCTGTCCCTGTCTCTGTCTCCTTCTCCGTCTCTGTCTCTGTCTCTGTCTCTGTCTCTGTCTCTGTCTCTGTCTCTGTCTCTGTCTCTGCCTCTGTCTCTGTCTGTGTCTCCATCTTTGTCTCCGCCTGTGTCTCCGTCTTTGTCTCCGTCGTCGTCTTCCTCTTCGTCTCCGTCTTTGTCTCCGTCTTTGTCTCCGTCCACGTCTCCTGCCCCTCTGTCTCTGTCTCTGCCTCAGTCTCTGTCTCTGTCTCCGTCTCTGTCTCTGTTTCTGTCTCTGCCTCTGTCTCTGCCTCTGTCTCTGTCTCTGTCTCTATCTCTGCCCCTGTCTCTGTCTCTATCTCTGTCTCTTTTCCAGTCTCTGTCTCTGTCTCTGTCTCTGTCCTTTTCTCTGTCTCTGTCTCTGTTCCCTTCTCCGCCTCCGCCTCTGCCTCTGTCTCCGTCTTTGTCTCCATCTTTGTCTGCGTCTTTGTCTCCGTCTTTGTCACCGTCCTTGTCTCCGTCGTCGTCTTCCTCTTCGTCTCCGTCTTTGTCTCCGTCTTTGTCTACGTCTTTGTCTACGTCTTTGTCTCCGTCTTTGTCTCCGTCTATGTCTCTGTCACTGTCTCTGTCTCTGTCTCTGTCTCTGTCTATGTCTCTGTCTGCGTCTCTGTCTCCGTCTCCGTCTCTGTCTCTGTCTCTGTCTCTGTCTCTGTCTCTGTCTCCATCTCTGTCTCTGTCTCTGTCTCTGTCTCTGTCTCTGTCTCTGTCTCTGTCTCTGTCTCTGCCTCTGTCTCTGTCCCTGTCTCTGTCTCCGTCTCCGTCTCTGTCTCTGTCTCTGTCATTGGCTCCATCTCTGTCTCTGTCTCAGTCTCTGTCTCTGTCTCTGTCTCTGTCTCTGTCTCTGTCTTTGTCTCTGTCTCTGCCCGTGTCTCTGTCTCTGTCTCTGTCTCTGTCTCTGTCTCGGTCTCTGTCTCCGTCTTTGTGTCCGTCTTTGTCTCCGTGCTTGTCTCCGTCTGTGTCTCCGTCCGTGTCTTCTGCCCCTCTGTCTCGGTCGTTGTCTCATGCGCGTCTGTCTCTGTCGCTGTGGCTGTCTGTGTCTCTGCCTCTGTATCGGTCTCTGCCTTTGTCTCTGTCTCCATCTCTGTCTCTGTATCTGTCTCTGTCTCTGTCTCTGTCTCTGTCTCTGTCTCTGCCTCTGTCTTTGTCCCTGTCTCTGTCCCTGTCTCTGTCTCCGTCTCTGTCTCTGTCTCTGTCTCTGTCTCCCTCTTCGTCTCTGTCTGTCTCTGTCATTGGCTCCATCTCTGTCTCTGTCTCAGTCTCTGTCTCTGTCTCTGTCTCTGTCTCTGTCTCTGTCTCTGTCTCTGTCTCTGTCTCTGTCCTGTCTCTGTCTCTGTCTCTGCCTCTGTCTCTGTCTGTGGCTCTGCCTTTGTCTCATGCGCCTCTGTCTTTGTCTCTGTCTGTGTCTCTTTCTGTGCCTCTGTCTCTGTCTCTGTTTCCGTCTCTGTCGCTGCCTCTGTCTCTGTCTCCGTCTCTCTCTCTTTTCCTGTCTCTGTCTCTGTCTCTGTCTCTGTCCCTGTCTCTGTCTCCGTCTCCGTCTCTGTCTCTGTCTCTGTCTCTGTCTCTGTCTCTGTCTCTGCCTCTGTCTCTGTCCCTGTCTCTGTCTCCGTCTCCGTCTCTGTCTCTGTCTCTGTCATTGGCTCCATCTCTGTCTCTGTCTCTGTCTCGGTCTCTGTCTCCGTCTTTGTGTCCGTCTTTGTCTCCGTGCTTGTCTCCGTCTGTGTCTCCGTCCGTGTCTCCTGCCCCTCTGTCTCGGTCGTTGTCTCATGCGCGTCTGCCTCTGTCTCTGTCTCTGTCTGTGTCTCTGCCTTTGTATCGGTCTCTGCCTTTGTCTCTGTCTCCATCTGTGTCTCTGTATCTGTCTCTGTCTCTGTCCCTGTCTCTGTCTCTGTCTCTGCCTCTGTCTTTGTCTCTGTCTCTGTCTCTGTCTCTGTCTCTGTCTCTGTCTCTGTCTCTGTCTCTGTCTCTGTCTCTGTCCTGTCTCTGTCTCTGTCTCTGCCTCTGTCTCTGTCTGTGTCTCCATCTTTGTCTCCGCCTGTGTCTCCGTCTTTGTCTCCGTCGTCGTCTTCCTCTTCGTCTCCGTTTTTGTCTCCGTCTTTGTCACCGTCTTTCTCTCCGTCTTTGTCTCCGTCCACGTCTACTGCCCCTCTGTCTCTGTCTCTGTCTCAGTCTCTGTCTCTGTCTCCGTCTCTGTCTCTGTTTCTGTCTCTGCCTCTGTCTCTGCCTCTGTCTCTGTCTCTGTCTCTATCTCTGTTCCTGTCTCTGTCTCTGTCTCTGTCTCTGCCTCTGTCTCTGCCTCTGTCTCTGTCTGTGGCTCTGTCTTTGTCTCATGCGCCTCTGTCTTTGTCTCTGTCTGTGTCTCTGTCTGTGCCTCTGTCTCTGTCTCTGTTTCCGTCTCTGTCGCTGCCTCTGTCTCTGTCTCCGTCTCTATCTCTTTTCCTGTCTCTGTCTCTGTCTCTGCCTCTGTCCCTGTCTCTGTCTCCTTCTCCGTCTCTATCTCTGTCTCTGTCTCTGTCTCTGTCTCTGTCTCTGTCTCTGTCTCTGTCTCTGCCTCCGTCTCTGCCTCTGTCTCTGTCCCTGTCTCTGTCTCCGTCTCCGTCTCTGTCTCTGTCTCTGTCATTGGCTCCATCCCTGTCTCTGTCTCTGTCTCTGTCTCTCTCTGTCTCTGTCTCTGTCTCTGTCCCTGTCTCTGTCTCTGTCTCTGTCTCGGTCTCTGCCTCCGTCTTTGTGTCCGTCTTTGTCTCCGTCCTTGTCTCCGTCTGTGTCTCCGTCCGTGTCTCCTGCCCCTCTGTCTCGGTCGTTGTCTCATGCGCGTCTGTCTCTGTCTCTGTCTCTGTCTGTGTCTCTGCCTCTGTATCGGTCTCTGCCTTTGTCTCTGTCTCCGTCTCTGTCTCTGTATCTGTCTCTGTCTCTCTCCCTGTCTCTGTCTCTGTCTCTGTCTCCCTCTTCGTCTCTGTCTCTGTCTCTGTCATTGGCTCCATCTCTGTCTCTGTCTCTGTCTCTGTCTCTGTCTCTGCCTCTGTCTCTGTCCCTGTCTCTGTCTCCGTCTCCGTCTCCGTCTCTGTCTCTGTCTCTGTCATTGGCTCCATCTCTGTCTCTGTCTCAGTCTCTGTCCCTGTCTCTGTCTCTGTCTCTGTCTCTGTCTCTGTCTCTGTCTCTGCCAGTGTCTCTGTCTCTGTCTCTGTCTCTGTCTCTGTTTCTGTCTCTGTATCTGTCTCTGTCTCTGTCTCTGTCTCTGTCTCTGTCTCTGTCTCTGTCTCTGTCTCTGTCTCTGTCTCTGTCTCTGTCTCTGTCTCTGTCTCTGTCCTGTCTCTGTCTCTGTCTCTGCCTCTGTCTCTGTCTGTGTCTCCATCTTTGTCTCCGCCTGTGTCTCCGTCTTTGTCTCCGTCGTCGTCTTCCTCTTCGTCTCCGTCTTTGTCTCCGTCTTTGTCACCGTCTTTCTCTCCGTCTTTGTCTCCGTCCACGTATCCTGCCCCTCTGTCTCTGTCTCTGTCTCCGTCTCTGTCTCTGTTTCTGTCTCTGCCTCTGTCTCTGCCTCTGTCTCTGTCTCTGTCTCTATCTCTGTCCCTGTCTCTGTCTCTGTCTCTGTCTCTGCCTCTGTCTCTGCCTCTGTCGCTGTCTGTGGCTCTGTCTTTGTCTCATGCGCCTCTGTCTTTGTCTCTGTCTGTGTCTCTGTCTGTGCCTCTGTCTCTGTCTCTGTTTCTGTCTCTGTCGCTGCCCCTGTCTCTGTCTCTATCTCTGTCTCTTTTCCAGTCTCTGTCTCTGTCTCTGTCTCTGTCCTTTTCTCTGTCTCTGTCTCTGTTCCCTTCTCAGTCTCCGCCTCTGCCTCTGTCTCCGTCTTTGTCTCCATCTTTGTCTGCGTCTTTGTCTCCGTCTTTGTCACCGTCCTTGTCTCCGTCGTCGTCTTCCTCTTCGTCTCCGTCTTTGTCTCCGTCCACGTCTCCTGCCCCTCTGTCTCTGTCTCTGTCCCAGTCCCTGGTTCTGTCCCTGACTCTGTCTCTGTCTCTGTCTCTGTCTCTGCCTCTGTCTCTGTCCCTGTCTCTGTATCCGTCTCCCTCTCTGTCTCTGTCTCTGTCATTGGCTCCATCTCTGTCTCTGTCTCAGTCTCTGTCTCTGTCTCTGTCTCTGTCTCTGTCCCTGTCTCTGTTTCTGTCTCTGTCTCTGTCTCTGTCTCTGTCTCTGTCTCTGTCTCTGTCTCTGTCTCTGTCTCTGTCTCTGTCTCTGTTTCTGTCTCTGCCCCTCTCTCTGTCTCTGTCTCTGTCTCTGTCTCTGTCTCTGTCATTGGCTCCATCTCTGTCTCTGTCTCAGTCTCTGTCTCTGTCTCTGTCTCTGTCTCTGTCTCTGTCTCTGTTTCTGTCTCTGTCTCTGTCTCTGTCTCTGTCTCTGTCTCTGTATCTGTCATTGGCTCCATCTCTGTCTCTGTCTCAGTCTCTGTCTCTGTTTCCGTCTCTGTCGCTGCCTCTGTCTCTGTCTCCGTCTCTCTCTCTTTTCCTGTCTCTGTTTCTGTCTCTGTCTCTGTCTCTGTCTCTGTCTCTGTCTCTGTCTCTGTCTCTGTCTCTGTCTCTGTCTCTGTCTCTGTCTCTGTTTCTGTCTCTGTCCTGTCTCTGTCTCCGTCTCTGCCTCTGTCTCTGTCTGTGTCTCCATCTTTGTCTCCGCCTGTGTCTCCGTCTTTGTCTCCGTCGTCGTCTTCCTCTTCGTCTCCGTCTTTGTCTCCGTCTTTTTCACCGTCTTTCTCTCCGTCTTTGTCTCCGTCCACGTCTCCTGCCCCTCTGTCTCTGTCTCTGCCTCAGTCTCTGCCTCTGTCTCCGTCTCTGTCTCTGTTTCTGTCTCTGCCTCTGTCTCTGCCTCTGTCTCTGTCTCTGTCTCTATCTCTGTCCCTGTCTCTGTCTCTGTCTCTGTCTCTGCCTCTGTCGTTGCCTCTGTCGCTGTCTGTGGCTCTGTCTTTGTCTCATGCGCCTCTGTCTTTGTCTCTGTCTGTGTCTCTGTCTGTGCCTCTGTCTCTGTCTCTGTTTCTGTCTGTGTCGCTGCCCCTGTCTCTGTCTCTATCTCTGTCTCTTTTCCAGTCTCTGTCTCTGTCTCTGTCACTGTCCTTTTCTCTGTCTCTGTCTCTGTTCCCTTCTCTGTCTCCGCCTCTGCCTCTGTCTCCGTCTTTGTCTCCATCTTTGTCACCATCGGTTTCTCCGTCTTTGTCTACGTCTTTGTCTACGTCTTTGTCTCCGTCTTTGTCTCCGTCTATGTCTCTGTCACTGTCTCTGTCTCTGTCTATGTCTCTGTCTGCGTCTCTGTCTCCGTCTCCGTCTCTGTCTCTGTCTCTGTCTCTGTCTCTGTCTCTGTCTCTGTCTCCACCTCTGTCTCTGTCTCTGTCTCTGTCTCTGTTTCTGTCTCTGTCTCTGCCTCTGTCTCTGTCCCTGTCTCTGTCTCCGTCTCCGTCTCTGTCTCTGTCTCTGTCATTGGCTCCATCTCTGTCTCTGTCTCAGTCTCTGTCTCTGTCTCTGTCTCTGTCTCTGTCTCTGTGTCTGTCTCTGCCCGTGTCTCTGTCTCTGTCTCTGTCTCTGTCTCTGTCTCTGCCCGTGTCTCTGTCTCTGTCTCTGTCTCTGTCTCTGTCTCTGCCTCTGTCTCTGCCTCTGTCTCTGTCTGTGGCTCTGCCTTTGTCTCATGCGCCTCTGTCTTTGTCTCTGTCTGTGTCTCTGTCTGTGCCTCTGTCTCTGTCTCTGTTTCCGTCTCTGTCGCTGCCTCTGTCTCTGTCTCCGTCTCTCTCTCTTTTCCTGTCTCTGTCTCTGTCTCTGTCTCTGTCCCTGTCTCTGTCTCCTTCTCCGTCTCTGTCTCTGTCTCTGTCTCTGTCTCTGTCTCTGTCTCTGTCTCTGTCTCTGTCTCTGTCTCTGCCTCTGTCTCTGTCTGTGTCTCCATCTTTGTCTCCGCCTGTGTCTCCGTCTTTGTCTCCGTCGTCGTCTTCCTCTTCGTCTCCGTCTTTGTCTCCGTCTTTGTCACCGTCTTTCTCTCCGTCTTTGTCTCCGTCCACGTCTCCTGCCCCTCTGTCTCTGTCTCTGCCTCAGTCTCTGTCTCTGTCTCCGTCTCTGTCTCTGTTTCTGTCTCTGCCTCTGTCTCTGCCTCTGTCTCTGTCTCTGTCTCTATCTCTGCCCCTGTCTCTGTCTCTATCTGTGTCTCTTTTCCAGTCTCTGTCTCTGTCTCTGTCTCTGTCCTTTTCTCTGTCTCTGTCTCTGTTCCCTTTTCTGTCTCCGCCTCTGCCTCTGTCTCCGTCTTTGTCTCCATCTTTGTCTGCGTCTTTGTTTCCGTCTTTGTCACCGTCCTTGTCTCCGTCGTCGTCTTCCTCTTCGTCTCCGTCTTTGTCTCCGTCTTTGTCTACGTCTTTGTCTACGTCTTTGTCTCCGTCTTTGTCTCCGTCTATGTCTCTGTCACTGTCTCTGTCTCTGTCTCTGTCTCTGTCTATGTCTCTGTCTGCGTCTCTGTCTCCGTCTCCGTCTCTGTCTCTGTCTCTGTCTCTGTCTCTGTCTCTGTCTCCACCTCTGTCTCTGTCTCTGTCTCTGTCTCTGTCTCTGTCTCTGTCTCTGTCTCTGCCTCTGTCTCTGTCCCTGTCTCTGTCTCCGTCTCCGTCTCTGTCTCTGTCTCTGTCTCTGTCTCTGCCTCTGTCTCTGTCCCTGTCTCTGTCTCAGTCTCTGTCTCTGTCTCTGTCTTTGTCTCTGTCTCTGCCCGTGTCTCTGTCTCTGTCTCTGTCTCTGTCTCTGTCTCGGTCTCTGTCTCCGTCTTTGTGTCCGTCTTTGTCTCCGTGCTTGTCTCCGTCTGTGTCTCCGTCCGTGTCTTCTGCCCCTCTGTCTCGGTCGTTGTCTCATGCGCGTCTGTCTCTGTCTCTGTGGCTGTCTGTGTCTCTGCCTCTGTATCGGTCTCTGCCTTTGTCTCTGTCTCCATCTCTGTCTCTGTATCTGTCTCTGTCTCTGTCTCTGTCTCTGTCTCTGCCTCTGTCTTTGTCCCTGTCTCTGTCCCTGTCTCTGTCTCCGTCTCTGTCTCTGTCTCTGTCTCTGTCTCCCTCTTCGTCTCTGTCTGTCTCTGTCATTGGCTCCATCTCTGTCTCTGTCTCAGTCTCTGTCTCTGTCTCTGTCTCTGTCTCTGTCTCTGTCTCTGTCTCTGTCTCTGTCTCTGTTTCTGTCTCTTTCTCTGTCTCTGTCTCTGTCTCTGTCTCTGTCTCTGTCTTTGTCTCTGTCTGTGTCTCTTTCTGTGCCTCTGTCTCTGTCTCTGTTTCCGTCTCTGTCGCTGCCTCTGTCTCTGTCTCCGTCTCTCTCTCTTTTCCTGTCTCTGTCTCTGTCTCTGTCTCTGTCCCTGTCTCTGTCTCCGTCTCCGTCTCTGTCTCTGTCTCTGTCTCTGTCTCTGTCTCTGTCTCTGTCTCTGTCTCTGCCTCTGTCTCTGTCCCTGTCTCTGTCTCCGTCTCCGTCTCTGTCTCTGTCTCTGTCATTGGCTCCATCTCTGTCTCTGTCTCTGTCTCGGTCTCTGTCTCCGTCTTTGTGTCCGTCTTTGTCTCCGTGCTTGTCTCCGTCTGTGTCTCCGTCCGTGTCTCCTGCCCCTCTGTCTCGGTCGTTGTCTCATGCGCGTCTGTCTCTGTCTCTGTCTCTGTCTGTGTCTCTGCCTCTGTATCGGTCTCTGCCTTTGTCTCTGTCTCCGTCTCTGTCTCTGTATTTGTCTCTGTCTCTGTCCCTGTCTCTGTCTCTGTCTCTGTCTCCCTCTTCGTCTCTGTCTCTGTCTCTGTCATTGGCTCCATCTCTGTCTCTGTCTCTGTCTCTGTCTCTGTCTCTGCCTCTGTCTCTGTCCCTGTCTCTGTCTCCGTCTCCGTCTCTGTCTCTGTCTCTGTCATTGGCTCCATCTCTGTCTCTGTCTCAGTCTCTGTCCCTGTCTCTGTCTCTGTCTCTGTCTCTGTCTCTGTCTCTGTCTCTGCCAGTGTCTCTGTCTCTGTCTCTGTCTCTGTCTCTGTTTCTGTCTCTGTATCTGTCTCTGTCTCTGTCTCTGTCTCTGTCTCTGTCTCTGTCTCTGTCTCTGTCTCTGTCTCTGTCTCTGTCTCTGTCTCTGTCCTGTCTTTGTCTCTGTCTCTGCCTCTGTCTCTGTCTGTGTCTCCATCTTTGTCTCCGCCTGTGTCTCCGTCTTTGTCTCCGTCGTCGTCTTCCTCTTCGTCTCCGTCTTTGTCTCCGTCTTTGTCACCGTCTTTCTCTCCGTCTTTGTCTCCGTCCACGTATCCTGCCCCTCTGTCTCTGTCTCTGCCTCAGTCTCTGTCTCTGTCTCCGTCTCTGTCTCTGTTTCTGTCTCTGCCTCTGTCTCTGCCTCTGTCTCTGTCTCTGTCTCTATCTCTGTCCCTGTCTCTGTCTCTGTCTCTGTCTCTGCCTCTGTCTCTGCCTCTGTCGCTGTCTGTGGCTCTGTCTTTGTCTCATGCGCCTCTGTCTTTGTCTCTGTCTGTGTCTCTGTCTGTGCCTCTGTCTCTGTCTCTGTTTCTGTCTCTGTCGCTGCCCCTGTCTCTGTCTCTATCTCTGTCTCTTTTCCAGTCTCTGTCTCTGTCTCTGTCTCTGTCCTTTTCTCTGTCTCTGTCTCTGTTCCCTTCTCAGTCTCCGCCACTGCCTCTGTCTCCGTCTTTGTCTCCATCTTTGTCTGCGTCTTTGTCTCCGTCTTTGTCACCGTCCTTGTCTCCGTCGTCGTCTTCCTCTTCGTCTCCGTCTTTGTCTCCGTCCACGTCTCCTGCCCCTCTGTCTCTGTCTCTGTCCCAGTTACTGGTTCTGTCCCTGACTCTGTCTCTGTCTCTGTCTCTGTTTCTGTCTCTGTCTCTGTCTCTGTCTCTGTCTCGGTCTCTGTCTCTGTCTCTGTCTCTGTCTCTGTCTCTGTCTCTGTCTCTGTCTCTGTCTCTGTCTCTGTCTCTGCCTCTGTCTCTGTCTGTGGCTCTGTCTCTGTCTCATGCGCCTCTGTCTTTGTCTCTGTCTGTGTCTCTGTCTGTGCCTCTGTCTCTGTCTCTGTTTCTGTCTCTGTCGCTGCCTCTGTCTCTGTCTCTGTCTCTGTCTCCGTCTCTGTCTCTGTCTCTGTCACTTGCTCTGTCTCTGTCTCTGTTCCATTCCCTGTCTCTGCCGCTGCCTCTGTCTCTGTCTCTGTCTTTGTATCCGTCTCTGTCTCTGCCTCTGTCTCTGTCCCTGTCTCTGTCTCCGTCTCCGTCTCTGTCTCTGTCTCTGTCTCCGTCTTTGTACCTGTCTTTGTCTCCGTATTTGTGTCCGTCTGTGTCTCCATATTTGTCTCCGTCTTTGTCTACGTCTTTGTCTCCGTCGTCGTCTTCCTCTTCGTCTCCGTCTTTGCCTCCGTCTTTGTCACCGTCTTTGTCTCCGTATTAGTCTCCGTCTGTGTCTCCGTCTTTGTCTCCGTCATTGCCTCCGTCTTTGTCTCCGTCTGTGTCTCCATCTTTGTCTCCGCCTTTGTCTCCGTCTTTGTCCCCGTCGTCGTCTTCCTCTTCGTCTCCGTCTTTGTCTCCGTCTTTGTCACCGTCTTTGTCTCCGTCTTTGTCTCCGTCCACGTCTCCTGCCCCTCTGTCTCTGTCTCTGTCTCAGTCTCTGTCCCTGTCTCTGTCTCTGTCTCTGTCTCTGTCTCTGTCTCTGTCTCTGTCTCTGTCTCTGTCTCTGTGTCTGTCTCTGTCTCTGTCTCTGTCTCTGTCTCTGTCTCTGTCTCTGTCTCTGTCTCTGTCTCCGTCTCTGTCTCTGCCTCTGTCTCTGTCTCTGTCTCTGACTCTGTCTTTGTATCCGTCTTTGTCTCCGCCTTTGTCTCCGTCTTTGTCTCCGTCGTCGTCTTCCTCTTCGTTTCCGTCTTTACCTCTGTCTTTGTCACCGTCTTTGTCTCCGTATTTGTCTCCGTCTGTGTCTCCATATTTGTCTCCGTCTTTGTCTCCGTCTTTGCCTCCGTCTTTGTCTCGGTATTTGTCTCCGTCTCTGTCTGCATCTTTGTCTCCGCCTTTGTCTCCGTCTTTGTCTCCGTCGTCGTCTTCCTCTTCGTCTCCGTCTTTGTCTCCGTCTTTGTCACCGTCGTCGTCTCCGTCTTTGTCTCCGTCCACGTCTCCTGCCCCTCTGTCTCTGTCTCTGTCTCTGTGTCTGTCTCTGTCTCTGTCTATGTCTCTGCCTCTGTCTCTGTCTGTGGCTCTGTCTTTGTCTCATGCTCCTCTGTCTTTGTCTCTGTCTGTGTCTCTGTCTGTGCCTCTGTCTCTGTCCCTGTTTCTATCTCTGTCGCTGCCTCTCTCTCTGTCTCTATCTCTGTCTCTTTTCCTGTCTCTGTCTGTGGCTCTGTCTCTGTCTCTGTCCTTTTCTCTGTCTCTGTCTCTGTTCCCTTCTCTGTCTCCGCCTCTGCCTCTGTCTCCGTCTTTGTCTCCATCTTTGTCTGCGTCTTTGTCTCCGTCTTTGTCACCGTCTTTTTCTCCGTCGTCGTCTTCCTCTTCGTCTCCGTCTTTGTCTCCGTCTTTGTCACCATTGTTGTCACCGTCTTTGTCTCCGTCTTTGTCTACGTCTTTGTCTTCGTCTTTGTCTCCGTCTTTGTCTCCGTCTATGTCTCTGTCTCTGTCTCTGTCTCCGTCTCCGTATCTGTCGCTGTCTCTGTCATTGGCTCCATCTCTGTCTCTGTCTCAGTCTCTGTCTCTGTCTCTGTCTCTGTCTCTGTCTCTGTCTCTGTTTCTGTCTCTGTCTCTGTCCCTTTCTCTGTCTCTGTCTGTGTCTCTGCCTCTGTCTCTGTCTCTGTCCTGTCTCTGTCTCTGTCTCTGCCTCTGTCTCTGTCTCTGTCTCTGTCTCTGTCCTGTCTCTGTCTCTGTCTCTGTCTCTGCCTCTGTCTCTGTCCCCGTCTCTGTCTCTGTCTCTGTCCCTGTCTCTGTCTGTGTCTCGGTCTCTGTCTCCGTCTTTGTGTCCGTCTTTGTCTCCGTCCTTGTCTCCGTCTGCGTCTCCGTCCGTGTCTCCTGCCCCTCTGTCTCGGTCGTTGTCTCATGCGCGTCTGCCTCTGTCTCTGTCTCCGTCTGTGTCTCTGCCTCTGTCTCTGTCTCTGTCCCTATCTCTGTCTCTGCCTCTGCCTCTGTCTCTGTCTCTGTCCCTATCTCTGTCTCTGCCTCTGTCTCTGTCCCTGTCTCTGTCCCCGTCTCTGTCTCCGTCTCCTTCCCTGTCCCTGTCTCTGTCTCTGTCTCTGTCTCTGCCTCTGTCTCTGTCTTTGCCTCCATCTTTGTCTCCGTCTATGTCACCGTATTTGTCTCCGTCGTCGTCTTCCTCTTCGTCTCCGGCTTCGTCTCCGTCTTTGTCTCCGTCTTTGTCACCGTCTTTGTCTCCGTCTTTGTCTCCGTCCACGTCTCCTGCCCCTCTGTCTCTGTCGCTGTCTCAGTCTCTGTCTCTGTCTCTGTCTCTGTCTCTGTCTCTGTCTCTGTCTCTGTCTCTGTCTCTGTCCCTGTTTCTGTCTCTGCCCCTCTCTCTGTCTCTGTCTCTGTCTCTGTCTCTGTCTCTGTCTCTGCCTCTGTCTCTGTCTGTGGCTCTGTCTTTGTCTCATGCTCCTCTGTCTTTGTCTCTGCCTGTGTCTCTGTCTGTGCCTCTGTCTCTGTCTCTGTTTCTGTCTCTGTCGCTGCCTCTGTCTCTGTCTCTGTCTCTGCCTCCGTCTCTGTCTCTGTCTCTGTCACTTGCTCTGTCTCTGTCTCTGTTCCATTCCCTGTCTCTGCCTCTGCCTCTGTCTCTGTCTCTGTCTTTGTATCCGTCTTTGCCTCCGCCTTTGTCTCCGTCTTTGTCCCCGTCGTCGTCTTCCTCTTCGTCTCCGTCTTTGTCTCCGTCTTTGTCACCGTCTTTGTCTCCGTCTTTGTCTCCGTCCACGTCTCCTGCCCCTCTGTCTCTGTCTCTGTCTCAGTCTCTGTCCCTGTCTCTGTCTCTGTCTCTGTCTCTGTCTCTGTCTCTGTCTCTGTCTCTGTCTCTGTGTCTGTCTCTGTCTCTGTCTCTGTCTCTGTCTCTGTCTCTGTCTCTGTCTCTGTCTCTGTCTCTGTCTCTGTCTCTGTCTCCGTCTCTGTCTCTGCCTCTGTCTCTGTCTCTGTCTCTGACTCTGTCTTTGTATCCGTCTTTGTCTCCGCCTTTGTCTCCGTCTTTGTCTCCGTCGTCGTCTTCCTCTTCGTTTCCGTCTTTACCTCTGTCTTTGTCACCGTCTTTGTCTCCGTATTTGTCTCCGTCTGTGTCTCCATATTTGTCTCCGTCTTTGTCTCCGTCTTTGCCTCTGTCTTTGTCTCGGTATTTGTCTCCGTCTCTGTCTGCATCTTTGTCTTCGCCTTTGTCTCCGTCTTTGTCTCCGTCGTCGTCTTCCTCTTCGTCTCCGTCTTTGTCTCCGTCCACGTCTCCTGCCCCTCTGTCTCTGTCTCTGTCCCAGTCCCTGTCTCTGTCTCTGACTCTGTCTCTGTCTCTGTCTCTGTTTCTGTCTCTGTCTCTGTCTCTGTCTCTGTCTCTGTCTCTGTCTCTGTCTCTGTCTCTGTCTCGGTCTCTGTCTCTGTCACTGTCTCTGTCTCTGTCTCTGTCTCTGTCTATGTCTCTGTCTGCGTCTCTGTCTCCGTCTCCGTCTCTGTCTCTGTCTCTGTCTCTGTCTCTGTCTCTGTCTCTGTCTCCACCTCTGTCTCTGTCTCTGTCTCTGTCTCTGTCTCTGTCTCTGTCTCTGCCTCTGTCTCTGTCCCTGTCTCTGTCTCCGTCTCCGTCTCTGTCTCTGTCTCTGTCATTGGCTCCATCTCTGTCTCTGTCTCAGTCTCTGTCTCTGTCTCTGTCTCTGTCTCTGTCTCTGTGTCTGTCTCTGCCCGTGTCTCTGTCTCTGTCTCTGTCTCTGTCTCTGTCTCTGCCCGTGTCTCTGTCTCTGTCTCTGTCTCTGTCTCTGTCTCTGCCTCTGTCTCTGCCTCTGTCTCTGTCTGTGGCTCTGCCTTTGTCTCATGCGCCTCTGTCTTTGTCTCTGTCTGTGTCTCTGTCTGTGCCTCTGTCTCTGTCTCTGTTTCCGTCTCTGTCGCTGCCTCTGTCTCTGTCTCCGTCTCTCTCTCTTTTCCTGTCTCTGTCTCTGTCTCTGTCTCTGTCCCTGTCTCTGTCTCCTTCTCCGTCTCTGTCTCTGTCTCTGTCTCTGTCTCTGTCTCTGTCTCTGTCTCTGTCTCTGTCTCTGTCTCTGCCTCTGTCTCTGTCTGTGTCTCCATCTTTGTCTCCGCCTGTGTCTCCGTCTTTGTCTCCGTCGTCGTCTTCCTCTTCGTCTCCGTCTTTGTCTCCGTCTTTGTCACCGTCTTTCTCTCCGTCTTTGTCTCCGTCCACGTCTCCTGCCCCTCTGTCTCTGTCTCTGCCTCAGTCTCTGTCTCTGTCTCCGTCTCTGTCTCTGTTTCTGTCTCTGCCTCTGTCTCTGCCTCTGTCTCTGTCTCTGTCTCTATCTCTGCCCCTGTCTCTGTCTCTATCTGTGTCTCTTTTCCAGTCTCTGTCTCTGTCTCTGTCTCTGTCCTTTTCTCTGTCTCTGTCTCTGTTCCCTTTTCTGTCTCCGCCTCTGCCTCTGTCTCCGTCTTTGTCTCCATCTTTGTCTGCGTCTTTGTTTCCGTCTTTGTCACCGTCCTTGTCTCCGTCGTCGTCTTCCTCTTCGTCTCCGTCTTTGTCTCCGTCTTTGTCTACGTCTTTGTCTACGTCTTTGTCTCAGTCTTTGTCTCCGTCTATGTCTCTGTCACTGTCTCTGTCTCTGTCTCTGTCTCTGTCTATGTCTCTGTCTGCGTCTCTGTCTCCGTCTCCGTCTCTGTCTCTGTCTCTGTCTCTGTCTCTGTCTCTGTCTCCACCTCTGTCTCTGTCTCTGTCTCTGTCTCTGTCTCTGTCTCTGTCTCTGTCTCTGCCTCTGTCTCTGTCCCTGTCTCTGTCTCCGTCTCCGTCTCTGTCTCTGTCTCTGTCTCTGTCATTGGCTCCATCTCTGTCTCTGTCTCAGTCTCTGTCTCTGTCTCTGTCTTTGTCTCTGTCTCTGCCCGTGTCTCTGTCTCTGTCTCTGTCTCTGTCTCTGTCTCGGTCTCTGTCTCCGTCTTTGTGTCCGTCTTTGTCTCCGTGCTTGTCTCCGTCTGTGTCTCCGTCCGTGTCTTCTGCCCCTCTGTCTCGGTCGTTGTCTCATGCGCGTCTGTCTCTGTCTCTGTGGCTGTCTGTGTCTCTGCCTCTGTATCGGTCTCTGCCTTTGTCTCTGTCTCCATCTCTGTCTCTGTATCTGTCTCTGTCTCTGTCTCTGTCTCTGTCTCTGCCTCTGTCTTTGTCCCTGTCTCTGTCCCTGTCTCTGTCTCCGTCTCTGTCTCTGTCTCTGTCTCTGTCTCCCTCTTCGTCTCTGTCTGTCTCTGTCATTGGCTCCATCTCTGTCTCTGTCTCAGTCTCTGTCTCTGTCTCTGTCTCTGTCTCTGTCTCTGTCTCTGTCTCTGTCTCTGTCTCTGTTTCTGTCTCTTTCTCTGTCTCTGTCTCTGTCTCTGTCTCTGTCTCTGTCTTTGTCTCTGTTTGTGTCTCTTTCTGTGCCTCTGTCTCTGTCTCTGTTTCCGTCTCTGTCGCTGCCTCTGTCTCTGTCTCCGTCTCTCTCTCTTTTCCTGTCTCTGTCTCTGTCTCTGTCTCTGTCCCTGTCTCTGTCTCCGTCTCCGTCTCTGTCTCTGTCTCTGTCTCTGTCTCTGTCTCTGTCTCTGTCTCTGTCTCTGCCTCTGTCTCTGTCCCTGTCTCTGTCTCCGTCTCCGTCTCTGTCTCTGTCTCTGTCATTGGCTCCATCTCTGTCTCTGTCTCTGTCTCGGTCTCTGTCTCCGTCTTTGTGTCCGTCTTTGTCTCCGTGCTTGTCTCCGTCTGTGTCTCCGTCCGTGTCTCCTGCCCCTCTGTCTCGGTCGTTGTCTCATGCGCGTCTGTCTCTGTCTCTGTCTCTGTCTGTGTCTCTGCCTCTGTATCGGTCTCTGCCTTTGTCTCTGTCTCCGTCTCTGTCTCTGTATTTGTCTCTGTCTCTGTCCCTGTCTCTGTCTCTGTCTCTGTCTCCCTCTTCGTCTCTGTCTCTGTCTCTGTCATTGGCTCCATCTCTGTCTCTGTCTCTGTCTCTGTCTCTGTCTCTGCCTCTGTCTCTGTCCCTGTCTCTGTCTCCGTCTCCGTCTCTGTCTCTGTCTCTGTCATTGGCTCCATCTCTGTCTCTGTCTCAGTCTCTGTCCCTGTCTCTGTCTCTGTCTCTGTCTCTGTCTCTGTCTCTGTCTCTGCCAGTGTCTCTGTCTCTGTCTCTGTCTCTGTCTCTGTTTCTGTCTCTGTATCTGTCTCTGTCTCTGTCTCTGTCTCTGTCTCTGTCTCTGTCTCTGTCTCTGTCTCTGTCTCTGTCTCTGTCTCTGTCCTGTCTTTGTCTCTGTCTCTGCCTCTGTCTCTGTCTGTGTCTCCATCTTTGTCTCCGCCTGTGTCTCCGTCTTTGTCTCCGTCGTCGTCTTCCTCTTCGTCTCCGTCTTTGTCTCCGTCTTTGTCACCGTCTTTCTCTCCGTCTTTGTCTCCGTCCACGTATCCTGCCCCTCTGTCTCTGTCTCTGCCTCAGTCTCTGTCTCTGTCTCCGTCTCTGTCTCTGTTTCTGTCTCTGCCTCTGTCTCTGCCTCTGTCTCTGTCTCTGTCTCTATCTCTGTCCCTGTCTCTGTCTCTGTCTCTGTCTCTGCCTCTGTCTCTGCCTCTGTCGCTGTCTGTGGCTCTGTCTTTGTCTCATGCGCCTCTGTCTTTGTCTCTGTCTGTGTCTCTGTCTGTGCCTCTGTCTCTGTCTCTGTTTCTGTCTCTGTCGCTGCCCCTGTCTCTGTCTCTATCTCTGTCTCTTTTCCAGTCTCTGTCTCTGTCTCTGTCTCTGTCCTTTTCTCTGTCTCTGTCTCTGTTCCCTTCTCAGTCTCCGCCACTGCCTCTGTCTCCGTCTTTGTCTCCATCTTTGTCTGCGTCTTTGTCTCCGTCTTTGTCACCGTCCTTGTCTCCGTCGTCGTCTTCCTCTTCGTCTCCGTCTTTGTCTCCGTCCACGTCTCCTGCCCCTCTGTCTCTGTCTCTGTCCCAGTTACTGGTTCTGTCCCTGACTCTGTCTCTGTCTCTGTCTCTGTTTCTGTCTCTGTCTCTGTCTCTGTCTCTGTCTCGGTCTCTGTCTCTGTCTCTGTCTCTGTCTCTGTCTCTGTCTCTGTCTCTGTCTCTGTCTCTGTCTCTGTCTCTGCCTCTGTCTCTGTCTGTGGCTCTGTCTCTGTCTCATGCGCCTCTGTCTTTGTCTCTGTCTGTGTCTCTGTCTGTGCCTCTGTCTCTGTCTCTGTTTCTGTCTCTGTCGCTGCCTCTGTCTCTGTCTCTGTCTCTGTCTCCGTCTCTGTCTCTGTCTCTGTCACTTGCTCTGTCTCTGTCTCTGTTCCATTCCCTGTCTCTGCCGCTGCCTCTGTCTCTGTCTCTGTCTTTGTATCCGTCTCTGTCTCTGCCTCTGTCTCTGTCCCTGTCTCTGTCTCCGTCTCCGTCTCTGTCTCTGTCTCTGTCTCCGTCTTTGTACCTGTCTTTGTCTCCGTATTTGTGTCCGTCTGTGTCTCCATATTTGTCTCCGTCTTTGTCTACGTCTTTGTCTCCGTCGTCGTCTTCCTCTTCGTCTCCGTCTTTGCCTCCGTCTTTGTCACCGTCTTTGTCTCCGTATTAGTCTCCGTCTGTGTCTCCGTCTTTGTCTCCGTCATTGCCTCCGTCTTTGTCTCCGTCTGTGTCTCCATCTTTGTCTCCGCCTTTGTCTCCGTCTTTGTCCCCGTCGTCGTCTTCCTCTTCGTCTCCGTCTTTGTCTCCGTCTTTGTCACCGTCTTTGTCTCCGTCTTTGTCTCCGTCCACGTCTCCTGCCCCTCTGTCTCTGTCTCTGTCTCAGTCTCTGTCCCTGTCTCTGTCTCTGTCTCTGTCTCTGTCTCTGTCTCTGTCTCTGTCTCTGTCTCTGTCTCTGTGTCTGTCTCTGTCTCTGTCTCTGTCTCTGTCTCTGTCTCTGTCTCTGTCTCTGTCTCTGTCTCTGTCTCCGTCTCTGTCTCTGCCTCTGTCTCTGTCTCTGTCTCTGACTCTGTCTTTGTATCCGTCTTTGTCTCCGCCTTTGTCTCCGTCTTTGTCTCCGTCGTCGTCTTCCTCTTCGTTTCCGTCTTTACCTCTGTCTTTGTCACCGTCTTTGTCTCCGTATTTGTCTCCGTCTGTGTCTCCATATTTGTCTCCGTCTTTGTCTCCGTCTTTGCCTCCGTCTTTGTCTCGGTATTTGTCTCCGTCTCTGTCTGCATCTTTGTCTCCGCCTTTGTCTCCGTCTTTGTCTCCGTCGTCGTCTTCCTCTTCGTCTCCGTCTTTGTCTCCGTCTTTGTCACCGTCGTCGTCTCCGTCTTTGTCTCCGTCCACGTCTCCTGCCCCTCTGTCTCTGTCTCTGTCTCTGTGTCTGTCTCTGTCTCTGTCTATGTCTCTGCCTCTGTCTCTGTCTGTGGCTCTGTCTTTGTCTCATGCTCCTCTGTCTTTGTCTCTGTCTGTGTCTCTGTCTGTGCCTCTGTCTCTGTCCCTGTTTCTATCTCTGTCGCTGCCTCTCTCTCTGTCTCTATCTCTGTCTCTTTTCCTGTCTCTGTCTGTGGCTCTGTCTCTGTCTCTGTCCTTTTCTCTGTCTCTGTCTCTGTTCCCTTCTCTGTCTCCGCCTCTGCCTCTGTCTCCGTCTTTGTCTCCATCTTTGTCTGCGTCTTTGTCTCCGTCTTTGTCACCGTCTTTTTCTCCGTCGTCGTCTTCCTCTTCGTCTCCGTCTTTGTCTCCGTCTTTGTCACCATTGTTGTCACCGTCTTTGTCTCCGTCTTTGTCTACGTCTTTGTCTTCGTCTTTGTCTCCGTCTTTGTCTCCGTCTATGTCTCTGTCTCTGTCTCTGTCTCCGTCTCCGTATCTGTCGCTGTCTCTGTCATTGGCTCCATCTCTGTCTCTGTCTCAGTCTCTGTCTCTGTCTCTGTCTCTGTCTCTGTCTCTGTCTCTGTTTCTGTCTCTGTCTCTGTCCCTTTCTCTGTCTCTGTCTGTGTCTCTGCCTCTGTCTCTGTCTCTGTCCTGTCTCTGTCTCTGTCTCTGCCTCTGTCTCTGTCTCTGTCTCTGTCTCTGTCCTGTCTCTGTCTCTGTCTCTGTCTCTGCCTCTGTCTCTGTCCCCGTCTCTGTCTCTGTCTCTGTCCCTGTCTCTGTCTGTGTCTCGGTCTCTGTCTCCGTCTTTGTGTCCGTCTTTGTCTCCGTCCTTGTCTCCGTCTGCGTCTCCGTCCGTGTCTCCTGCCCCTCTGTCTCGGTCGTTGTCTCATGCGCGTCTGCCTCTGTCTCTGTCTCCGTCTGTGTCTCTGCCTCTGTCTCTGTCTCTGTCCCTATCTCTGTCTCTGCCTCTGCCTCTGTCTCTGTCTCTGTCCCTATCTCTGTCTCTGCCTCTGTCTCTGTCCCTGTCTCTGTCCCCGTCTCTGTCTCCGTCTCCTTCCCTGTCCCTGTCTCTGTCTCTGTCTCTGTCTCTGCCTCTGTCTCTGTCTTTGCCTCCATCTTTGTCTCCGTCTATGTCACCGTATTTGTCTCCGTCGTCGTCTTCCTCTTCGTCTCCGGCTTCGTCTCCGTCTTTGTCTCCGTCTTTGTCACCGTCTTTGTCTCCGTCTTTGTCTCCGTCCACGTCTCCTGCCCCTCTGTCTCTGTCGCTGTCTCAGTCTCTGTCTCTGTCTCTGTCTCTGTCTCTGTCTCTGTCTCTGTCTCTGTCTCTGTCTCTGTCTCTGTCCCTGTTTCTGTCTCTGCCCCTCTCTCTGTCTCTGTCTCTGTCTCTGTCTCTGTCTCTGTCTCTGCCTCTGTCTCTGTCTGTGGCTCTGTCTTTGTCTCATGCTCCTCTGTCTTTGTCTCTGCCTGTGTCTCTGTCTGTGCCTCTGTCTCTGTCTCTGTTTCTGTCTCTGTCGCTGCCTCTGTCTCTGTCTCTGTCTCTGCCTCCGTCTCTGTCTCTGTCTCTGTCACTTGCTCTGTCTCTGTCTCTGTTCCATTCCCTGTCTCTGCCTCTGCCTCTGTCTCTGTCTCTGTCTTTGTATCCGTCTTTGCCTCCGCCTTTGTCTCCGTCTTTGTCCCCGTCGTCGTCTTCCTCTTCGTCTCCGTCTTTGTCTCCGTCTTTGTCACCGTCTTTGTCTCCGTCTTTGTCTCCGTCCACGTCTCCTGCCCCTCTGTCTCTGTCTCTGTCTCAGTCTCTGTCCCTGTCTCTGTCTCTGTCTCTGTCTCTGTCTCTGTCTCTGTCTCTGTCTCTGTCTCTGTGTCTGTCTCTGTCTCTGTCTCTGTCTCTGTCTCTGTCTCTGTCTCTGTCTCTGTCTCTGTCTCTGTCTCTGTCTCTGTCTCTGTCTCCGTCTCTGTCTCTGCCTCTGTCTCTGTCTCTGTCTCTGACTCTGTCTTTGTATCCGTCTTTGTCTCCGCCTTTGTCTCCGTCTTTGTCTCCGTCGTCGTCTTCCTCTTCGTTTCCGTCTTTACCTCTGTCTTTGTCACCGTCTTTGTCTCCGTATTTGTCTCCGTCTGTGTCTCCATATTTGTCTCCGTCTTTGTCTCCGTCTTTGCCTCTGTCTTTGTCTCGGTATTTGTCTCCGTCTCTGTCTGCATCTTTGTCTTCGCCTTTGTCTCCGTCTTTGTCTCCGTCGTCGTCTTCCTCTTCGTCTCCGTCTTTGTCTCCGTCCACGTCTCCTGCCCCTCTGTCTCTGTCTCTGTCCCAGTCCCTGTCTCTGTCTCTGACTCTGTCTCTGTCTCTGTCTCTGTTTCTGTCTCTGTCTCTGTCTCTGTCTCTGTCTCTGTCTCTGTCTCTGTCTCTGTCTCTGTCTCGGTCTCTGTCTCTGTCTCTGTCTCTGTCTCTGTCTCTGTCTCTGTCTCTGTCTCTGTCTCTGTCTCTGTCTCTGTCTCTGCCTCTGTCTCTGTCTGTGGCTCTGTCTTTGTCTCATGCGCCTCTGTCTTTGTCTCTGTCTGTGTCTCTGTCTGTGCCTCTGTCTCTGTCTCTGTTTCTGTCTCTGTCGCTGCCTCTGTCTATCTCTCTGTCTCTTTTCCTGTCTCTGTCTCTGTCTCTGTCTCTGTCTCTGTCACTTTCTCTGTCTCTGTCTCTGTTCCCTTCTCTGTCTCCGCCTCTGCCTCTGTCTCCGTCTTTGTCTCCATCTTTGTCTGCGTCTTTGTCTCCGTCTTTGTCACCGTCTTTGTCTCCGTCGTCGTCTTCCTCTTCGTCTCCGTCTTTGTCTCCGTCTTTGTCACCATCGTTGTCTCCGTCTTTGCCTCCGTCTTTGTCTCCGTATTTGTCTCCGTCTGTGTCTCCATTTTTGTCTCCGCCTTTGTCTCCGTCTTTGTCTCCGTCGTCGTCTTCCTCTTCGTCTCCGTCTTTGTCTCCGTCTTTGTCACCGTTGTTGTCTCCGTCTTTGTCTCCGTCCACGTCTCCTGCCCCTCTGTCTCTGTCTCTGTCTCTGTGTCTGTTTCTGTCTCTGTCTCTGTCTCTGTCTCTGTCTCTGTCTCTGTCTCTGTCTCTGTCTCGGTCTCTGTCTCTGTCTCTGTCTCTGTCTCTGTCTCTGTCTCTGTCTCTGTCTCTGTCTCTGTCTCTGTCTATGTCTCTGCCTCTGTCTCTGTCTGTGGCTCTGTCTTTGTCTCATGCTCCTCTGTCTTTGTCTCTGTCTGTGTCTCTGTCTGTGCCTCTGTCTCTGTCCCTGTTTCTATCTCTGTCGCTGCCTCTCTCTCTGTCTCTATCTCTGTCTCTTTTCCTGTCTCTGTCTGTGGCTCTGTCCCTGTCTCTGTCCTTTTCTCTGTCTCTGTCTCTGTTCCCTTCTCTGTCTCCGCCTCTGCCTCTGTCTCCGTCTTTGTCTCCATCTTTGTCTGCGTCTTTGTCTCCGTCTTTGTCACCGTCTTTTTCTCCGTCGTCGTCTTCCTCTTCGTCTCCGTCTTTGTCTCCGTCTTTGTCACCATTGTTGTCACCGTCTTTGTCTCCGTCTTTGTCTACGTCTTTGTCTTCGTCTTTGTCTCCGTCTTTGTCTCCGTCTATGTCTCTGTCTCTGTCTCTGTCTCCGTCTCCGTATCTGTCGCTGTCTCTGTCATTGGCTCCATCTCTGTCTCTGTCTCAGTCTCTGTCTCTGTCTCTGTCTCTGTCTCTGTCTCTGTCTCTGTTTCTGTCTCTGTCTCTGTCCCTTTCTCTGTCTCTGTCTGTGTCTCTGCGTCTGTCTCTGTCTCTGTCCTGTCTCTGTCTCTGTCTCTGCCTCTGTCTCTGTCTCTGTCTCTGTCTCTGTCTCTGTCTCTGCCTCTGTCTCTGTCCCCGTCTCTGTCTCTGTCTCTGTCCCTGTCTCTGTCTGTGTCTCGGTCTCTGTCTCCGTCTTTGTGTCCGTCTTTGTCTCCGTCCTTGTCTCCGTCTGCGTCTCCGTCCGTGTCTCCTGCCCCTCTGTCTCGGTCGTTGTCTCATGCGCGTCTGCCTCTGTCTCTGTCTCCGTCTGTGTCTCTGCCTCTGTCTCTGTCTCTGTCCCTATCTCTGTCTCTGCCTCTGCCTCTGTCTCTGTCTCTGTCCCTATCTCTGTCTCTGCCTCTGTCTCTGTCCCTGTCTCTGTCCCCGTCTCTGTCTCCGTCTCCTTCCCTGTCCCTGTCTCTGTCTCTGTCTCTGTCTCTGCCTCTGTCTCTGTCTTTGCCTCCATCTTTGTCTCCGTCTATGTCACCGTATTTGTCTCCGTCGTCGTCTTCCTCTTCGTCTCCGGCTTCGTCTCCGTCTTTGTCTCCGTCTTTGTCACCGTCTTTGTCTCCGTCTTTGTCTCCGTCCACGTCTCCTGCCCCTCTGTCTCTGTCGCTGTCTCAGTCTCTGTCTCTGTCTCTGTCTCTGTCTCTGTCTCTGTCTCTGTTTCTGTCTCTGCCCCTCTCTCTGTCTCTGTCTCTGTCTCTGTCTCTGTCTCTGTCTCTGTCTCTGCCTCTGTCTCTGTCTGTGGCTCTGTCTTTGTCTCATGCGCCTCTGTCTTTGTCTCTGTCTGTGTCTCTGTCTGTGCCTCTGTCTCTGTTTCTGTCTCTGTCGCTGCCTCTGTCTCTGTCTCTGTCTCTGCCTCCGTCTCTGTCTCTGTCTCTGTCACTTGCTCTGTCTCTGTCTCTGTTCCATTCCCTGTCTCTGCCTCTGCCTCTGTCTCTGTCTCTGTCTTTGTATCCGTCTTTGTCTCCGCCTTTGTCTCCGTCTTTGTCTCCGTCGTCGTCTTCCTCTTCGTCTCCGTCTTTGTCTCCGTCTTTGTCACCGTCTTTGTCTCCGTCTTTGTCTCCGTCCACGTCTCCTGCCCCTCTGTCTCTGTCTCTGTCTCAGTCTCTGTCTCTGTCTCTGTCTCTGTCTCTGCCTCTGTCTCTGTCTCTGTCTCTGTCTCTATCTCTGTCTCTGTCTCTGTCTCTGTCTCTGTCTCTGTCCCTGTCCCTGACTCTGTCTCTGTCTCTGTCCCTGTCCCTGTCTCTGTCTCTGTCTCTGTCTCTGTCCCTGTCTCTGTCTCTGCCTCTGCCTCTGTCTCTGTCCCTGTCTCTGTCTCCGTCTCCGTCTCTGTCTCTGTCTCTGTCTCCGTCTTTGTACCTCTCTTTGTCTCCGTATTTGTGTCCGTCTGTGTCTCCATATTTATCTCCGCCTTTGTCTACGTCTTTGTCTCCGTCGTCGTCTTCCTCTTCGTCTCCGTCTTTGCCTCCGTCTGTGTTACCGTCTTTGTCTCCGTATTTGTCTCCGTCTGTGTCTCCATCTTTGTCTCCGCCTTTGTCTCCGCCTTTGTCTCCGTCGTCGCCTTCCTCTTCGTCTCCGTCTTTGTCTCCGTCTTTGTCACCGTCTTTGTCTCCGTCTTTGTCTCCGTCCACGTCTCCTGCCCCTCTGTCTCTCTCTCTGTCTCAGTCTCTGACTCTGTCTCTGTCTCTGTCTCTGTCTCTGTCTCTGTCTCTGTCTCTGTCTCTGTCTCTGTCTCTGTCCCTGTCTCTGTATCCGTCTCCCTCTCTGTCTCTGTCTCTTTCATTGGCTCCATCTCTGTCTCTGTCTCAGTCTCTGTCTCTGTCTCTGTCTCTGTCTCTGTCTCTGTCCCTGTCTCTGTCTCTGTCTCTGTCCCTGTCTCTGTCTCTGCCTCTGTCTCTGTCCCTGTCTCTGTCTCCGTCTCCGTCTCTGTCTCTGTCTCTCTCTCCGTCTTTGTACCTGTCTTTGTCTCCGTATTTGTCTACGTCTTTGTCTCCGTCTTTGTCTCCGTCTTTGTCTCCGTCTATGTCTCTGTCTCTGCCTCTGTCTCCGTCTCCGTCTCTGTCGCTGTCTCTGTCATTGGCTCCATCTCTGTCTCTGTCGCAGTCTCTGTCTCTGTCTCTGTCTCTGTCTCTGTCTCTGTTTCTGTCTCTGTCTCTGTCCCTTTCTCTGTCTCTGTCTGTGTCTTTGCCTCTGTCTCTGTCTCTGTCCTGTCTCTGTCTCTGTCTCTGCCTCTGTCTCTGTCTCTGTCTCTGTCTCTGTCCTGTCTCTGTCTCTGTCTCTGTCCCTGTCTCTGCCTCTGTCTCTGTCCCCGTCTCTGTCTCTGTCTCTGTCCCTGTCTCTGTCTGTGTCTCGGTCTCTGTCTCCGTCTTTGTGTCCGTCTTTGTCTCCGTCCTTGTCTCCGTCTGCGTCTCCGTCCGTGTCTCCTGCCCCTCTGTCTCGGTCGTTGTCTCATGCGCGTCTGCCTCTGTCTCTGTCTCCGTCTGTGTCTCTGCCTCTGTCTCTGTCTCTGTCCCTATCTCTGTCTCTGCCTCTGTCTCTGTCTCTGTCCCTATCTCTGTCTCTGCCTTTGTCTCTGTCCCTGTCTCTGTCCCCGTCTCTGTCTCCGTCTCCGTCCCTGTCCCTGTCTCTGTCTCTGTCTCTGTCTCTGCCTCTGTCTCTGTCTTTGTCTCCATCTTTGTCTCCGTCTATGACACCGTATTTGTCTCCGTCGTCGTCTTCCTCTTCGTCTCCGGCTTCGTCTCCGTCTTTGTCGCCGTCTTTGTCACCGTCTTCGTCTCCGTCTTTGTCTCCGTCCACGTCTCCTGCCCCTCTGTCTCTGTCGCTGTCTCAGTCTCTGTCTCTGTCTGTGGCTCTGCCTTTGTCTCATGCGCCTCTGTCTTTGTCTCTGTCTGTGTCTCTGTCTGTGCCTCTGTCTCTGTCTCTGTTTCCGTCTCTGTCGCTGCCTCTGTCTCTGTCTCCGTCTCTCTCTCTTTTCCTGTCTCTGTCTCTGTCTCTGTCTCTGTCCCTGTCTCTGTCCCTGTCTCTGTCCCCGTCTCTGTCTCCGTCTCCGTCCCTGTCCCTGTCTCTGTCTCTGTCTCTGTCTCTGCCTCTGTCTCTGTCTTTGTCTCCATCTTTGTCTCCGTCTATGTTACCGTATTTGTCTCCGTCGTCGTCTTCCTCTTCGTCTCCGGCTTCGTCTCCGTCTTTGTCTCCGTCTTTGTCACCGTCTTTGTCTCCGTCTTTGTCTCCGTCCACGTCTCCTGCCCCTCTGTCTCTGTCGCTGTCTCAGTCTCTGTCTCTGTCTCTGTCTCTGTCTCTGTCTCTGTCTCTGTTTCTGTCTCTGCCCCTCTCTCTGTCTCTGTCTCTGTCTCTGTCTCTGTCTCTGTCTCTGTCTCTGCCTCTGTCTCTGTCTGTGGCTCTGTCTTTGTCTCATGCGCCTCTGTCTTTGTCTCTGTCTGTGTCTCTGTCTGTGCCTCTGTCTCTGTCTCTGTCTCTGTTTCTGTCTCTGTCGCTGCCTCTGTCTCTGTCTCTGTCTCTGCCTCCGTCTCTGTCTCTGTCTCTGTCACTTGCTCTGTCTCTGTCTCTGTTCCATTCCCTGTCTCTGCCTCTGCCTCTGTCTCTGTCTCTGTCTTTGTATCCGTCTTTGTCTCCGCCTTTGTCTCCGTCTTTGTCTCCGTCGTCGTCTTCCTCTTCGTCTCCGTCTTTGTCTCCGTCTTTGTCACCGTCTTTGTCTCCGTCTTTGTCTCCGTCCACGTCTCCTGCCCCTCTGTCTCTGTCTCTGTCTCAGTCTCTGTCTCTGTCTCTGTCTCTGTCTCTGTCTCTGTCTCTGTCTCTGTCTCTGTCTCTATCTCTGTCTCTGTCTCTGTCTCTGTCTCTGTCTCTGTCCCTGTCCCTGTCTCTGTCTCTGTCTCTGTCCCTGTCCCTGTCTCTGTCTCTGTCTCTGTCTCTGTCCCTGTCTCTGTCTCTGCCTCTGCCTCTGTCTCTGTCCCTGTCTCTGTCTCCGTCTCCGTCTCTGTCTCTGTCTCCGTCTTTGTACCTCTCTTTGTCTCCGTATTTGTGTCCGTCTGTGTCTCCATATTTGTCTCCGCCTTTGTCTACGTCTTTGTCTCCGTCGTCGTCTTCCTCTTCGTCTCCGTCTTTGCCTCCGTCTGTGTTACCGTCTTTGTCTCCGTATTTGTCTCCGTCTGTGTCTCCATCTTTGTCTCCGCCTTTGTCTCCGCCTTTGTCTCCGTCGTCGCCTTCCTCTTCGTCTCCGTCTTTGTCTCCGTCTTTGTCACCGTCTTTGTCTCCGTCTTTGTCTCCGTCCACGTCTCCTGCCCCTCTGTCTCTGTCTCTGTCTCAGTCTCTGACTCTGTCTCTGTCTCTGTCTCTGTCTCTGTCTCTGTCTCTGTCTCTGTCTCTGTCTCTGTCTCTGTCTCTGTCCCTGTCTCTGTATCCGTCTCCCTCTCTGTCTCTGTCTCTGTCATTGGCTCCATCTCTGTCTCTGTCTCTGTCTCAGTCTCTGTCTCTGTCTCTGTCTCTGTCTCTGTCTCTGTCCCTGTCTCTGTCTCTGTCTCTGTCCCTGTCTCTGTCTCTGCCTCTGTCTCTGTCCCTGCCTCTGTCTCCGTCTCCGTCTCTGTCTCTGTCTCTCTCTCCGTCTTTGTACCTGTCTTTGTCTCCGTATTTGTGTCCGTCTGTGTCTCCATATTTGTCTACGTCTTTGTCTCCGTCTTTGTCTCCGTCTTTGTCTCCGTCTATGTCTCTGTGTCTGCCTCTGTCTCCGTCTCCGTCTCTGTCGCTGTCTCTGTCATTGGCTCCATCTCTGTCTCTGTCGCAGTCTCTGTCTCTGTCTCTGTCTCTGTCTCTGTCTCTGTTTCTGTCTCTGTCTCTGTCCCTTTCTCTGTCTCTGTCTGTGTCTCTGCCTCTGTCTCTGTCTCTGTCCTGTCTCTGTCTCTGTCTCTGCCTCTGTCTCTGTCCCTGTCTCTGTCTCTGTCCTGTCTCTGTCTCTGTCTCTGTCCCTGTCTCTGCCTCTGTCTCTGTCCCCGTCTCTGTCTCTGTCTCTGTCCCTGTCTCTGTCTGTGTCTCGGTCTCTGTCTCCGTCTTTGTGTCCGTCTTTGTCTCCGTCCTTGTCTCCGTCTGCGTCTCCGTCCACGTCTCCTGCCCCTCTGTCCCCGTCTCTGTCTCCGTCTCCGTCCCTGTCCCTGTCTCTGTCTCTGTCCCTGTCTCTGTCTCTGTCCTGTCTCTGTCTCTGTGTCTGTCTCTGTCTCTGCCTCTGCCTCTGTCTCTGTCCCTGTCTCTGTCTCCGTCTCCGTCTCTGTCTCTGTCTCTGTCTCCGTCTGTGTTACCGTCTTTGTCTCCGTATTTGTCTCCGTCTGTGTCTCCATCTTTGTCTCCGCCTTTGTCTCCGCCTTTGTCTCCGTCGTCGCCTTCCTCTTCGTCTCCGTCTTTGTCTCCGTCTTTGTCACCGTCTTTGTCTCCGTCTTTGTCTCCGTCCACGTCTCCTGCCCCTCTGTCTCTGTCTCTGTCTCAGTCTCTGACTCTGTCTCTGTCTCTGTCTCTGTCTCTGTCTCGGTCTCTGTCTCCGTCTTTGTGTCCGTCTTTGTCTCCGTCCTTGTCTCCGTCTGTGTCTCCGTCCGTGTCTCCTGCCCCTCTGTCTCGGTCGTTGTCTCATGCGCGTCTGTCTCTGTCTCTGTCTCTGTCTGTGTCTCTGCCTCTGTATCGGTCTCTGCCTTTGTCTCTGCCTCCATCTTTGTCTCTGTATCTGTCTCTGTCTCTGTCCCTGTCTCTGTCTCTGTCTCTGCCTCTGTCTTTGTCCCTGTCTCTGTCCCTGTCTCTGTCTCCGTCTCTGTCTCTGTCTCTGTCTCTGTCTCGCTCTCCGTCTCTGTCTCTGTCTCTGTCATTGGCTCCATTTCTGTCTCTGTCTCAGTCTCTGTCTCTGTCTCTGTCTCTGTCTCTGTCTCTGTCTCTGTCTCTGTCTCTGTTTCTGTCTCTGTCTCTGTCTCTGTCTCTGTCTCTGTCTCTGTCTCTGTCTCTGTCTCTGTCTCTGTCTCTGTCCTGTCTCTGTCTCTGTCTCTGCCTCTGTCTCTGTCTGTGTCTCCATCTTTGTCTCCGCCTGTGTCTCCGTCTTTGTCTCCGTCGTCGTCTTCCTCTTCGTCTCCGTCTTTGTCTCCATCTTTGTCACCGTCTTTCTCTCCGTCTTTGTCTCCGTCCACGTCTCCTGCCCCTCTGTCTCTGTCTCTGCCTCAGTCTCTGTCTCTGTCTCCGTCTCTGTCTCTGTTTCTGTCTCTGCCTCTGTCTCTGCCTCTGTCTCTGTCTCTGTCTCTATCTCTGTCCCTGTCTCTGTCTCTGTCTCTGTCTCTGCCTCTGTCTCTGCCTCTGTCTCTGTCTGTGGCTCTGCCTTTGTCTCATGCGCCTCTGTCTTTGTCTCTGTCTGTGTCTCTGTCTGTGCCTCTGTCTCTGTCTCTGTTTCCGTCTCTGTCGCTGCCTCTGTCTCTGTCTCTGTTTCCGTCTCTGTCGCTGCCTCTGTCTCTGTCTGCGTCTCTCCCTCTTTTCCTGTCTCTGTCTCTGTCTCTGTCCCTGTCTCTGTCCCTGTCTCTGTCCCCGTCTCTGTCTCCGTCTCCGTCCCTGTCCCTGTCTCTGTCTCTGTCTCTGTCTCTGCCTCTGTCTCTGTCTTTGTCTCCATCTTTGTCTCCGTCTATGTCACCGTATTTGTCTCCGTCGTCGTCTTCCTCTTCGTCTCCGGCTTCGTCTCCGTCTTTGTCTCCGTCTTTGTCACCGTCTTTGTCTCCGTCTTTGTCTCCGTCCACGTCTCCTGCCCCTCTGTCTCTGTCGCTGTCTCAGTCTCTGTCTCTGTCTCTGTCTCTGTTTCTGTTTCTGTCTCTGCCCCTCTCTCTGTCTCTGACTCTGTCTCTGTCTCTGTCTCTGTCTCTGTCTCTGTCTCTGTCTCTGTCTCTGTCTCTGTCTCTGCCTCTGTCTCTGTCTCTGTCTCTGTCTCTGTCTCTGTCTCTGTCTCTGTCTCTGTCTCTGTCTCTGTCTCTGTCTCTGTCTCTGTCTCTTTCTCTGTCTCTGTCTCTGTCTCTGTCTCTGCCGCTGTCTCAGTCTCTGTCTCTGTCTCTGTTTCCGTCTCTGTCGCTGCCTCTGTCTCTGTCTCCGTCTCTCTCTCTTTTCCTGTCTCTGTCTCTGTCTCTGTCTCTGTCCCTGTCTCTGTCTCCTTCTCCGTCTCTGTCTCTGTCTCTGTCTCTGTCTCTGTCTCTGTCTCTGTCTCTGTCTCTGTCTCTGTCTCTGTCTCTGTCTCTGTCTCTGCCTCTGTCTCTGTCCCTGCCTCTGTCTCCGTCTCCGTCTCTGTCTCTGTCTCTGTCATTGGCTCCATCTCTGTCTCTGTCTCTGTCTCTGTCTCTCTCTGTCTCTGTCTCTGTCTCTGTCCCTGTTTCTGTCTCTGTCTCTGTCTCGGTCTCTGTCTCCGTCTTTGTGTCCGTCTTTGTCTCCGTCCTTGTCTCCGTCTGTGTCTCCGTCCGTGTCTCCTGCCCCTCTGTCTCGGTCGTTGTCTCATGCGCGTCTGTCTCTGTCTCTGTCTCTGCCTCTGTCTCTGTCTCTGTCTCTGTCTCTGTCTCTATCTCTGTCCCTGTCTCTGTCTCTGTCTCTGTCTCTGCCTCTGTCTCTGCCTCTGTCTCTGTCTGTGGCTCTGCCTTTGTCTCATGCGCCTCTGTCTTTGTCTCTGTCTGTGTCTCTGTCTGTGCCTCTGTCTCTGTCTCTGTTTCCGTCTCTGTCGCTGCCTCTGTCTCTGTCTCCGTCTCTCTCTCTTTTCCTGTCTCTGTCTCTGTCTCTGTCTCTGTCCCTGTCTCTGTCCCTGTCTCTGTCCCCGTCTCTGTCTCCGTCTCCGTCCCTGTCCCTGTCTCTGTCTCTGTCTCTGTCTCTGCCTCTGTCTCTGTCTTTGTCTCCATCTTTGTCTCCGTCTACGTCACCGTATTTGTCTCCGTCGTCGTCTTCCTCTTCGTCTCCGGCTTCGTCTCCGTCTTTGTCTCCGTCTTTGTCACCGTCTTTGTCTCCGTCTTTGTCTCCGTCCACGTCTCCTGCCCCTCTGTCTCTGTCGCTGTCTCAGTCTCTGTCTCTGTCTCTGTCTCTGTCTCTGTCTCTGTCTCTGTCTCTGTTTCTGTCTCTGCCCCTCTCTCTGTCTCTGTCTCTGTCTCTGTCTCTGTCTCTGTCTCTGTCTCTGCCTCTGTCTCTGTCTGTGGCTCTGTCTTTGTCTCATGCGCCTCTGTCTTTGTCTCTGTCTGTGTCTCTGTCTGTGCCTCTGTCTCTGTCTCTGTTTCTGTCTCTGTCGCTGCCTCTGTCTCTGTCTCTGTCTCTGCCTCCGTCTCTGTCTCTGTCTCTGTCACTTGCTCTGTCTCTGTCTCTGTTCCATTCCCTGTCTCTGCCTCTGCCTCTGTCTCTGTCTCTGTCTTTGTATCCGTCTTTGTCTCCGCCTTTGTCTCCGTCTTTGTCTCCGTCGTCGTCTTCCTCTTCGTCTCCGTCTTTGTCTCCGTCTTTGTCACCGTCTTTGTCTCCGTCTTTGTCTCCGTCCACGTCTCCTGCCCCTCTGTCTCTGTCTCTGTCTCAGTCTCTGTCTCTGTCTCTGTCTCTGTCTCTGTCTCTGTCTCTGTCTCTGTCTCTGTCTCTGTCTCTGTCTCTGTCTCTGTCTCTGTCTCTGTCTCTGTCTCTATCTCTGTCTCTGTCTCTGTCTCTGTCTCTGTCTCTGTCCCTGTCCCCGTCTCTGTCTCTGTCTCTGTCCCTGTCTCTGTCTCTGCCTCTGTCTCTGTCTGTGTCTCCATCTTTGTCTCCGCCTGTGTCTCCGTCTTTGTCTCCGTCGTCGTCTTCCTCTTCGTCTCCGTCTTTGTCTCCATCTTTGTCACCGTCTTTCTCTCCGTCTTTGTCTCCGTCCACGTCTCCTGCCCCTCTGTCTCTGTCTCTGCCTCAGTCTCTGTCTCTGTCTCCGTCTCTGTCTCTGTTTCTGTCTCTGCCTCTGTCTCTGCCTCTGTCTCTGTCTCTGTCTCTATCTCTGTCCCTGTCTCTGTCTCTGTCTCTGTCTCTGCCTCTGTCTCTGCCTCTGTCTCTGTCTGTGGCTCTGCCTTTGTCTCATGCGCCTCTGTCTTTGTCTCTGTCTGTGTCTCTGTCTGTGTCTCTGTCTTTGTCTCTGTTTCCGTCTCTGTCGCTGCCTCTGTCTCTGTCTCCGTCTCTCTCTCTTTTCCTGTCTCTGTCTCTGTCTCTGTCTCTGTCCCTGTCTCTGTCCCTGTCTCTGTCCCCGTCTCTGTCTCCGTCTCCGTCCCTGTCCCTGTCTCTGTCTCTGTCTCTGTCTCTGCCTCTGACTCTGTCTTTGTCTCCATCTTTGTCTCCGTCTATGTCACCGTATTTGTCTCCGTCGTCGTCTTCCTCTTCGTCTCCGGCTTCGTCTCCGTCTTTGTCTCCGTCTTTGTCACCGTCTTTGTCTCCGTCTTTGTCTCCGTCCACGTCTCCTGCCCCTCTGTCTCTGTCGCTGTCTCAGTCTCTGTCTCTGTCTCTGTCTCTGTCTCTGTCTCTGTTTCTGTCTCTGCCCCTCTCTCTGTCTCTGTCTCTGTCTCTGTCTCTGTCTCTGTCTCTGTCTCTGCCTCTGTCTCTGTCTGTGGCTCTGTCTTTGTCTCATGCGCCTCTGTCTTTGTCTCTGTCTGTGTCTCTGTCTGTGCCTCTGTCTCTGTCTCTGTTTCTGTCTCTGTCGCTGCCTCTGTCTCTGTCTCTGTCTCTGCCTCCGTCTCTGTCTCTGTCTCTGTCACTTGCTCTGTCTCTGTCTCTGTTCCATTCCCTGTCTCTGCCTCTGCCTCTGTCTCTGTCTCTGTCTTTGAATCCGTCTTTGTCTCCGCCTTTGTCTCCGTCTTTGTCTCCGTCGTCGTCTTCCTCTTCGTCTCCGTCTTTGTCTCCGTCTTTGTCACCGTCTTTGTCTCCGTCTTTGTCTCCGTCCACGTCTCCTGCCCCTCTGTCTCTGTCTCTGTCTCAGTCTCTGTCTCTGTCTCTGTCTCTGTCTCTGTCTCTGTCTCTGTCTCTGTCTCTGTCTCTATCTCTGTCTCTGTCTCTGTCTCTGTCTCTGTCTCTGTCCCTGTCCCTGTCTCTGTCTCTGTCTCTGTCCCTGTCCCTGTCTCTGTCTCTGTCTCTGTCTCTGTCCCTGTCTCTGTCTCTGCCTCTGCCTCTGTCTCTGTCCCTGTCTCTGTCTCCGTCTCCGTCTCTGTCTCTGTCTCTGTCTCCGTCTTTGTACCGCTCTTTGTCTCCGTATTTGTGTCCGTCTGTGTCTCCATATTTGTCTCCGCCTTTGTCTACGTCTTTGTCTCCGTCGTCGTCTTCCTCTTCGTCTCCGTCTTTGCCTCCGTCTGTGTTACCGTCTTTGTCTCCGTATTTGTCTCCGTCTGTGTCTCCATCTTTGTCTCCGCCTTTGTCTCCGCCTTTGTCTCCGTCGTCGCCTTCCTCTTCGTCTCCGTCTTTGTCTCCGTCTTTGTCACCGTCTTTGTCTCCGTCTTTGTCTCCGTCCACGTCTCCTGCCCCTCTGTCTCTGTCTCTGTCTCAGTCTCTGACTCTGTCTCTGTCTCTGTCTCTGTCTCTGTCTCTGTCTCTGTCTCTGTCTCTGTCTCTGTCTCTGTCTCTGTCTCTGTCTCTGTCTCTGTCTCTGTCTCTGTCTCTGTCTCTGTCTCTGTCTCTGTCTCTGTCTCTGTCTCTGTCTCTGTCTCTGCCGCTGTCTCAGTCTCTGTCTCTGTCTCTGTTTCCGTCTCTGTCGCTGCCTCTGTCTCTGTCTCCGTCTCTCTCTCTTTTCCTGTCTCTGTCGCTGTCTCTGTCTCTGTCCCTGTCTCTGTCTCCTTCTCCGTCTCTGTCTCTGTCTCTGTCTCTGTCTCTGTCTCTGTCTCTGTCTCTGTCTCTGTCTCTGTCTCTGTCTCTGTCTCTGTCTCTGTCTCTGTCTCTGCCTCTGTCTCTGTCCCTGCCTCTGTCTCCGTCTCCGTCTCTGTCTCTGTCTCTGTCATTGGCTCCATCTCTGTCTCTGTCTCTGTCTCTGTCTCTCTCTGTCTCTGTCTCTGTCTCTGTCCCTGTCTCTGTCTCTGTCTCTGTCTCGGTCTCTGTCTCCGTCTTTGTGTCCGTCTTTGTCTCCGTCCTTGTCTCCGTCTGTGTCTCCGTCCGTGTCTCCTGCCCCTCTGTCTCGGTCGTTGTCTCATGCGCGTCTGTCTCTGTCTCTGTCTCTGTCTGTGTCTCTGCCTCTGTATCGGTCTCTGCCTTTGTCTCTGCCTCCATCTTTGTCTCTGTATCTGTCTCTGTCTCTGTCCCTGTCTCTGTCTCTGTCTCTGCCTCTGTCTTTGTCCCTGTCTCTGTCCCTGTCTCTGTCTCCGTCTCTGTCTCTGTCTCTGTCTCTGTCTCGCTCTCCGTCTCTGTCTCTGTCTCTGTCATTGGCTCCATCTCTGTCTCTGTCTCAGTCTCTGTCTCTGTCTCTGTCTCTGTCTCTGTCTCTGTCTCTGTCTCTGTCTCTGTCTCTGTCTCTGTCTCTGTTTCTGTCTCTGTCTCTGTCTCTGTCTCTGTCTCTGTCTCTGTCTCTGTCTCTGTCTCTGTCTCTGTCTCTGTCTCTGTCTCTGTCCTGTCTCTGTCACTGTGTCTGCCTCTGTCTCTGTCTGTGTCTCCATCTTTGTCTCCGCCTGTGTCTCCGTCTTTGTCTCCGTCGTCGTCTTCCTCTTCGTCTCTGTCTTTGTCTCCATCTTTGTCACCGTCTTTCTCTCCGTCTTTGTCTCCGTCCACGTCTCCTGCCCCTCTGTCTCTGTCTCTGCCTCAGTCTCTGTCTCTGTCTCCGTCTCTGTCTCTGTTTCTGTCTCTGCCTCTGTCTCTGCCTCTGTCTCTGTCTCTGTCTCTATCTCTGTCCCTGTCTCTGTCTCTGTCTCTGTCTCTGCCTCTGTCTCTGCCTCTGTCTCTGTCTGTGGCTCTGCCTTTGTCTCATGCGCCTCTGTCTTTGTCTCTGTCTGTGTCTCTGTCTGTGCCTCTGTCTCTGTCTCTGTTTCCGTCTCTGTCGCTGCCTCTGTCTCTGTCTCCGTCTCTCTCTCTTTTCCTGTCTCTGTCTCTGTCTCTGTCTCTGTCCCTGTCTCTGTCCCTGTCTCTGTCCCCGTCTCTGTCTCCGTCTCCGTCCCTGTCCCTGTCTCTGTCTCTGTCTCTGTCTCTGCCTCTGTCTCTGTCTTTGTCTCCATCTTTGTCTCCGTCTACGTCACCGTATTTGTCTCCGTCGTCGTCTTCCTCTTCGTCTCCGGCTTCGTCTCCGTCTTTGTCTCCGTCTTTGTCACCGTCTTTGTCTCCGTCTTTGTCTCCGTCCACGTCTCCTGCCCCTCTGTCTCTGTCGCTGTCTCAGTCTCTGTCTCTGTCTCTGTCTCTGTCTCTGTCTCTGTCTCTGTTTCTGTCTCTGCCCCTCTCTCTGTCTCTGTCTCTGTCTCTGTCTCTGTCTCTGCCTCTGTCTCTGTCTGTGGCTCTGTCTTTGTCTCATGCGCCTCTGTCTTTGTCTCTGTCTGTGTCTCTGTCTGTGCCTCTGTCTCTGTCTCTGTTTCTGTCTCTGTCGCTGCCTCTGTCTCTGTCTCTGTCTCTGCCTCCGTCTCTGTCTCTGTCTCTGTCACTTGCTCTGTATCTGTCTCTGTTCCATTCCCTGTCTCTGCCTCTGCCTCTGTCTCTGTCTCTGTCTTTGTATCCGTCTTTGTCTCCGCCTTTGTCTCCGTCTTTGTCTCCGTCGTCGTCTTCCTCTTCGTCTCCGTCTTTGTCTCCGTCTTTGTCACCGTCTTTGTCTCCGTCTTTGTCTCCGTCCACGTCTCCTGCCCCTCTGTCTCTGTCTCTGTCTCAGTCTCTGTCTCTGTCTCTGTCTCTGTCTCTGTCTCTGTCTCTGTCTCTGTCTCTGTCTCTGTCTCTGTCTCTGTCTCTGTCTCTGTCTCTATCTCTGTCTCTGTCTCTGTCTCTGTCTCTGTCTCTGTCCCTGTCCCTGTCTCTGTCTCTGTCTCTGTCCCTGTCCCTGTCTCTGTCTCTGTCTCTGTCTCTGTCTCTGTCCCTGTCTCTGTCTCTGCCTCTGCCTCTGTCTCTGTCCCTATCTCTGTCTCCGTCTCCGTCTCTGTCTCTGTCTCTGTCTCCGTCTTTGTACCTCTCTTTGTCTCCGTATTTGTGTCCGTCTGTGTCTCCATATTTGTCTCCGCCTTTGTCTACGTCTTTGTCTCCGTCGTCGTCTTCCTCTTCGTCTCCGTCTTTGCCTCCGTCTGTGTTACCGTCTTTGTCTCCGTATTTGTCTCCGTCTGTGTCTCCATCTTTGTCTCCGCCTTTGTCTCCGCCTTTGTCTCCGTCGTCGCCTTCCTCTTCGTCTCCGTCTTTGTCTCCGTCTTTGTCACCGTCTTTGTCTCCGTCTTTGTCTCCGTCCACGTCTCCTGCCCCTCTGTCTCTGTCTCTGTCTCTGTCTCTGCCTCCGTCTCTGTCTCTGTCTCTGTCACTTGCTCTGTCTCTGTCTCTGTTCCATTCCCTGTCTCTGCCTCTGCCTCTGTCTCTGTCTCTGTCTTTGTATCCGTCTTTGTCTCCGCCTTTGTCTCCGTCTTTGTCTCCGTCGTCGTCTTCCTCTTCGTCTCCGTCTTTGTCTCCGTCTTTGTCACCGTCTTTGTCTCCGTCTTTGTCTCCGTCCACGTCTCCTGCCCCTCTGTCTCTGTCTCTGTCTCAGTCTCTGTCTCTGTCTCTGTCTCTGTCTCTGTCTCTGTCTCTGTCTCTGTCTCTGTCTCTGTCTCTATCTCTGTCTCTGTCTCTGTCTCTGTCTCTGTCTCTGTCTCTGTCCCTGTCTCTGTCCCTGTCTCTGTCCCCGTCTCTGTCTCCGTCTCCGTCCCTGTCCCTGTCTCTGTCTCTGTCTCTGTCTCTGCCTCTGTCTCTGTCTTTATCTCCATCTTTGTCTCCGTCTATGTCACCGTATTTGTCTCCGTCGTCGTCTTCCTCTTCGTCTCCGGCTTCGTCTCCGTCTTTGTCTCCGTCTTTGTCACCGTCTTTGTCTCCGTCTTTGTCTCCGTCCACGTCTCCTGCCCCTCTGTCTCTGTCGCTGTCTCAGTCTCTGTCTCTGTCTCTGTCTCTGTCTCTGTCTCTGTCTCTGTCTCTGTCTCTGTCTCTGTCTCTGTCTCTGTCTCTGTCTCTGTCTCTGTCTTTGTATCCGTCTTTGTCTCCGCCTTTGTCTCCGTCTTTGTCTCCGTCGTCGTCTTCCTCTTCGTCTCCGTCTTTGTCTCCGTCTTTGTCACCGTCTTTGTCTCCGTCTTTGTCTCCGTCCACGTCTCCTGCCCCTCTGTCTCTGTCTCTGTCTCAGTCTCTGTCTCTGTCTCTGTCTCTGTCTCTGTCTCTGTCTCTGTCTCTGCCTCTGTCTCTGTCTCTGTCTCTGTCTCTGTCTCTATCTCTGTCTCTGTCTCTGTCTCTGTCTCTGTCTCTGTCTCTGTCCCTGTCCCTGTCTCTGTCTCTGTCTCTGTCCCTGTCCCTGTCTCTGTCTCTGTCTCTGTCTCTGTCTCTGTCCCTGTCTCTGTCTCTGCCTCTGCCTCTGTCTCTGTCCCTGTCTCTGTCTCCGTCTCCGTCTCTGTCTCTGTCTCTGTCTCCGTCTTTGTACCTCTCTTTGTCTCCGTATTTGTGTCCGTCTGTGTCTCCATATTTGTCTCCGCCTTTGTCTACGTCTTTGTCTCCGTCGTCGTCTTCCTCTTCGTCTCCGTCTTTGCCTCCGTCTGTGTTACCGTCTTTGTCTCCGTATTTGTCTCCGTCTGTGTCTCCATCTTTGTCTCCGCCTTTGTCTCCGCCTTTGTCTCCGTCGTCGCCTTCCTCTTCGTCTCCGTCTTTGTCTCCGTCTTTGTCACCGTCTTTGTCTCCGTCTTTGTCTCCGTCCACGTCTCCTGCCCCTCTGTCTCTGTCTCTGTCTCTGTCTCTGCCTCTGTCTCTGTCTGTGGCTCTGTCTTTGTCTCATGCGCCTCTGTCTTTGTCTCTGTCTGTGTCTCTGTCTCTGTCTCTGTCTCTGTCTCTGTCCTGTCTCTGTCTCTGTCTCTGTCTCTGCCTCTGTCTCTGTCTGTGTCTCCATTTTTGTCTCCGCCTGTGTCTCCGTCTTTGTCTCCGTCGTCGTCTTCCTCTTCGTCTCCGTCTTTGTCTCCGTCTTTGTCACCGTCTTTCTCTCCGTCTTTGTCTCCGTCCACGTATCCTGCCCCTCTGTCTCTGTCTCTGCCTCAGTCTCTGTCTCTGTCTCCGTCTCTGTCTCTGTTTCTGTCTCTGCCTCTGTCTCTGCCTCTGTCTCTGTCTCTGTCTCTATCTCTGTCCCTGTCTCTGTCTCTGTCTCTGTCTCTGCCTCTGTCTCTGCCTCTGTCGCTGTCTGTGGCTCTGTCTTTGTCTCATGCGCCTCTGTCTTTGTCTCTGTCTGTGTCTCTGTCTGTGCCTCTGTCTCTGTCTCTGTTTCTGTCTCTGTCGCTGCCCCTGTCTCTGTCTCTATCTCTCTCTCTTTTCCAGTCTCTGTCTCTGTCTCTGTCTCTGTCCCTGTCTCTGTCTCTTTCTCTGCCTCTGTCTTTGTCCCTGTCTCTGTCTCTGTCTCCGTCTGTGTCTCCGTCCGTGTCTCCTGCCCCTCTGTCTCTGTCTCTGTCTGTGTCTCTGCCTCTGTATCGGTCTCTGCCTTTGTCTCTGTCTCCATCTCTGTCTCTGTATCTGTCTCTGTCTCTGTCCCTGTCTCTGTCTCGTTCTCTGCCTCTGTCTTTGTCTCTGTCTCTGTCTCTGTCTCTGTCTCTGTCTCTGTCTCTGTCTCTGTCTCTGTCTCTGCCTCTGTCCTGTCTCTGTCTCTGTCTCTGCCTCTGTCTCTGTCTGTGTCTCCATCTTTGTCTCCGCCTGTGTCTCCGTCTTTGTCTCCGTCGTCGTCTTCCTCTTCGTCTCCGTTTTTGTCTCCGTCTTTGTCACCGTCTTTCTCTCCGTCTTTGTCTCCGTCCACGTCTCCTGCCCCTCTGTCTCTGCCTCTGTCTCAGTCTCTGTCTCTGTCTCCGTCTCTGTCTCTGTTTCTGTCTCTGCCTCTGTCTCTGCCTCTGTCGCTGTCTCTGTCTCTATCTCTGTCCCTGTCTCTGTCTCTGTCTCTGTCTCTGCCTCTGTCTCTGCCTCTGTCTCTGTCTGTGGCTCTGTCTTTGTCTCATGCGCCTCTGTCTTTGTCTCTGTCTGTGTCTCTGTCTGTGCCTCTGTCTCTGTCTCTGTTTCCGTCTCTGTCGCTGCCTCTGTCTCTGTCTCCGTCTCTCTCTCTTTTCCTGTCTCTGTCTCTGTCTCTGTCTCTGTCCCTGTCTCTGTCTCCTTCTCCGTCTCTGTCTCTGTCTCTGTCTCTGTCTCTGTCTCTGTCTCTGTCTCTGTCTCTGTCTCTGTCTCTGTCTCTGTCTCTGTCTCCTTCTCTGTCTCTGCCTCTGTCTCTGTCCCTGTCTCTGTCTCCGTCTCCGTCTCTGTCTCTGTCTCTGTCATTGGCTCCATCTCTGTCTCTGTCTCTGTCTCTCTCTGTCTCTGTCTCTGTCTCGGTCTCTGCCTCCGTCTTTGTGTCCGTCTTTGTCTCCGTCCTTGTCTCCGTCTGTGTCTCCGTCCGTGTCTCCTGCCCCTCTGTCTCGGTCGTTGTCTCATGCGCGTCTGTCTCTGTCTCTGTCTCTGTCTGTGTCTCTGCCTCTGTATCGGTATCTGCCTTTGTCTCTGTCTCCATCTCTGTCTCTGTATCTGTCTCTGTCTCTGTCCCTGTCTCTGTCTCTGTCTCTGCCTCTGTCTTTGGCCCTGTCTCTGTCCCTGTCTCTGTCTCCGTCTCTGTCTCTGTCTCTGTCTCTGTCTCCCTCTTCGTCTCTGTCTCTGTCTCTGTCATTGGCTCCATCTCTGTCTCTGTCTCAGTCTCTGTCTCTGTCTCTGTCTCTGTCTCTGTCTCTGTCTCTGTCTCTGTCTCTGTTTCTGTCTCTGTCTCTGTCTCTGTCTCTGTCTCTGTCTCTGTCTCTGTCTCTGTCTCTGTCTCTGTCTCTGTCTCTGTCCTGTCTCTGTCTCTGTCTCTGCCTCTGTCTCTGTCTGTGTCTCCATCTTTGTCTCCGCCTGTGTCTCCGTCTTTGTCTCCGTCGTCGTCTTCCTCTTCGTCTCCGTTTTTGTCTCTGTCTTTGTCACCGTCTTTCTCTCCGTCTTTGTCTCCGTCCACGTCTCCTGCCCCTCTGTCTCTGTCTCTGTCTCAGTCTCTGTCTCTGTCTCCGTCTCTGTCTCTGTTTCTGTCTCTGCCTCTGTCTCTGCCTCTGTCTCTGTCTCTGTCTCTATCTCTGCCCCTGTCTCTGTCTCTGTCTCTGTCTCTGCCTCTGTCTCTGCCTCTGTCTCTGTCTGTGGCTCTGTCTTTGTCTCATGCGCCTCTGTCTTTGTCTCTGTCTGTGTCTCTGTCTGTGCCTCTGTCTCTGTCTCTGTTTCTGTCTCTGTCGCTGCCCCTGTCTCTGTCTCTATCTCTGTCTCTTTTCCAGTCTCTGTCTCTGTCTCTGTCTCTGTCCTTTTCTCTGTCTCCGCCTCTGCCTCTGTCTCCGTCTTTGTCTCCATCTTTGTCTGCGTCTTTGTCTCCGTCTTTGTCACCGTCCTTGTCTCCGTCGTCGTCTTCCTCTTCGTCTCCGTCTTTGTCTCCGTCTTTGTCACCATCGTTTTCTCCGTCTTTGTCTCCGTCTTTGTCTACGTCTTTGTCTACGTCTTTGTCTCCGTCTTTGTCTCCGTCTATGTCTCTGTCACTGTCTCTGTCTCTGTCTCTGTCTCTGTCTATGTCTCTGTCTGCGTCTCTGTCTCCGTCTCCGTCTCTGTCTCTGTCTCTGTCTCTGTCTCTGTCTCTGTCTCCATCTCTGTCTCTGTCTCTGTCTCTGTCTCTGTCTCTGTCTCTGTCTCTGTCTCTGCCTCTGTCTCTGTCCCTGTCTCTGTCTCCGTCTCCGTCTCTGTCTCTGTCTCTGTCATTGGCTCCATCTCTGTCTCTGTCTCATTCTCTGTCTCTGTCTCTGTCTCTGTCTCTGTCTCTGTCTCTGCCCGTGTCTCTGTCTCTGTCTCTGTCTCTGTCTCTGTCTCGGTCTCTGTCTCCGTCCTGGTCTCCGTCTGTGTTTCCGTCCGTGTCTCCTACCCCTCTGTCTCGGTCGTTGTCTCATGCGCGTCTGCCTCTGTCCCTGTCTCTGTCTGTGTCTCTGTCTCTGTCTCTGTCTCTGTCTCTGTCTCTGTCTCTCTCTCGGTCTCTGTCTCCGTCTTTGTGTCCGTCTTTGTCTCCGTGCTTGTCTCCGTCTGTGTCTCCTTCCGTGTCTGCTGCCCCTCTGTCTCGGTCGTTGTCTCATGCGCGTCTGTCTCTGTCTGTGTCTCTGTCTGTGCCTCTGTCTCTGTCTCTGTTTCTGTCTCTGTCGCTGCCCCTGTCTCTGTCTCTATCTCTGTCTCTTTTCCAGTCTCTGTCTCTGTCTCTGTCTCTGTCCTTTTCTCTGTCTCTGTCTCTGTTCCCTTCTCTGTCTCCGCCTCTGCCTCTGTCTCCGTCTCTGTCTCCATCTTTGTCTGCGTCTTTGTCTCCGTCTTTGTCACCGTCCTTGTGTCCGTCGTCGTCTTCCTCTTCGTCTCCGTCTTTGTCTCCGTCTTTGTCACCATCGTTTTCTCCGTCTTTGTCTCCGTCTTTGTCTACGTCTTTGTCTACGTCTTTGTCTCCGTCTTTGACTCCGTCTATGTCTCTGTCACTGTCTCTGTCTCTGTCTCTGTCTCTGTCTATGTCTCTGTCTGCGTCTCTGTCTCCGTCTCTGTCTCTGTCTCTGTCTCTGTCTCTGTCTCTGTCTCCATCTCTGTCTCTGTCTCTGTCTCTGTCTCTGTCTCTGTCTCTGTCTCTGTCTCTGTCTCTGTCTCTGTCTCTGTCTCTGCCTCTGTCTCTGTCCCTGTCTCTGTCTCCGTCTCCGTCTCTGTCTCTGTCATTGGCTCCATCTCTGTCTCTGTCTCAGTCTCTGTTTCTGTCCCTGTCTCTGTCTCTGTCTCTGCCCGTGTCTCTGTCTCTGTCTCTGTCTCTGTCTCTGTCTCGCTCTCTGTCTCCGTCTTTGTGTCCGTCTTTGTCTCCGTCCTTGTCTCCGTCTGTGTTTTCGTCCGTGTCTCCTGCCCCTCTGTCTCGGTCGTTGTCTCATGCGCGTCTGCCTCTGTCTCTGTCTCTGTCTGTGTCTCTGTCTCTGTCTCTGTCTCTGTCTCTCTCTCGGTCTCTGTCTCCGTCTTTGTGTCCGTCTTTGTCTCCGTGCTTGTCTCCGTCTGTGTCTCCGTCCGTGTCTTCTGCCCCTCTGTCTCGGTCGTTGTCTCATGCGCGTCTGTCTCTGTCTCTGTCGCTGTCTGTGTCTCTGCCTCTGTATCGGTCTCTGCCTTTGTCTCTGTCTCCATCTCTGTCTCTGTATCTGTCTCTGTCTCTGTCTCTGTCTCTGTCTCTGTCTCTGTCTCTGCCTCTGTCTTTGTCCCTGTCTCTGTCCCTGTCTCTGTCTCCGTCTCTGTCTCTGTCTCTGTCTCTGTCATTGGCTCCATCTCTGTCTCAGTCTCTGTCTCTGTCTCTGTTTCTGTCTCTGTCTCTGTCTCTGTCTCCGTCTCTGTCTCTGTCTCTGTCTCTGTCTCTGTCTCTGTCCCTGTCTCTGTCTCTGTCTCTGTCTCTGTCCTGTCTCTGTCTCTGTCTCTGCCTCTGTCTCTGTCTGTGGCTCTGCCTTTGTCTCATGCGCCTCTGTCTTTGTCTCTGTCTGTGTCTCTTTCTGTGCCTCTGTCTCTGTCTCTGTTTCCGTCTCTGTCGCTGCCTCTGTCTCTGTCTCTGTCTCTCTCTCTTTTCCTGTCTCTGTCTCTGTCTCTGTCTCTGTCCCTGTCTCTGTCTACGTCTCCGTCTCTGCCTCTGTCTTTGTCCCTGTCTCTGTCCCTGTCTCTCTCTCTTTTCCTGTCTCTGTCTCTGTCCCTGTCTCTGTCTACGTCTCCGTCTCTGCCTCTGTCTTTGTCCCTGTCTCTGTCCCTGTCTCTGTCTCCGTCTCTGTCTCTGTCTCTGTCTCTGTCTCCCTCTTCGTCTCTGTCTCTGTTTCTGTCTCTGTCTCTGTCTCTGTCTCTGTCTCTGTCTCTGTCTCTGTCTCTGTCTCTGTCTCTGTCTCTGTCTCTGTCTCTGTCTCTGTCTCTGTCTCTGTCTCTGTCTCTGTCTCTGTCTCTGTCTCTGTCTCCGTCTTTGTCTCTGCCTCTGTCTCTGTCTCTGTCTTTGCATCCGTCTTTGTCTCCGCCTTTGTTTCCGTCTTTGTCTGCGTCGTCGTCCTTCTCTTCGTCCCCGTCTTTGCCTCCGTCTTTGTCACCGTCTTTGTCTCCGTATTTGTCTCTGTCTGTGTCTCCATATTTGTCTCCGTCTTTGTCTCCGTCTTTGCCTCCGTCTTTGTCTCGGTATTTGTCTCCGTCTGTGTCTCCATCTTTGTCTCCGCCTTTGTCTCCGTCTTTGTCACCGTCTTTGTCTCCGTCTTTGTCTCCGTCCACGTCTCCTGCCCCTCTGTCTCTGTCTCTGTCTCAGTCTCTGTCTCTGTCCCTGCCCGTGTCTCTGTCCCTGTCTCTGTCTCTGTCTCGGTCTCTGTCTCCGTCTTTGTGTCCGTCTTTGTCTCCGTCCTTGTCTCCGTTTGTGTCTCCGTCCGTGTCTCCTGCCCGTCTGTCTTGGTCGTTGTCTCATGCGCGTCTGCCTCTGTCTCTGTCTCTGTATCGGTCTCTGCCTTTGTCTCTGTTTCTGTCTCTGTCTCTGTCTCTGCCTCTGCCTCTGCCTCTGCCTCTGTCCCCGTCTCTGTCTCCGTCTCCGTCTCTGTCTCTGTCTCTGTCTCTGTCTCTTTCTCTGTCTCTGTATCGGACTCTGTCTCCGTCTTTGTCTTCGTCGTCGTCTTCCTCTTTGTCTCCGTCTTTGTCTCTGTCTTTGTCTCCATCTTTGTCTCCGTCTTTGTCTCCGTCTTTGCCTCCGTCTTTGTCTCCGTATTTGTCTCCGTCTGTGTCTCCATCTTTGTCTCCGCCTTTGTCTCCGTCCTTGTCTCCATCTTTGTCTCCGTCTTTGTCACCGTCTTTGTCTCCGTCTTTGTCTCCGTCCGTGTTTCCTGCCCCTCTGTCTCGGTCGTTGTCTCATGCGCGTCTGTCTCTGTCTCTGTCTCTGTCTGTGTCTCTGTCTCTGTCTCTGCCTCTGTATCGGTCTCTGTCTTTGGCTCTGTCTCTGTCTCAGTCTCTGTCTCTGTCTCTGTCCCTGTCCCTGTCTCTGTCTCTGCCTCTGTCTCTGTCTCTGCCTCTGCCTCTGCCTCTGTCTCTGTCCCTGTCTCTGTCTCCGTCTCCGTCTCTGTCTCTGTCTCTGTCATTGGCTCCATCTCTGTCTCTGTCTCAGTCTCTGTCTCTGCCTCTGTCTCTGTCTCTGTCTCTGTCTCTGTCTCTGTCTCTGTCTCTGTCTCTGTCTCTGTCTCTGTCTCTGTCTCTGTCTCTGTCTCTGTCTCTGTTTCTGTCTCTGTCTCTGTCTCTGTCTCTGTCTCTGTCTCTGTCTCTGTCTCTGTCTCTGTCTCTGTCTCTGTCCCTGTCTCTGTCTCTGTCTCTGTCTCTGTCTCTGTCTCTGTCTCTGTCTCTGCCTCTGTCTCTGTCTATGGCTCTGTCTTTGTCTCATGCGCCTCTGTCTTTGTCTCTGTCTGTGTCTCTGTCTGTGCCTCTGTCTCTGTCTCTGTTTCTGTCTCTGTCGCTGCCCCTGTATCTGTCTCTATCTCTGTCTCTTTTCCTGTCTCTGTCTCTGTCTCTGTCTCTGTCCTTTTCTCTGTCTCTGTCTCTGTTCCCTTCTCTGTCTCCGCGTCTGCCCCTGTCGCCGTCTTTGTCTCCATCTTTGTCTGCGTCTTTGTCTCCGTCTTTGTCACCGTCCTTGTCTCCGTCGTCGTCTTCCTCTTCGTCTCCGTCTTTGTCTCCGTCTTTGTCACCATAGTTTTCTCCGTTTTTGTCTCCGTCTTTGTCTAGGTCTTTGTCTACGTCTTTGTCTCCGTCTTTGTCTCCGTCTATGTCTCTTGCACTGTCTCTGCCTCTGTATCGGTCTCTGCCTTTGTCTCTGTCTCCATCTCTGTCTCTGTATCTGTCTCTGTCTCTGTCTCTGTCTCTGTCTCTGTCTCTGTCTCTGTCTCTGTCTCTGTCTCTGTCTCTGTCTCTGTCTCTGTCTCTGTCTCTGTCTCTGTCCTGTCTCTGTCTCTGTCTCTGCCTCTGTCTCTGTCTGTGGCTCTGCCTTTGTCTCATGCGCCTCTGTCTTTGTCTCTGTCTGTGTCTCTTTCTGTGCCACTGTCTCTGTCTCTGTTTCCGTCTCTGTCGCTGCCTCTGTCTCTGTCTCCGTCTCTCTCTCTTTTCCTGTCTCTGTCTCTGTCTCTGTCTCTGTCACTGTCTCTGTCTCCGTCTCCGTCTCTGTCTCTGTCTCTGTCTCTGTCTCTGTCTCTGTCTCTGTCTCTGTCTCTGCCTCTGTCTCTGTCCCTGTCTCTGTCTCCGTCTCCGTCTCTGTCTCTGTCTCTGTCATTGGCTCCATCTCTGCCTCTGTCTCTGTCTCTGTCTCTGTCTCTGCCCGTGTCTCTGTCTCGGTCTCTGTCTCCGTCTTTGTGTCCGTCTTTGTCTCCGTCCTTGTCTCCGTCTGTGTCTCCGTCCGTGTCTCCTGCCCCTCTGTCTCGGTCGTTGTCTCATGCGCGTCTGCCTCTGTCTCTGTCTCTGTCTGTGTCTCTGCCTCTGTATCGGTCTCTGCCTTTGTCTCTGTCTCTGTCTCTGTCTCTGTCTCTGTCTCTGTCTCTGTCTCTGTCTCTGTCTCTGTCTCTGTCTCTGTCTCTGTCTCTGCCTCTGTCTCTGTCTGTGGCTCTGTCTCTGTCTCATGCGCCTCTGTCTTTGTCTCTGTCTGTGTCTCTGTCTGTGGCTCTGTCTCTGTCTCTGTCATTGGCTCCATCTCTGTCTCTGTCTCAGTCTCTGTCTCTGTCTCTGTCTCTGTCCCTGTCTCTGTCATTGGCTCCATCTCTGTCTCTGTCTCAGTCTCTGTCTCTGTCTCTGTCTCTGTCTCTGTCTCTGTCTCTGTCTCTGTCTCCACCTCGGTCTCCGTCTCTGTCTCTGTCTCTGTCTCTGTCTCTGTCTCTGTCTCTGTCTCTGATCTGTCTCTGTCCCTGTCTCTGTCTCCGTCTCCGTCTCTGTCTCTGTCTCTGTCATTGGCTCCATCTCTGTCTCTGTCTCAGTCTCTGTCTCTGTCTCTGTCTCTGTCTCTGTCTCTGTTTCTTTCTCTGCCCGTGTCTCTGTCTCTGTCTCTGTCTCTGTCTCTGTCTCGGTCTCTGTCTCCGTCTTTGTGTCCGTCTTTGTCTCCGTCCTTGTCTCCGTCTGTGTCTCCGTCCGTGTCTCCTGCCCCTCTGTCTCGGTCGTTGTCTCATGCGCGTCTGCCTCTGTCTCTGTCTCTGTCTCTGCCTCTGCCTCTGCCTCTGTCTCTGTCTCAGTCTCTGTCTCTGTCTCTGTCTCTGTCTCTGTCTCTGTCTCTGCCTCTGTCTCTGTCCCTGTCTCTGTTTCCGTCTCTGTCTCTGTTTCTGACCCTGTCTCTGTCTCTGTTCCTGTCTCTGTATCTGTCTCTGTCTCTGTCTGTGTCTCTGCCTCTGTATCGGTCTCTGCCTTTGTCTCTGTCTCCATCTCTGTCTCTGTCTCTGTCTCTGTCTCTGCCTCTGTCTTTGTCCCTGTCTCTGTCCCTGTCTCTGTCTCCGTCTCTGTCTCTGTCTCTGTCTCTGTCTCCGTCTCCGTCTCTGTCTCTGTCTCTGTCATTGGCTCCATCTCTGTCTCTGTCTCAGTCTCTGTCTCTGTCTCTGTCTCTGTCTCTGCCTCTGTCTCTGTCTCTGTTTCTGTCTCTGTCTCTGTCTCTGTCTCTGTCTCTGTCTCTGTCTCTGTCTCTGTCTCTGTCTCTGTCTCTGTCTCTGTCTCTGTCTCTGTCTCTGTCTCTGTCTCTGTCTCTGTCTCTGTCTCTGTCCTTTTCTCTGTCTCTGTCTCTGTTCCCTTCTCTGTCTCCGCCTCTGCCTCTGTCGCCGTCTTTGTCTCCATCTTTGTCTGCGTCTTTGTCTCCGTCTGTGTCACCGTCCTTGTCTCCGTCGTCGACTTCCTCTTCGTCTCCCTCTTTGTCTCCGTCTTTGTCACCATCGTTTTCTCCGTCTTTGTCTCCGTCTTTGTCTAGGTCTTTGTCTACGTCTTTGTCTCCGTCTTTGTCTCCGTCTATGTCTCTGTCACTGTCTCTGTCTCTGTCTCTGTTTCTGTCTCTGTCTCTGTATCTGTCTCTGTCCCTGTCTCTGTCTCTGTCTCTGCCTCTGTCTCTATCCCTGTCACTGTCTCCGTCCCCGCCGCTGTCTCTGTCTCTGTCTCTGTGTCCATCTCTGTCTCTGTCTCTGTCTCTGTCTGTGTCTCTGCCTCTGTCTCCGTGTCTGTCTCTGTCTCTGTCTCTGTCTCTGTCTCTGTCTCCATCTCGGTCTCCGTCTCTGTCTCTGTCTCTGTCTCTGTCTCTTTCTCTGTCTCTGTCTCTGCCTCTGTCTCTGTCCCTGTCTCTGTCTCCGTCTCCGTCTCTGTCTCTGTCTCTGTCATTGGCTCCATCTCTGTCTCTGTCTCAGTCTCTGTCTCTGTCTCTGTCTCTGTCTCTGTCTCTGTTTCTGTCTCTGCCCGTGTCTCTGTCTCTGTCTCTGTCTCTGTCTCTGTCTCTGTCTCGGTCTCTGTCTCCGTCTTTGTGTCCGTCTTTGTCTCCGTCCTTGTCTCCGTCTGTGTCTCCGTCCGTGTCTCCTGCCCCTCTGTCTCGGTCGTTGTCTCATGCGCGTCTGCCTCTGTTTCTGTCTCTGTCTGTGTCTCTGTCTCTGTCTCTGTCTCTGTCTCTGTCTCTGTCTCTGTCTCGGTCTCTGCCTCTGTCTCTGTCCCTGTCTCTGTCTCCGTCTCCGTCTCTGTCTCTGTCTCTGTCATTGGCTCCATCTCTGTCTCTGTCTCAGTCTCTGTCTCTGTCTCTGTCTGTGTCTCTGCCTCTGTATCGGTCTCTGCCTTTGTCTCTGTCTCCATCTCTGTCTCTGTCTCTGTCTCTGTCTCTGCCTCTGTCTCTGTCTCTGTCTCTGTCTCTGTCTCTGTCTCTGCCTCTGTCTCTGTCCCTGTCTCTGTCTCCGTCTCCGTCTCTGTCTCTGTCTCTGTCATTGGCTCCATCTCTGTCTCTGTCTCTGTCTCTGTCTCTGTCTCTGTCTCTGTCTCTGCCCGTGTCTCTGTCTCGGTCTCTGTCTCGGTCTTTGTGTCCGTCTTTGTCTCCGTCCTTGTCTCCGTCTGTGTCTCCGTCCGTGTCTCCTGCCCCTCTGTCTCGGTCGTTGTCTCATGCGCGTCTGCCTCTGTCTCTGTCTCTGTCTGTGTCTCTGCCTCTGTATCGGTCTCTGCCTTTGTCTCTGTCTCCATCTCTGTCTCTGTCTCTGTCTCTGTCTCTGCCTCTGTCTTTGTCCCTGTCTCTGTCCCTGTCTCTGTCTCCGTCTCTGTCTCTGTCTCTGTCTCTGTCTCCGTCTCCGTCTCTGTCTCTGTCTCTGTCATTGGCTCCATCTCTGTCTCTGTCTCAGTCTCTGTCTCTGTCTCTGTCTCTGTCTCTGTCTCTGTCTCTGTCTCTGTTTCTGTCTCTGTCTCTGTCTCTGTCACTGTCCCTGTCTCTGCCTCTGTCTCTGTCCCTGTCTCTGTCTCCGTCCCCGCCGCCGTCTCTGTCTCTGTCTCTGTGTCCATCTCTGTCTCTGTCTCTGTCTCTGTCTGTGTCTCTGCCTCTGTCTCGGTGTCTGTCTCTGTCTCTGTCTCTGTCTCTGTCTCTGTCTCCATCTCTGTCTCCGTCTCTGTCTCTGTCTCTGTCTCTGTCTCTGTCTCTGTCTCTGCCTCTGTCTCTGTCCCTGTCTCTGTCTCCGTCTCCGTCTCCGTCTCTGTCTCTGTCTCTGTCATTGGCTCCATCTCTGTCTCTGTCTCTGTCTCAGTCTCTGTCTCTGTCTCTGCCTCTGTCTCTGTCTCTGTTTCTGTCTCTGCCCGTGTCCCTGTCTCTGTCTCCGTCCCCGCCGCTGTCTCTGTCTCTGTCTCTGTGTCCATCTCTGTCTCTGTCTCTGTCTCTGTCTGTGTCTCTGCCTCTGTCTCCGTGTCTGTCTCTGTCTCTGTCTCTGTCTCTGTCTCTGTCTCCATCTCGGTCTCCGTCTCTGTCTCTGTCTCTGTCTCTGTCTCTGTCTCTGTCTCTGCCTCTGTCTCTGTCCCTGTCTCTGTCTCCGTCTCCGTCTCTGTCTCTGTCTCTGTCATTGGCTCCATCTCTGTCTCTGTCTCAGTCTCTGTCTCTGTCTCTGTCTCTGTCTCTGTCTCTGTTTCTGTCTCTGCCCGTGTCTCTGTCTCTGTCTCTGTCTCTGTTTCTGTCTCTGTCTCGGTCTCTGTCTCCGTCTTTGTGTCCGTCTTTGTCTCCGTCCTTGTCTCCGTCTGTGTCTCCGTCCGTGTCTCCTGCCCCTCTGTCTCGGTCGTTGTCTCATGCGCGTCTGCCTCTGTCTCTGTCTCTGTCTGTGTCTCTGTCTCTGTCTCTGTCTCGGTCTCTGTCTCCGTCTTTGTGTCCGTCTTTGTCTCCGTGCTTGTCTCCGTCTGTGTCTCCGTCCGTGTCTCCTGCCCCTCTGTCTCGGTCGTTGTCTCATGCGCGTCTGTCTCTGTCTCTGTCTCTGTCTGTGTCTCTGCCTCTGTATCGGTCTCTGCCTTTGTCTCTGTCTCCATCTCTGTCTCTGTCTCTGTCTCTGTCTCTGCCTCTGTCTCTGTCTCTGTCTCTGTCTCTGTCTCTGTCTCTGTCTCTGCCTCTGTCTCTGTCTCTGTCTCTGTCTCTGTCTCTGTCTCTGCCTCTGTCTCTGTCCCTGTCTCTGTCTCCGTCTCCGTCTCTGTCTCTGTCTCTGTCATTGGCTCCATCTCTGTCTCTGTCTCTGTCTCTGTCTCTGTCTCTGTCTCTGTCTCTGCCCGTGTCTCTGTCTCTGTCTCTGTCTCGGTCTCTGTCTCGGTCTTTGTGTCCGTCTTTGTCTCCGTCCTTGTCTCCGTCTGTGTCTCCGTCCGTGTCTCCTGCCCCTCTGTCTCGGTCGTTGTCTCATGCGCGTCTGCCTCTGTCTCTGTCTCTGTCTGTGTCTCTGCCTCTGTATCGGTCTCTGCCTTTGTCTCTGTCTCTGTCTCTGTCTCTGTCTCTGTCTCTGTCTCTGTCTCTGTCTCTGTCTCTGTCTCTGTCTCTGTCTCTGTCTCTGTCTCTGTCACTGTCATTGGCTCCATCTCTGTCTCTGTCTCTGTCTCTGCCTCTGCCTCTGCCTCTGTCTCTGTCTCAGTCTCTGTCTCTGTCTCTGTCTCTGTCTCTGCCTCTGTCTCTGTCCCTGTCTCTGTTTCCGTCTCTGTCTCTGTTTCTGACACTGTCTCTGTCTCTGTTCCTGTCTCTGTATCTGTCTCTGTCTCTGTCTGTGTCTCTGCCTCTGTATCGGTCTCTGCCTTTGTCTCTGTCTCCATCTCTGTCTCTGTCTCTGTCTCTGTCTCTGCCTCTGTCTTTGTCCCTGTCTCTGTCTCCGTCTCTGTCTCTGTCTCTGTCTCTGTCTCCGTCTCCGTCTCTGTCTCTGTCTCTGTCATTGGCTCCATCTCTGTCTCTGTCTCAGTCTCTCTCTCTGTCTCTGTCTCTGTCTCTGTCTCTGTCTCTGTCTCTGTTTCTGTCTCTGTCTCTGTCTCTGTCACTGTCCCTGTCTCTGCCTCTGTCTCTGTCCCTGTCTCTGTCTCCGTCCCCGCCGCCGTCTCTGTCTCTGTCTCTGTGTCCATCTCTGTCTCTGTCTCTGTCTCTGTCTGTGTCTCTGCCTCTGTCTCCGTGTCTGTCTCTGTCTCTGTCTCTGTCTCTGTCTCTGTCTCCATCTCTGTCTCCGTCTCTGTCTCTGTCTCTGTCTCTGTCTCTGTCTCTGTCTCTGCCTCTGTCTCTGTCCCTGTCTCTGTCTCCGTCTCCGTCTCTGTCTCTGTCTCTGTCATTGGCTCCATCTCTGTCTCTGTCTCAGTCTCTGTCTCTGTCTCTGCCTCTGTCTCTGTCTCTGTTTCTGTCTCTGCCCGTGTCCCTGTCTCTGTCTCCGTCCCCGCCGCTGTCTCTGTCTCTGTCTCTGTGTCCATCTCTGTCTCTGTCTCTGTCTCTGTCTGTGTCTTTGCCTCTGTCTCCGTGTCTGTCTCTGTCTCTGTCTCTGTCTCTGTCTCTGTCTCCATCTCGGTCTCCGTCTCTGTCTCTGTCTCTGTCTCTGTCTCTGTCTCTGTCTCTGTCTCTGCCTCTGTCTCTGTCCCTGTCTCTGTCTCCGTCTCCGTCTCTGTCTCTGTCTCTGTCATTGGCTCCATCTCTGTCTCTGTCTCAGTCTCTGTCTCTGTCTCTGTCTCTGTCTCTGTCTCTGTTTCTGTCTCTGCCCGTGTCTCTGTCTCTGTCTCTGTCTCTGTCTCTGTCTCTGTCTCGGTCTCTGTCTCCGTCTTTGTGTCCGTCTTTGTCTCCGTCCTTGTCTCCGTCTGTGTCTCCGTCCGTGTCTCCTGCCCCTCTGTCTCGGTCGTTGTCTCATGCGCGTCTGCCTCTGTTTCTGTCTCTGTCTGTGTCTCTGCCTCTGTCTCTGTCTCTGTCTCTGTCTCTGTCTCTGTCTCTGCCTCTGTCTCTGTCCCTGTCTCTGTCTCCGTCTCCGTCTCTGTCTCTGTCTCTGTCATTGGCTCCATCTCTGTCTGTGTCTCAGTCTCTGTCTCTGTCTCTGCCTCTGTCTCTGTCTCTGTTTCTGTCTCTGCCCGTGTCTCTGTCTCTGTCTCTGTCTCTGTCTCTGTCTCTGTCTCTGTCTCGGTCTCTGTCTCCGTCTTTGTGTCCGTCTTTGTCTCCGTCCTTGTCTCCGTCTGTGTCTCCGTCCGTGTCTCCTGCCCCTCTGTCTCGGTCGTTGTCTCATGCGCGTCTGCCTCTGTCTCTGTCTCTGTCTGTGTCTCTGTCTCTGTCTCTGTCTCTGTCTCTGTCTCGGTCTCTGTCTCCGTCTTTGTGTCCGTCTTTGTCTCCGTGCTTGTCTCCGTCTGTGTCTCCGTCCGTGTCTCCTGCCCCTCTGTCTCGGTCGTTGTCTCATGCGCGTCTGTCTCTGTCTCTGTCTCTGTCTGTGTCTCTGCCTCTGTATCGGTCTCTGCCTTTGTCTCTGTCTGCATCTCTGTCTCTGTATCTGTCTCTGTCTCTGTCTCTGTCTCTGTCTCCGTCTCTGCCTCTGTCTTTGTCCCTGTCTCTGTCCCTGTCTCTGTCTCCGTCTCTGTCTCTGTCTCTGTCTCTGTCTCCCTCTTCGTCTCTGTCTCTGTCTCTGTCATTGGCTCCATCTCTGTCTCTGTCTCAGTCTCTGTCTCTGTCTCTGTCTCTGTCTCTGTCTCCGTCTCCGTCTCTGTCTCTGTCTCTGTCTCTGTCTCTGTCTCTGTCTCTGTCTCTGTCTCTGTCTCTGTCTCTGTCTCTGTCTCTGTCTCTGTTTCTGTCTCTGTCTCTGTCTCTGTCTCTGTCTCTGTCTCTGTCCTGTCTCTCTCTCTGTCTCTGCCTCTGTCTCTGTCTGTGGCTCTGCCTTTGTCTCATGCGCCTCTGTCTTTGTCTCTGTCTGTGTCTCTTTCTGTGCCTCTGTCTCTGTCTCTGTTTCCGTCTCTGTCGCTGCCTCTGTCTCTGTCTCCGTCTCTCTCTCTTTTCCTGTCTCTGTCTCTGTCTCTGTCTCTGTCACTGTCTCTGTCTCCGTCTCCGTCTCTGTCTCTGTCTCCGTCTCTGTCTCTGTCTCTGTCTCTGTCTCTGCCTCTGTCTCTGTCCCTGTCTCTGTCTCCGTCTCCGTCTCTGTCTCTGTCTCGGTCTCTGTCTCCGTCTTTGTGTCCGTCTTTGTCTCCGTCCTTGTCTCCGTCTGTGTCTCCGTCCGTGTCTCCTGCCCCTCTGTCTCGGTCGTTGTCTCATGCGCGTCTGCCTCTGTCTCTGTCTCTGTCTGTGTCTCTGTCTCTGTCTCTGTCTCTGTCTCTGTCTCGGTCTCTGTCTCCGTCTTTGTGTCCGTCTTTGTCTCCGTGCTTGTCTCCGTCTGTGTCTCCGTCCGTGTCTCCTGCCCCTCTGTCTCGGTCGTTGTCTCATGCGCGTCTGTCTCTGTCTCTGTCTCTGTCTGTGTCTCTGCCTCTGTATCGGTCTCTGCCTTTGTCTCTGTCTCCATCTCTGTCTCTGTATCTGTCTCTGTCTCTGTCTCTGTCTCTGTCTCCGTCTCTGCCTCTGTCTTTGTCCCTGTCTCTGTCCCTGTCTCTGTCTCCGTCTCTGTCTCTGTCTCTGTCTCTGTCTCCCTCTTCGTCTCTGTCTCTGTCTCTGTCATTGGCTCCATCTCTGTCTCTGTCTCAGTCTCTGTCTCTGTCTCTGTCTCTGTCTCTGTCTCTGTCTCTGTCTCTGTCTCTGTCTCTGTCTCTGTCTCTGTCTCTGTCTCTGTCTCTGTCTCTGTCTCTGTCTCTGTCTCTGTCTCTGTCTCTGTCTCTGTCTCTGTCTCTGTCTCTGTCTCTGTCTCTGTCCTGTCTCTGTCTCTGTCTCTGCCTCTGTCTCTGTCTGTGGCTCTGCCTTTGTCTCATGCGCCTCTGTCTTTGTCTCTGTCTGTGTCCCTTTCTGTGCCACTGTCTCTGTCTCTGTTTCCGTCTCTGTCGCTGCCTCTGTCTCTGTCTCCGTCTCTCTCTCTTTTCCTGTCTCTGTCTCTGTCTCTGTCTCTGTCACTGTCTCTGTCTCCGTCTCCGTCTCTGTCTCTGTCTCTGTCTCTGTCTCTGTCTCTGTCTCTGCCTCTGTCTCTGTCCCTGTCTCTGTCTCCGTCTCCGTCTCTGTCTCTGTCTCTGTCATTGGCTCCATCTCTGTCCCTGTCTCAGTCTCTGTCTCTGTCTCTGTCTCTGTCTCTGTCTCTGTCTCTGCCCGTGTCTCTGTCTCTGTCTCTGTCTCGGTCTCTGTCTCCGTCTTTGTGTCCGTCTTTGTCTCCGTCCTTGTCTCCGCCTGTGTCTCCGTCCGTGTCTCCTGCCCCTCTGTCTCGGTCGTTGTCTCACGCGCGTCTGCCTCTGTCTCTGTCTCTGTCTGTGTCTCTGTCTCTGTTTCTGTCTCTGTCTCTGTCTCTGTCTCTGTCTCTGTCTCTGTCTCTGTCTCTGTCTCTGTCTGTGTCTCTGCCTCTGTATCGGTCTCTGCCTTTGTCTCTGTCTCCATCTCTGTCTCTGTATCTGTCTCTGTCTCTGTCGCTGTCTCTGTCTCCGTCTCTGCCTCTGTCTTTGTCCCTGTCTCTGTCCCTGTCTCTGTCTCCGTCTCTGTCTCTGTCTCTGTCTCTGTCTCCCTCTTCGTCTCTGTCTCTGTCTCTGTCATTGGCTCCATCTCTGTCTCTGTCTCAGTCTCTGTCTCTGTCTCTGTCTCTGTCTCTGTCTCTGTCTCTGTCTCTGTCTCTGTCTCTGTCTCTGTCTCTCTCTCTGTCTCTGTCTCTGTCTCTGTCTCTGTCTCTGTCTCTGTCTCTGTCTCTGTCTCTGTCCTGTCTCTGTCTCTGTCTCTGCCTCTGTCTCTGTCTGTGGCTCTGCCTTTGTCTCATGCGCCTCTGTCTTTGTCTCTGTCTGTGTCCCTTTCTGTGCCACTGTCTCTGTCTCTGTTTCCGTCTCTGTCGCTGCCTCTGTCTCTGTCTCCGTCTCTCTCTCTTTTCCTGTCTCTGTCTCTGTCTCTGTCTCTGTCACTGTCTCTGTCTCCGTCTCCGTCTCTGTCTCTGTCTCTGTCTCTGTCTCTGTCTCTGTCTCTGTCTCTGTCTCTGTCTCTGCCTCTGTCTCTGTCCCTGTCTCTGTCTCCGTCTCCGTCTCTGTCTCTGTCTCTGTCATTGGCTCCATCTCTGTCCCTGTCTCAGTCTCTGTCTCTGTCTCTGTCTCTGTCTCTGTCTCTGTCTCTGTCTCTGTCTCTGTCTCTGCCCGTGTCTCTGTCTCTGTCTCTGTCTCGGTCTCTGTCTCCGTCTTTGTGTCCGTCTTTGTCTCCGTCCTTGTCTCCGCCTGTGTCTCCGTCCGTGTCTCCTGCCCCTCTGTCTCGGTCGTTGTCTCACGCGCGTCTGCCTCTGTCTCTGTCTCTGTCTGTGTCTCTGTCTCTGTTTCTGTCTCTGTCTCTGTCTCTGTCTCTGTCTCTGTCTCTGTCTCTGTCTCTGTCTCTGTCTCTGTCTGTGTCTCTGCCTCTGTATCGGTCTCTGCCTTTGTCTCTGTCTCCATCTCTGTCTCTGTATCTGTCTCTGTCTCTGTCGCTGTCTCTGTCTCCGTCTCTGCCTCTGTCTTTGTCCCTGTCTCTGTCCCTGTCTCTGTCTCCGTCTCTGTCTCTGTCTCTGTCTCTGTCTCCCTCTTCGTCTCTGTCTCTGTCTCTGTCATTGGCTCCATCTCTGTCTCTGTCTCAGTCTCTGTCTCTGTCTCTGTCTCTGTCTCTGTCTCTGTCTCTGTCTCTGTCTCTGTCTCTGTCTCTGTCTCTGTCTCTGTCTCTGTCTCTGTCTCTGTCTCTGTCTCTGTCTCTGTCTCTGTCTCTGTCTCTGTCTCTGTCTCTGTCTCTGTCCTGTCTCTGTCTCTGTCTCTGCCTCTGTCTCTGTCTGTGGCTCTGCCTTGGTCTCATGCGCCTCTGTCTTTGTCTCTGTCTGTGTCCCTTTCTGTGCCACTGTCTCTGTCTCTGTTTCCGTCTCTGTCGCTGCCTCTGTCTCTGTCTCCGTCTCTCTCTCTTTTCCTGTCTCTGTCTCTGTCTCTGTCTCTGTCTCTGTCACTGTCTCTGTCTCCGTCTCCGTCTCTGTCTCTGTCTCTGTCTCTGTCTCTGTCTCTGTCTCTGTCTCTGTCTCTGTCTCTGTCTCTGCCTCTGTCTCTGTCCCTGTCTCTGTCTCCGTCTCCGTCTCTGTCTCTGTCTCTGTCATTGGCTCCATCTCTGTCCCTGTCTCAGTCTCTGTCTCTGTCTCTGTCTCTGTCTCTGTCTCTGTCTCTGTCTCTGTCTCTGTCTCTGTCTCTGCCCGTGTCTCTGTCTCTGTCTCTGTCACTGTCCCTGTCTCTGCCTCTGTCTCTGTCCCTGTCTCTGTCTCCGTCCCCGCCGCTGTCTCTGTCTCTGTCTCTGTGTCCATCTCTGTCTCTGTCTCTGTCTCTGTCTGTGTCTCTGCCTCTGTCTCCGTGTCTGTCTCTGTCTCTGTCTCTGTCTCTGTCTCCATCTCTGTCTCCGTCTCTGTCTATGTCTCTGTCTCTGTCTCTGTCTCTGTCTCTGCCTCTGTCTCTGTCCCTGTCTCTGTCTCCGTCTCCGTCTCTGTCTCTGTCTCTGTCATTGGCTCCATCTCTGTCTCTGTCTCAGTCTCTGTCTCTGTCTCTGTCTCTGTCTCTGTCTCTGTTTCTGTCTCTGCCCGTGTCTCTGTCTCTGTCTCTGTCTCTGTCTCTGTCTCTGTCTCGGTCTCTGTCTCCGTCTTTGTGTCCGTCTTTGTCTCCGTCCTTGTCTCCGTCTGTGTCTCCGTCCGTGTCTCCTGCCCCTCTGTCTCGGTCGTTGTCTCATGCGCGTCTGCCTCTGTCTCTGTCTCTGTCTGTGTCTCTGTCTCTGTCTCTGTCTCTGTCTCTGTCTCTGTCTCGGTCTCTGCCTCTGTCTCTGTCTCTGTCCCTGTCTCTGTCTCCGTCTCCGTCTCTGTCTCTGTCTCTGTGATTGGCTCCATCTCTGTCTCTGTCTCAGTCTCTGTCTCTGTCTCTGTCTCTGTCCTGTCTCTGTCTCTGTCTCTGTCTCTGTCTCTGTCTCTGTCTCTGTCTCTGTCCCTGTCCTGTCTCTCTCTCTGTCTCTGCCTCTGTCTCTGTCTGTGGCTCTGCCTTTGTCTCATGCGCCTCTGTCTTTGTCTCTGTCTGTGTCTCTTTCTGTGCCTCTGTCTCCGTCTCTGTTTCCGTCTCTGTCGCTGCCTCTGTCTCTGTCTCCGTCTCTCTCTCTTTTCCTGTCTCTGTCTCTGTCTCTGTCCTGTCTCTGTCTCTGTCTCTGCCTCTGTCTCTGTCTGTGTCTCCATCTTTGTCTCCGCCTGTGTCTCCGTCTTTGTCTCCGTCGTCGTCTTCCTCTTCGTCTCCGTCTTTGTCTCCGTCTTTGTCACCGTCTTTGTCTCCGTCTTTGTCTCCGTCCACGTCTCCTGCCCCTCTGTCTCTGTCTCAGTCTCTGTCTCTGTCTCCGTCTCTGTCTCTGTTTCTGTCTCTGCCTCTGTCTCTGCCTCTGTCTCTGTCTCCATCTCTGTCTCTGTCCCTGTCTCTGTCTCTGTCTCTGTCTCTGTCTCTGTCTCTGTCTCTGTCTCTGCCTCTGTCTCTGTCTATGGCTCTGTCTTTGTCTCATGCGCCTCTGTCTTTGTCTCTGTCTGTGTCTCTGTCTGTGCCTCTGTCTCTGTCTCTGTTTCTGCCTCTGTCGCTGCCCCTGTCTCTGTCTCTATCTCTGTCTCTTTTCCTGTCTCTGTCTCTGTCTCTGTCTCTGTCCTTTTCTCTGTCTCTGTCTCTGTTCCCTTCTCTGTCTCCGCCTCTGCCTCTGTCGCCGTCTTTGTCTCCATCTTTGTCTGCGTCTTTGTCTCCGTCTGTGTCACCGTCCTTGTCTCCGTCGTCGTCTTCCTCTTCGTCTCCGTCTTTGTCTCCGTCTTTGTCACCATCGTTTTCTCCGTCTTTGTCTCCGTCTTTGTCTAGGTCTTTGTCTACGTCTTTGTCTCCGTCTTTGTCTCCGTCTATGTCTCTGTCACTGTCTCTGTCTCTGTCTCTGTTTCTGTCTCTGTCTCTGTCTCTGTCTCTGTCTCTGTCCCTGTCTCTGTCTCTGTCTCTGTCACTGTCCCTGTCTCTGCCTCTGTCTCTGTCCCTGTCTCTGTCTCCGTCCCCGCCGCTGTCTCTGTCTCTGTCTCTGTGTCCAACTCTGTCTCTGTCTCTGTCTCTGTCTGTGTCTCTGCCTCTGTCTCCGTGTCTGTCTCTGTCTCTGTCTCTGTCTCTGTCTCTGTCTCCATCTCGGTCTCCGTCTCTGTCTCTGTCTCTGTCTCTGTCTCTGTCTCTGTCTCTGCCTCTGTCTCTGTCCCTGTCTCTGTCTCCGTCTCCGTCTCTGTCTCTGTCTCTGTCATTGGCTCCATCTCTGTCTCTGTCTCAGTCTCTGTCTCTGTCTCTGTCTCTGTCTCTGTCTCTGTTTCTGTCTCTGCCCGTGTCTCTGTCTCTGTCTCTGTCTCTGTCTCTGTCTCTGTCTCTGTCTCTGTCTCGGTCTCCGTCTTTGTGTCCGTCTTTGTCTCCGTCCTTGTCTCCGTCTGTGTCTCCGTCCGTGTCTCCTGCCCCTCTGTCTCGGTCGTTGTCTCATGCGCGTCTGCCTCTGTTTCTGTCTCTGTCTGTGTCTCTGTCTCTGTCTCTGTCTCTGTCTCTGTCTCTGTCTCGGTCTCTGCCTCTGTCTCTGTCCCTGTCTCTGTCTCCGTCTCCGTCTCTGTCTCTGTCTCTGTCATTGGCTCCATCTCTGTCTCTGTCTCAGTCTCTGTCTCTGTCTCTGTCTCTGTCTGTGTCTCTGCCTCTGTATCGGTCTCTGCCTTTGTCTCTGTCTCCATCTCTGTCTCTGTCTCTGTCTCTGTCTCTGCCTCTGTCTCTGTCTCTGTCTCTGTCTCTGTCTCTGTCTCTGCCTCTGTCTCTGTCCCTGTCTCTGTCTCCGTCTCCGTCTCTGTCTCTGTCTCTGTCATTGGCTCCATCTCTGTCTCTGTCTCTGTCTCTGTCTCTGTCTCTGTCTCTGTCTCTGTCTCTGCCCGTGTCTCTGTCTCTGTCTCTGTCTCGGTCTCTGTCTCGGTCTTTGTGTCCGTCTTTGTCTCCGTCCTTGTCTCCGTCTGTGTCTCCGTCCGTGTCTCCTGCCCCTCTGTCTCGGTCGTTGTCTCATGCGCGTCTGCCTCTGTCTCTGTCTCTGCCTGTGTCTCTGCCTCTGTATCGGTCTCTGCCTTTGTCTCTGTCTCTGTCTCTGTCTCTGTCTCTGTCTCTGTCTCTGTCTCTGTCTCTGTCTCTGTCTCTGTCTCTGTCTCTGTCTCTGTCTCTGTCTCTGTCTCTGTCATTGGCTCCATCTCTGTCTCTGTCTCTGTCTCTGCCTCTGCCTCTGCCTCTGTCTCTGTCTCAGTCTCTGTCTCTGTCTCTGTCTCTGTCTCTGCCTCTGTCTCTGTCCCTGTCTCTGTTTCCGTCTCTGTCTCTGTTTCTGACACTGTCTCTGTCTCTGTTCCTGTCTCTGTATCTGTCTCTGTCTCTGTCTGTGTCTCTGCCTCTGTATCGGTCTCTGCCTTTGTCTCTGTCTCCATCTCTGTCTCTGTCTCTGTCTCTGTCTCTGTCTCTGCCTCTGTCTTTGTCCCTGTCTCTGTCTCCGTCTCTGTCTCTGTCTCTGTCTCTGACTCCGTCTCCGTCTCTGTCTCTGTCTCTGTCATTGGCTCCATCTCTGTCTCTGTCTCAGTCTCTGTCTCTGTCTCTGTCTCTGTCTCTGTCTCTGTCTCTGTCTCTGTTTCTGTCTCTGTCTCTGTCTCTGTCACTGTCCCTGTCTCTGCCTCTGTCTCTGTCCCTGTCTCTGTCTCCGTCCCCGCCGCCGTCTCTGTCTCTGTCTCTGTGTCCATCTCTGTCTCTGTCTCTGTCTCTGTCTGTGTCTCTGCCTCTGTCCCCGTGTCTGTCTCTGTCTCTGTCTCTGTCTCTGTCTCTGTCTCCATCTCTGTCTCCGTCTCTGTCTCTGTCTCTGTCTCTGTCTCTGTCTCTGTCTCTGCCTCTGTCTCTGTCCCTGTCTCTGTCTCCGTCTCCGTCTCTGTCTCTGTCTCTGTCATTGGCTCCATCTCTGTCTCTGTCTCAGTCTCTGTCTCTGTCTCTGCCTCTGTCTCTGTCTCTGTTTCTGTCTCTGCCCGTGTCCCTGTCTCTGTCTCCGTCCCCGCCGCTGTCTCTGTCTCTGTCTCTGTGTCCATCTCTGTCTCTGTCTCTGTCTCTGTCTGTGTCTCTGCCTCTGTCTCCGTGTCTGTCTCTGTCTCTGTCTCTGTCTCTGTCTCTGTCTCCATCTCGGTCTCCGTCTCTGTCTCTGTCTCGGTCTCTGTCTCCGTCTTTGTGTCCGTCTTTGTCTCCGTCCTTGTCTCCGTCTGTGTCTCCGTCCGTGTCTCCTGCCCCTCTGTCTCGGTCGTTGTCTCATGCGCGTCTGCCTCTGTTTCTGTCTCTGTCTGTGTCTCTGCCTCTGTCTCTGTCTCTGTCTCTGTCTCTGTCTCGGTCTCTGCCTCTGTCTCTGTCCCTGTCTCTGTCTCCGTCTCCGTCTCTGTCTCTGTCTCTGTCATTGGCTCCATCTCTGTCTCTGTCTCAGTCTCTGTCTCTGTCTCTGTCTCTGTCTCTGCCCGTGTCTCTGTCTCTGTCTCTGTCTCTGTTTCTGTCTCTGTCTCGGTCTCTGTCTCCGTCTTTGTGTCCGTCTTTGTCTCCGTCCTTGTCTCCGTCTGTGTCTCCGTCCGTGTCTCCTGCCCCTCTGTCTCGGTCGTTGTCTCATGCGCGTTTGCCTCTGTCTCTGTCTCTGTCTGTGTCTCTGTCTCTGTCTCTGTCTCTGTCTCTGTCTCTGTCTCGGTCTCTGTCTCCGTCTTTGTGTCCGTCTTTGTCTCCGTGCTTGTCTCCGTCTGTGTCTCCGTCCGTGTCTCCTGCCCCTCTGTCTCGGTCGTTGTCTCATGCGCGTCTGTCTCTGTCTCTGTCTCTGTCTGTGTCTCTGCCTCTGTATCGGTCTCTGCCTTTGTCTCTGTCTCCATCTCTGTCTCTGTCTCTGTCTCTGTCTCTGCCTCTGTCTCTGTCTCTGTCTCTGTCTCTGTCTCTGTCTCTGCCTCTGTCTCTGTCCCTGTCTCTGTCTCCGTCTCCGTCTCTGTCTCTGTCTCTGTCATTGGCTCCATCTCTGTCTCTGTCTCTGTCTCTGTCTCTGTCTCTGTCTCTGCCTCTGTCTCTGTCCCTGTCTCTGTCTCTGTCTCTGTCTCGGTCTCTGTCTCGGTCTTTGTGTCCGTCTTTGTCTCCGTCCTTGTCTCCGTCTGTGTCTCCGTCCGTGTCTCCTGCCCCTCTGTCTCGGTCGTTGTCTCATGAGCGTCTGCCTCTGTCTCTGTCTCTGTCTGTGTCTCTGCCTCTGTATCGGTCTCTGCCTTTGTCTCTGTCTCTGTCTCTGTCTCTGTCTCTGTCTCTGTCTCGGTCTTTGTGTCCGTCTTTGTCTCCGTCCTTGTCTCCGTCTGTGTCTCCGTCCGTGTCTCCTGCCCCTCTGTCTCGGTCGTTGTCTCATGCGCGTCTGCCTCTGTCTCTGTCTCTGTCTGTGTCTCTGTCTCTGTCTCTGTCTCTGTCTCTGTCTCGGTCTCTGTCTCCGTCTTTGTGTCCGTCTTTGTCTCCGTGCTTGTCTCCGTCTGTGTCTCCGTCCGTGTCTCCTGCCCCTCTGTCTCGGTCGTTGTCTCATGCGCGTCTGTCTCTGTCTCTGTCTCTGTCTGTGTCTCTGCCTCTGTATCGGTCTCTGCCTTTGTCTCTGTCTCCATCTCTGTCTCTGTCTCTGTCTCTGTCTCTGCCTCTGTCTCTGTCTCTGTCTCTGTCTCTGTCTCTGTCTCTGCCTCTGTCTCTGTCCCTGTCTCTGTCTCCGTCTCCGTCTCTGTCTCTGTCTCTGTCATTGGCTCCATCTCTGTCTCTGTCTCTGTCTCTGTCTCTGTCTCTGTCTCTGCCTCTGTCTCTGTCCCTGTCTCTGTCTCTGTCTCTGTCTCGGTCTCTGTCTCGGTCTTTGTGTCCGTCTTTGTCTCCGTCCTTGTCTCCGTCTGTGTCTCCGTCCGTGTCTCCTGCCCCTCTGTCTCGGTCGTTGTCTCATGAGCGTCTGCCTCTGTCTCTGTCTCTGTCTGTGTCTCTGCCTCTGTATCGGTCTCTGCCTTTGTCTCTGTCTCTGTCTCTGTCTCTGTCTCTGTCTCTGTCTCTGTCTCTGTCTCTGTCTCTGTCTCTGTCTCTGTCTCTGTCTCTGTCTCTGTCTCTGTCTCTGTCTCTGTCTCTGTCATTGGCTCCATCTCTGTCTCTGTCTCTGTCTCTGCCTCTGCCTCTGCCTCTGTCTCTGTCTCAGTCTCTGTCTCTGTCTCTGTCTCTGTCTCTGTCTCTGCCTCTGTCTCTGTCCCTGTCTCTGTTTCCGTCTCTGTCTCTGTTTCTGACACTGTCTCTGTCTCTGTTCCTGTCTCTGTATCTGTCTCTGTCTCTGTCTGTGTCTCTGCCTCTGTATCGGTCTCTGCCTTTGTCTCTGTCTCCATCTCTGTCTCTGTCTCTGTCTCTGTCTCTGCCTCTGTCTTTGTCCCTGTCTCTGTCCCTGTCTCTGTCTCCGTCTCTGTCTCTGTCTCTGTCTCTGTCTCCGTCTCCGTCTCTGTCTCTGTCTCTGTCATTGGCTCCATCTCTGTCTCTGTCTCAGTCTCTGTCTCTGTCTCTGTCTCTGTCTCTGTCTCTGTCTCTGTCTCTGTCTCTGTCTCTGTTTCTGTCTCTGTCTCTGTCTCTGTCACTGTCCCTGTCTCTGCCTCTGTCTCTGTCCCTGTCTCTGTCTCCGTCCCCGCCGCCATCTCTGTCTCTGTCTCTGTGTCCATCTCTGTCTCTGTCTCTGTCTCTGTCTGTGTCTCTGCCTCTGTCTCCGTGTCTGTCTCTGTCTCTGTCTCTGTCTCTGTCTCTGTCTCCATCTCTGTCTCCGTCTCTGTCTCTGTCTCTGTCTCTGTCTCTGTCTCTGTCTCTGCCTCTGTCTCTGTCCCTGTCTCTGTCTCCGTCTCCGTCTCTGTCTCTGTCTCTGTCATTGGCTCCATCTCTGTCTGTGTCTCAGTCTCTGTCTCTGTCTCTGCCTCTGTCTCTGTCTCTGTTTCTGTCTCTGCCCGTGTCTCTGTCTCTGTCTCTGTCTCTGTCTCTGTCTCTGTCTCTGTCTCGGTCTCTGTCTCCGTCTTTGTGTCCGTCTTTGTCTCCGTCCTTGTCTCCGTCTGTGTCTCCGTCCGTGTCTCCTGCCCCTCTGTCTCGGTCGTTGTCTCATGCGCGTCTACCTCTGTCTCTGTCTCTGTCTGTGTCTCTGTCTCTGTCTCTGTCTCTGTCTCTGTCTCGGTCTCTGTCTCCGTCTTTGTGTCCGTCTTTGTCTCCGTGCTTGTCTCCGTCTGTGTCTCCGTCCGTGTCTCCTGCCCCTCTGTCTCGGTCGTTGTCTCATGCGCGTCTGTCTCTGTCTCTGTCTCTGTCTGTGTCTCTGCCTCTGTATCGGTCTCTGCCTTTGTCTCTGTCTCCATCTCTGTCTCTGTATCTGTCTCTGTCTCTGTCTCTGTCTCTGTCTCCGTCTCTGCCTCTGTCTTTGTCCCTGTCTCTGTCCCTGTCTCTGTCTCCGTCTCTGTCTCTGTCTCTGTCTCTGTCTCCCTCTTCGTCTCTGTCTCTGTCTCTGTCATTGGCTCCATCTCTGTCTCTGTCTCAGTCTCTGTCTCTGTCTCTGTCTCTGTCTCTGTCTCCGTCTCCGTCTCTGTCTCTGTCTCTGTCTCTGTCTCTGTCTCTGTCTCTGTCTCTGTCTCTGTCTCTGTCTCTGTCTCTGTCTCTGTTTCTGTCTCTGTCTCTGTCTCTGTCTCTGTCTCTGTCTCTGTCCTGTCTCTCTCTCTGTCTCTGCCTCTGTCTCTGTCTGTGGCTCTGCCTTTGTCTCATGCGCCTCTGTCTTTGTCTCTGTCTGTGTCTCTTTCTGTGCCTCTGTCTCTGTCTCTGTTTCCGTCTCTGTCGCTGCCTCTGTCTCTGTCTCCGTCTCTCTCTCTTTTCCTGTCTCTGTCTCTGTCTCTGTCTCTGTCACTGTCTCTGTCTCCGTCTCCGTCTCTGTCTCTGTCTCCGTCTCTGTCTCTGTCTCTGTCTCTGTCTCTGCCTCTGTCTCTGTCCCTGTCTCTGTCTCCGTCTCCGTCTCTGTCTCTGTCTCGGTCTCTGTCTCCGTCTTTGTGTCCGTCTTTGTCTCCGTCCTTGTCTCCGTCTGTGTCTCCGTCCGTGTCTCCTGCCCCTCTGTCTCGGTCGTTGTCTCATGCGCGTCTGCCTCTGTCTCTGTCTCTGTCTGTGTCTCTGTCTCTGTCTCTGTCTCTGTCTCTGTCTCGGTCTCTGTCTCCGTCTTTGTGTCCGTCTTTGTCTCCGTGCTTGTCTCCGTCTGTGTCTCCGTCCGTGTCTCCTGCCCCTCTGTCTCGGTCGTTGTCTCATGCGCGTCTGTCTCTGTCTCTGTCTCTGTCTGTGTCTCTGCCTCTGTATCGGTCTCTGCCTTTGTCTCTGTCTCCATCTCTGTCTCTGTATCTGTCTCTGTCTCTGTCTCTGTCTCTGTCTCCGTCTCTGCCTCTGTCTTTGTCCCTGTCTCTGTCCCTGTCTCTGTCTCCGTCTCTGTCTCTGTCTCTGTCTCTGTCTCCCTCTTCGTCTCTGTCTCTGTCTCTGTCATTGGCTCCATCTCTGTCTCTGTCTCAGTCTCTGTCTCTGTCTCTGTCTCTGTCTCTGTCTCTGTCTCTGTCTCTGTCTCTGTCTCTGTCTCTGTCTCTGTCTCTGTCTCTGTCTCTGTCTCTGTCTCTGTCTCTGTCTCTGTCTCTGTCTCTGTCTCTGTCTCTGTCTCTGTCTCTGTCTCTGTCTCTGTCTCTGTCTCTGTCTCTGTCTCTGTCCTGTCTCTGTCTCTGTCTCTGCCTCTGTCTCTGTCTGTGGCTCTGCCTTTGTCTCATGCGCCTCTGTCTTTGTCTCTGTCTGTGTCCCTTTCTGTGCCACTGTCTCTGTCTCTGTTTCCGTCTCTGTCGCTGCCTCTGTCTCTGTCTCCGTCTCTCTCTCTTTTCCTGTCTCTGTCTCTGTCTCTGTCTCTGTCACTGTCTCTGTCTCCGTCTCCGTCTCTGTCTCTGTCTCTGTCTCTGTCTCTGTCTCTGTCTCTGTCTCTGTCTCTGTCTCTGCCTCTGTCTCTGTCCCTGTCTCTGTCTCCGTCTCCGTCTCTGTCTCTGTCTCTGTCATTGGCTCCATCTCTGTCCCTGTCTCAGTCTCTGTCTCTGTCTCTGTCTCTGTCTCTGTCTCTGTCTCTGTCTCTGTCTCTGCCCGTGTCTCTGTCTCTGTCTCTGTCTCGGTCTCTGTCTCCGTCTTTGTGTCCGTCTTTGTCTCCGTCCTTGTCTCCGCCTGTGTCTCCGTCCGTGTCTCCTGCCCCTCTGTCTCGGTCGTTGTCTCACGCGCGTCTGCCTCTGTCTCTGTCTCTGTCTGTGTCTCTGTCTCTGTTTCTGTCTCTGTCTCTGTCTCTGTCTCTGTCTCTGTCTCTGTCTCTGTCTCTGTCTCTGTCTGTGTCTCTGCCTCTGTATCGGTCTCTGCCTTTGTCTCTGTCTCCATCTCTGTCTCTGTATCTGTCTCCGTCTCTGTCGCTGTCTCTGTCTCCGTCTCTGCCTCTGTCTTTGTCCCTGTCTCTGTCCCTGTCTCTGTCTCCGTCTCTGTCTCTGTCTCTGCCTCTGTCTCCCTCTTCGTCTCTGTCTCTGTCTCTGTCATTGGCTCCATCTCTGTTTCTGTCTCAGTCTCTGTCTCTGTCTCTGTCATTGGCTCCATCTCTGTCTCTGTCTCAGTCTCTGTCTCTGTCTCTGTCTCTGTCTCTGTCTCTGTCTCTGTCTCTGTCTCTGTCTCTGTCTCTGTCTCTGTCTCTGTCTCTGTCTCTGTCTCTGTCTCTGTCTCTGTCTCTGTCTCTGTCTCTGTCTCTGTCTCTGTCTCTGTCTCTGTCTCTGTCTCTGTCTCTGTCTCTGTCTCTGTCTCTGTCTCTGTCTCTGTCTCTGTCTCTGTCTCTGTCTCTGTCCTGTCTCTGTCTCTGTCTCTGCCTCTGTCTCTGTCTGTGGCTCTGCCTTTGTCTCATGCGCCTCTGTCTTTGTCTCTGTCTGTGTCCCTTTCTGTGCCACTGTCTCTGTCTCTGTTTCCGTCTCTGTCGCTGCCTCTGTCTCTGTCTCCGTCTCTCTCTCTTTTCCTGTCTCTGTCTCTGTCTCTGTCTCTGTCACTGTCTCTGTCTCCGTCTCCGTCTCTGTCTCTGTCTCTGTCTCTGTCTCTGTCTCTGTCTCTGTCTCTGTCTCTGTCTCTGCCTCTGTCTCTGTCCCTGTCTCTGTCTCCGTCTCCGTCTCTGTCTCTGTCTCTGTCATTGGCTCCATCTCTGTCCCTGTCTCAGTCTCTGTCTCTGTCTCTGTCTCTGTCTCTGTCTCTGTCTCTGTCTCTGTCTCTGCCCGTGTCTCTGTCTCTGTCTCTGTCTCGGTCTCTGTCTCCGTCTTTGTGTCCGTCTTTGTCTCCGTCCTTGTCTCCGCCTGTGTCTCCGTCCGTGTCTCCTGCCCCTCTGTCTCGGTCGTTGTCTCACGCGCGTCTGCCTCTGTCTCTGTCTCTGTCTGTGTCTCTGTCTCTGTTTCTGTCTCTGTCTCTGTCTCTGTCTCTGTCTCTGTCTCTGTCTCTGTCTCTGTCTCTGTCTGTGTCTCTGCCTCTGTATCGGTCTCTGCCTTTGTCTCTGTCTCCATCTCTGTCTCTGTATCTGTCTCCGTCTCTGTCGCTGTCTCTGTCTCCGTCTCTGCCTCTGTCTTTGTCCCTGCCTCTGTCCCTGTCTCTGTCTCCGTCTCTGTCTCTGTCTCTGTCTCTGTCTCCCTCTTCGTCTCTGTCTCTGTCTCTGTCATTGGCTCCATCTCTGTTTCTGTCTCAGTCTCTGTCTCTGTCTCTGTCATTGGCTCCATCTCTGTCTCTGTCTCAGTCTCTGTCTCTGTCTCTGTCTCTGTCTCTGTCTCTGTCTCTGTCTCTGTCTCTGTCTCTGTCTCTGTCTCTGTCTCTGTCTCTGTCTCTGTCTCTGTCTCTGTCTCTGTCTCTGTCTCTGTCCTGTCTCTGTCTCTGTCTCTGCCTCTGTCTCTGTCTGTGGCTCCGTCTTTGTCTCATGCGCCTCTGTCTTTGTCTCTGTCTGTGTCTCTGTCTGTGCCTCTGTCTCTGTCTCTGTCTCTGTCTCGGTCTCTGCCTCTGTCTCTGTCCCTGTCTCTGTCTCCGTCTCCGTCTCTGTCTCTGTCTCTGTCATTGGCTCCATCTCTGTCTCTGTCTCAGTCTCTGTCTCTGTCTCTGTCTCTGTCTCTGCCCGTGTCTCTGTCTCTGTCTCTGTCCCTGTCTCTGTCTCCGTCTCTGTCTCTGTCTCTGTCTCTGTCTCCCTCTTCGTCTCTGTCTCTGTCTCTGTCATTGGCTCCATCTCTGTTTCTGTCTCAGTCTCTGTCTCTGTCTCTGTCATTGGCTCCATCTCTGTTTCTGTCTCAGTCTCTGTCTCTGTCTCTGTCATTGGCTCCATCTCTGTCTCTGTCTCAGTCTCTGTCTCTGTCTCTGTCTCTGTCTCTGTCTCTGTCTCTGTCTTTGTCTCTGTCTGTGTCTCTGTCTGTGGCTCTGTCTCTGTCTCTGTCTCTGTCTCTGTCCTTTTCTCTGTCTCTGTCTCTGTCCTGTCTCTGTCTCTGTCTCTGCCTCTGTCTCTGTCTGTGTCTCCGTCTTTGTCTCCGTCTTTGTCACCATCGTTTTCTCCGTCTTTGTCTCCGTCTTTGTCACCGTCTTTGTCTCCGTCTTTGTCTCCGTCCACGTCTCCTGCCCCTCTGTCTCTGTCTCAGTCTCTGTCTCTGTCTCCGTCTCTGTCTCTGTTTCTGTCTCTGCCTCTGTCTCTGCCTCTGTCTCTGTCTCCATCTCTGTCTCTGTCCCTGTCTCTGTCTCTGTCTCTGTCTCTGTCTCTGTCTCTGTCTCTGTCTCTGCCTCTGTCTCTGTCTATTGCTCTGTCTTTGTCTCATGCGCCTCTGTCTTTGTCTCTGTCTGTGTCTCTGTCTGTGCCTCTGTCTCTGTCTCTGTTTCTGCCTCTGTCGCTGCCCCTGTCTCTGTCTCTATCTCTGTCTCTTTTCCTGTCTCTGTCTCTGTCTCTGTCTCTGTCCTTTTCTCTGTCTCTGTCTCTGTTCCCTTCTCTGTCTCCGCCTCTGCCTCTGTCGCCGTCTTTGTCTCCATCTTTGTCTGCGTCTTTGTCTCCGTCTGTGTCACCGTCCTTGTCTCCGTCGTCGTCTTCCTCTTCGTCTCCGTCTTTGTCTCCGTCTTTGTCACCATCGTTTTCTCCGTCTTTGTCTCCGTCTTTGTCTAGGTCTTTGTCTACGTCTTTGTCTCCGTCTTTGTCTCCGTCTATGTCTCTGTCACTGTCTCTGTCTCTGTCTCTGTTTCTGTCTCTGTCTCTGTCTCTGTCTCTGTCTCTGTCCCTGTCTCTGTCTCTGTCTCTGTCACTGTCCCTGTCTCTGCCTCTGTCTCTGTCCCTGTCTCTGTCTCCGTCCCCGCCGCTGTCTCTGTCTCTGTCATTGGCTCCATCTCTGTCTCTGTCTCAGTCTCTGTCTCTGTCTCTGTCTCTGTCTCTGTCTCTGTTTCTGTCTCTGCCCGTGTCTCTGTCTCTGTCTCTGTCTCTGTCTCTGTCTCTGTCTCGGTCTCTGTCTCCGTCTTTGTGTCCGTCTTTGTCTCCGTCCTTGTCTCCGTCTGTGTCTCCGTCCGTATCTCCTGCCCCTCTGTCTCGGTCGTTGTCTCATGCGCGTCTGCCTCTGTTTCTGTCTCTGTCTGTGTCTCTGTCTCTGTCTCTGTCTCTGTCTCTGTCTCTGTCTCGGTCTCTGCCTCTGTCTCTGTCCCTGTCTCTGTCTCCGTCTCCGTCTCTGTCTCTGTCTCTGTCATTGGCTCCATCTCTGTCTCTGTCTCAGTCTCTGTCTCTGTCTCTGTCTGTGTCTCTGCCTCTGTATCGGTCTCTGCCTTTGTCTCTGTCTCCATCTCTGTCTCTGTCTCTGTCTCTGTCTCTGCCTCTGTCTCTGTCTCTGTCTCTGTCTCTGTCTCTGTCTCTGCCTCTGTCTCTGTCCCTGTCTCTGTCTCCGTCTCCGTCTCTGTCTCTGTCTCTGTCATTGGCTCCATCTCTGTCTCTGTCTCTGTCTCTGTCTCTGTCTCTGTCTCTGTCTCTGCCCGTGTCTCTGTCTCTGTCTCTGTCTCGGTCTCTGTCTCGGTCTTTGTGTCCGTCTTTGTCTCCGTCCTTGTCTCCGTCTGTGTCTCCGTCCGTGTCTCCTGCCCCTCTGTCTCGGTCGTTGTCTCATGCGCGTCTGCCTCTGTCTCTGTCTCTGTCTGTGTCTCTGCCTCTGTATCGGTCTCTGCCTTTGTCTCTGTCTCTGTCTCTGTCTCTGTCTCTGTCCCTGTCTCTGTCTCTGTCTCTGTCTCTGTCTCTGTCTCTGTCTCTGTCTCTGTCTCTGTCTCTGTCTCTGTCTCTGTCATTGGCTCCATCTCTGTCTCTGTCTCTGTCTCTGCCTCTGCCTCTGCCTCTGTCTCTGTCTCAGTCTCTGTCTCTGTCTCTGTCTCTGTCTCTGCCTCTGTCTCTGTCCCTGTCTCTGTTTCCGTCTCTGTCTCTGTCTCTGTCTCTGTCTCCGTCTCCGTCTCTGTCTCTGTCTCTGTCATTGGCTCCATCTCTGTCTCTGTCTCAGTCTCTGTCTCTGTCTCAGTCTCTGTCTCTGTCTCTGTCTCTGTCTCTGTCTCTGTCTCTGTCTCTGTTTCTGTCTCTGTCTCTGTCTCTGTCACTGTCCCTGTCTCTGCCTCTGTCTCTGTCCCTGTCTCTGTCTCCGTCCCCGCCGCCGTCTCTGTCTCTGTCTCTGTGTCCATCTCTGTCTCTGTCTCTGTCTCTGTCTGTGTCTCTGCCTCTGTCTCCGTGTCTGTCTCTGTCTCTGTCTCTGTCTCTGTCTCTGTCTCCATCTCTGTCTCCGTCTCTGTCTCTGTCTCTGTCTCTGTCTCTGTCTCTGTCTCTGTCTCTGCCTCTGTCTCTGTCCCTGTCTCTGTCTCCGTCTCCGTCTCTGTCTCTGTCTCTGTCATTGGCTCCATCTCTGTCTCTGTCTCAGTCTCTGTCTCTGTCTCTGCCTCTGTCTCTGTCTCTGTTTCTGTCTCTGCCCGTGTCCCTGTCTCTGTCTCCGTCCCCGCCGCTGTCTCTGTCTCTGTCTCTGTGTCCATCTCTGTCTCTGTCTCTGTCTCTGTCTGTGTCTCTGCCTCTGTCTCCGTGTCTGTCTCTGTCTCTGTCTCTGTCTCTGTCTCTGTCTCCATCTCGGTCTCCGTCTCTGTCTCTGTCTCTGTCTCTGTCTCTGTCTCTGTCTCTGCCTCTGTCTCTGTCCCTGTCTCTGTCTCCGTCTCCGTCTCTGTCTCTGTCTCTGTCATTGGCTCCATCTCTGTCTCTGTCTCAGTCTCTGTCTCTGTCTCTGTCTCTGTCTCTGTCTCTGTTTCTGTCTCTGCCCGTGTCTCTGTCTCTGTCTCTGTCTCTGTCTCTGTCTCTGTCTCGGTGTCTGTCTCCGTCTTTGTGTCCGTCTTTGTCTCCGTCCTTGTCTCCGTCTGTGTCTCCGTCCGTGTCTCCTGCCCCTCTGTCTCGGTCGTTGTCTCATGCGCATCTGCCTCTGTTTCTGTCTCTGTCTGTGTCTCTGTCTCTGTCTCTGTCTCTGTCTCTGTCTCTGTCTCGGTCTCTGCCTCTGTCTCTGTCCCTGTCTCTGTCTCCGTCTCCGTCTCTGTCTCTGTCTCTGTCATTGGCTCCATCTCTGTCTCTGTCTCAGTCTCTGTCTCTGTCTCTGTCTCTGTCTCTGCCCGTGTCTCTGTCTCTGTCTCTGTCTCTGTTTCTGTCTCTGTCTCGGTCTCTGTCTCCGTCTTTGTGTCCGTCTTTGTCTCCGTCCTTGTCTCCGTCTGTGTCTCCGTCCGTGTCTCCTGCCCCTCTGTCTCGGTCGTTGTCTCATGCGCGTCTGCCTCTGTCTCTGTCTCTGTCTGTGTCTCTGTCTCTGTCTCTGTCTCTGTCTCTGTCTCTGTCTCGGTCTCTGTCTCCGTCTTTCTGTCCGTCTTTGTCTCCGTGCTTGTCTCCGTCTGTGTCTCCGTCCGTGTCTCCTGCCCCTCTGTCTCGGTCGTTGTCTCATGCGCGTCTGTCTCTGTCTCTGTCTCTGTCTGTGTCTCTGCCTCTGTATCGGTCTCTGCCTTTGTCTCTGTCTCTGTCTCTGTCTCTGTCTCTGTCTCTGTCTCTGTCTCTGTCTCTGTCTCTGTCTCTGTCTCTGTCTCTGTCTCTGTCATTGGCTCCATCTCTGTCTCTGTCTCTGTCTCTGCCTCTGCCTCTGCCTCTGTCTCTGTCTCAGTCTCTGTCTCTGTCTCTGTCTCTGTCTCTGCCTCTGTCTCTGTCCCTGTCTCTGTTTCCGTCTCTGTCTCTGTTTCTGACACTGTCTCTGTCTCTGTTCCTGTCTCTGTATCTGTCTCTGTCTCTGTCTGTGTCTCTGCCTCTGTATCGGTCTCTGCCTTTGTCTCTGTCTCCATCTCTGTCTCTGTTTCTGTCTCTGTCTCTGCCTCTGTCTTTGTCCCTGTCTCTGTCCCTGTCTCTGTCTCCGTCTCTGTCTCTGTCTCTGTGTCTGTCTCCGTCTCCGTCTCTGTCTCTGTCTCTGTCATTGGCTCCATCTCTGTCTCTGTCTCAGTCTCTGTCTCTGTCTCTGTCTCTGTCTCTGTCTCTGTCTCTGTCTCTGTCTCTGTCTCTGTTTCTGTCTTTGTCTCTGTCTCTGTCACTGTCCCTGTCTCTGCCTCTGTCCCTGTCCCTGTCTCTGTCTCCGTCCCCGCCGCCGTCTCTGTCTCTGTCTCTGTGTCCATCTCTGTCTCTGTCTCTGTCCCTGTCTGTGTCTCTGCCTCTGTCACTGTCCCTGTCTCTGCCTCTGTCCCTGTCCCTGTCTCTGTCTCCGTCCCCGCCGCCGTCTCTGTCTCTGTCTCTGTGTCCATCTCTGTCTCTGTCTCTGTCTCTGTCTGTGTCTCTGCCTCTGTCTCCGTGTCTGTCTCTGTCTCTGTCTCTGTCTCTGTCTCTGTCTCTGTCTCCATCTCTGTCTCCGTCTCTGTCTCTGTCTCTGTCTCTGTCTCTGTCTCTGTCTCTGCCTCTGTCTCTGTCCCTGTCTCTGTCTCCGTCTCCGTCTCTGTCTCTGTCTCTGTCATTGGCTCCATCTCTGTCTGTGTCTCAGTCTCTGTCTCTGTCTCTGCCTCTGTCTCTGTCTCTGTTTCTGTCTCTGCCCGTGTCTCTGTCTCTGTCTCTGTCTCTGTCTCTGTCTCTGTCTCTGTCTCGGTCTCTGTCTCCGTCTTTGTGTCCGTCTTTGTCTCCGTCCTTGTCTCCGTCTGTGTCTCCGTCCGTGTCTCCTGCCCCTCTGTCTCGGTCGTTGTCTCATGCGCGTCTGCCTCTGTCTCTGTCTCTGTCTGTGTCTCTGTCTCTGTCTCTGTCTCTGTCTCTGTCTCGGTCTCTGTCTCCGTCTTTGTGTCCGTCTTTGTCTCCGTGCTTGTCTCCGTCTGTGTCTCCGTCCGTGTCTCCTGCCCCTCTGTCTCGGTCGTTGTCTCATGCGCGTCTGTCTCTGTCTCTGTCTCTGTCTGTGTCTCTGCCTCTGTATCGGTCTCTGCCTTTGTCTCTGTCTCCATCTCTGTCTCTGTATCTGTCTCTGTCTCTGTCTCTGTCTCTGTCTCCGTCTCTGCCTCTGTCTTTGTCCCTGTCTCTGTCCCTGTCTCTGTCTCCGTCTCTGTCTCTGTCTCTGTCTCTGTCTCCCTCTTCGTCTCTGTCTCTGTCTCTGTCATTGGCTCCATCTCTGTCTCTGTCTCAGTCTCTGTCTCTGTCTCCGTCTCTGTCTCTGTCTCCGTCTCCGTCTCTGTCTCTGTCTCTGTCTCTGTCTCTGTCTCTGTCTCTGTCTCTGTCTCTGTCTCTGTCTCTGTCTCTGTCTCTGTTTCTGTCTCTGTCTCTGTCTCTGTCTCTGTCTCTGTCCTGTCTCTCTCTCTGTCTCTGCCTCTGTCTCTGTCTGTGGCTCTGCCTTTGTCTCATGCGCCTCTGTCTTTGTCTCTGTCTGTGTCTCTTTCTGTGCCTCTGTCTCTGTCTCTGTTTCCGTCTCTGTCGCTGCCTCTGTCTCTGTCTCCGTCTCTCTCTCTTTTCCTGTCTCTGTCTCTGTCTCTGTCTCTGTCACTGTCTCTGTCTCCGTCTCCGTCTCTGTCTCTGTCTCTGTCTCTGTCTCTGTCTCTGTCTCTGTCTCTGTCTCTGTCTCTGTCTCTGTCTCTGTCTCTGTCTCTGTCGCTGTTTCTGTCTCTGTCTCTGTCTCCGTCTTTGTGTCCGTCTTTGTCTCCGTCCTTGTCTCCGTCTGTGTCTCCGTCCGTGTCTCCTGCCCCTCTGTCTCGGTCGTTGTCTCATGCGCGTCTGCCTCTGTCTCTGTCTGTGTCTCTGTCTCTGTCTCTGTCTCTGTCTCTGTCTCGGTCTCTGTCTCCGTCTTTGTGTCCGTCTTTGTCTCCGTGCTTGTCTCCGTCTGTGTCTCCGTCCGTGTCTCCTGCCCCTCTGTCTCGGTCGTTGTCTCATGCGCGTCTGTCTCTGTCTCTGTCTCTGTCTGTGTCTCTGCCTCTGTATCGGTCTCTGCCTTTGTCTCTGTCTCCATCTCTGTCTCTGTATCTGTCTCTGTCTCTGTCTCTGTCTCTGTCTCCGTCTCTGCCTCTGTCTTTGTCCCTGTCTCTGTCCCTGTCTCTGTCTCCGTCTCTGTCTCTGTCTCTGTCTCTGTCTCCCTCTTCGTCTCTGTCTCTGTCTCTGTCATTGGCTCCATCTCTGTCTCTGTCTCAGTCTCTGTCTCTGTCTCTGTCTCTGTCTCTGTCTCTGTCTCCGTCTCCGGCTCTGTCTCTGTCTCTGTCTCTGTCTCTGTCTCTGTCTCTGTCTCTGTCTCTGTCTCTGTCTCTGTCTCTGTCTCTGTCTCTGTCTCTGTCCTGTCTCTCTCTCTGTCTCTGCCTCTGTCTCTGTCTGTGGCTCTGCCTTTGTCTCATGCGCCTCTGTCTTTGTCTCTGTCTGTGTCTCTTTCTGTGCCTCTGTCTCTGTCTCTGTTTCCGTCTCTGTCGCTGCCTCTGTCTCTGTCTCCGTCTCTCTCTCTTTTCCTGTCTCTGTCTCTGTCTCTGTCTCTGTCACTGTCTCTGTCTCCGTCTCCGTCTCTGTCTCTGTCTCCGTCTCTGTCTCTGTCTCTGTCTCTGTCTCTGTCTCTGCGTCTGTCTCTGTCCCTGTCTCTGTCTCCGTCTCCGTCTCTGTCTCTGTCTCGGTCTCTGTCTCCGTCTTTGTGTCCGTCTTTGTCTCCGTCCTTGTCTCCGTCTGTGTCTCCGTCCGTGTCTCCTGCCCCTCTGTCTCGGTCGTTGTCTCATGCGCGTCTGTCTCTGTCTCTGTCTCTGTCTGTGTCTCTGCCTCTGTATCGGTCTCTGCCTTTGTCTCTGTCTCCATCTCTGTCTCTGTATCTGTCTCTGTCTCTGTCTCTGTCTCTGTCTCTGTCTCCGTCTCTGCCTCTGTCTTTGTCCCTGTCTCTGTCCCTGTCTCTGTCTCCGTCTCTGTCTCTGTCTCTGTCTCTGTCTCAGTCTCTGTCTCTGTCTCTGTCTCTGTCTCTGTCTCTGTCTCTGTCTCTGTCTCTGTCTCTGTCTCTGTTTCTGTCTCTGTCTCTGTCTCTGTCTCTGTCTCTGTCTCTGTCTCTGTCTCTGTCTCTGTCTCTGTCTCTGTCTCTGTCTCTGTCCTGTCTCTGTCTCTGTCTCTGCCTCTGTCTCTGTCTGTGGCTCTGCCTTTGTCTCATGCGCCTCTGTCTTTGTCTCTGTCTTTGTCTCTGTCTGTGTCTCTTTCTGTGCCACTGTCTCTGTCTCTGTTTCCGTCTCTGTCGCTGCCTCTGTCTCTGTCTCCGTCTCTCTCTCTTTTCCTGTCTCTGTCTCTGTCTCTGTCTCTGTCACTGTCTCTGTCTCCGTCTCCGTCTCTGTCTCTGTCTCTGTCTCTGTCTCTGTCTCTGTCTCTGTCTCTGTCTCTGTCTCTGTCTCTGTCTCTGCCTCTGTCTCTGTCCCTGTCTCTGTCTCCGTCTCTGTCTCTGTCTCTGTCATTGGCTCCATCTCTGTCTCTGTCTCTGTCTCTGTCTCGGTCTCTGTCTCCGTCTTTGTGTCCGTCTTTGTCTCCGTCCTTGTCTCCGTCTGTGTCTCCGTCCGTGTCTCCTGCCACTCTGTCTCGGTCGTTGTCTCATGCGCGTCTGCCTCTGTCTCTGTCTCTGTTTGTGTCTCTGCCTCTGTATCGGTCTCTGTCTCCGTCTCTGTCTCTGTTTCTGTCTCTGCCTCTGTCTCTGTCTCTGTCTCTGTCTCTGTCTCTGTCCCTGTCTCTGTCTCTGTCTCTGTCTCTGTCTCTGTCTCTGTCTCTGTCTCTGTCTCTGTCTCTGCCTCTGTCTCTGTCTATGGCTCTGTCTCTGTCTCATGCGCCTCTGTCTTTGTCTCTGTCTGTGTCTCTGTATGTGCCTCTGTCTCTGTCTCTGTTTCTGTCTCTGTCGCTGCCCCTGTCTCTGTCTCTATCTCTGTCTCTTTTCCTATCTCTGTCTCTGTCTCTGTCTCTGTCCTTTTCTCTGTCTCTGTCTCTGTTCCCTTCTCTGTCTCCGCCTCTGCCTCTGTCGCCGTCTTTGTCTCCATCTTTGTCTGCGTCTTTGTCTCCGTCTTTGTCACCGTCCTTGTCTCCGTCGTCGTCTTCCTCTTCGTCTCCGTCTTTGCCTCCGTCTTTGTCACCGTCTTTGTCTCCGTATTTGTCCCCGTCTGTGTCTCCATATTTGTCTCCGTCTTTGTCTCCGTCTTTGCCTCCGTCTTTGTCTCGGTATTTGTCTCCGTCTGTGTCTCCATCTTTGTCTCCGCCTTTGTCTCCGTCTTTGTCACCGTCTTTGTCCCCGTCTTTGTCTCCGTCCACGTCTCCTGCCCCTCTGTCTCTGTCTCTGTCTCAGTCTCTGTCTCTGTCTCTGCCCGTGTCTCTGTCTCTGTCTCTGTCTCTGTCTCTGTCTCTGTCTCTGTCTCTGTCTCGGTCTCTGTCGCCGTCTTTGTGTCCGTTTTTGTCTCCGTCCTTGTCTCCGTCTGTGTCTCCGTCCGGCGTCTCCTGCCCCTCTGTCTCGGTCGTTGTCTCATGCGCGTCTGTCTCTGTCTCTGTCTCTGTCTGTGTCTCTGCCTCTGTATCGGTCTCTGCCTTTGTCTCTGTCTCCATCTCTGTCTCTGTATCTGTCTCTGTCTCCGTCTCTGCCTCTGTCTTTGTCCCTGTCTCTGTCCCTGTCTCTGTCTCCGTCTCTGTCTCTGCCTCTGTCTCTGTCTCCCTCTTCGTCTCTGTCTCTGTCTCTGTCATTGGCTCCATCTCTGTCTCTGTCTCAGTCTCTGTCTCTGTCTCTGTCTCTGTCTCTGTCTCCGTCTCCGTCTCTGTCTCTGTCTCTGTCTCTGTCTCTGTCTCTGTCTCTGTCTCTGTCTCTGTCTCTGTCTCTGTCTCTGTCTCTGTCTCTGTCTCGGTCTCTGTCTCCGTCTTTGTGTCCGTCTTTGTCTCCGTCCTTGTCTCCGTCTGTGTCTCCGTCCGTGTCTCCTGCCCCTCTGTCTCGGTCGTTGTCTCATGCGCGTCTGCCTCTGTCTCTGTCTCTGTCTGTGTCTCTGTCTCTGTCTCTGTCTCTGTCTCGGTCTCTGCCTCTGTCTCTGTCCCTGTCTCTGTCTCCGTCTCCGTCTCTGTCTCTGTCTCTGTCATTGGCTCCATCTCTGTCTCTGTCTCAGTCTCTGTCTCTGTCTCTGTCTCTGTCTCTGCCCGTGTCTCTGTCTCTGTCTCTGTCTCTGTCTCTGTCTCTGTCTCTGTCTTTGTGTCCGTCTTTGTCTCCGTCCTTGTCTCCGTCTGTGTCTCCGTCCGTGTCTCCTGCCCCTCTGTCTCGGTCGTTGTCTCATGCGCGTCTGTCTCTGTCTCTGTCTCCGTCTCTGTCTCTGCCTCTGTATCGGTCTCTGCCTTTGTCTCTGTCTCCATCTCTGTCTCTGTATCTGTCTCTGTCTCTGTCTCTGTCTCTGTCTCCGTCTCTGCCTCTGTCTTTGTCCCTGTCTCTGTCCCTGTCTCTGTCTCCGTCTCTGTCTCTGTCTCTGTCTCTGTCTCCCTCTTCGTCTCTGTCTCTGTCTCTGTCATTGGCTCCATCTCTGTCTCTGTCTCAGTCTCTGTCTCTGTCTCTGTCTCTGTCTCTGTCTCCGTCTCCGTCTCTGTCTCTGTCTCTGTCTCTGTCTCTGTCTCTGTCTCTGTCTCTGTCTCTGTCTCTGTCTCTGTCTCTGTCTCTGTCTCTGTCACTGTCCTGTCTCTCTCTCTGTCTCTGCCTCTGTCTCTGTCTGTGGCTCTGCCTTTGTCTCATGCGCCTCTGTCTTTGTCTCTGTCCGTGTCTCTTTCTGTGCCTCTGTCTCCGTCTCTGTTTCCGTCTCTGTCGCTGCCTCGGTCTCTGTCTCCGTCTCTCTCTCTTTTCCTGTCTCTGTCTCTGTCTCTGTCTCTGTCACTGTCTCTGTCTCCGTCTCCGTCTCTGTCTGTGTCTCCGTCTCTGTCTCTGTCTCCGTCTCTGTCTCTGCCTCTGTCTCTGTCCCTGTCTCTGTCTCCGTCTCCGTCTCTGTCTCTGTCTCGGTCTCTGTCTCCGTCTTTGTGTCCGTCTTTGTCTCCGTCCTTGTCTCCGTCTGTGTCTCCGTCCGTGTCTCCTGCCCCTCTGTCTCGGTCGTTGTCTCATGCGCGTCTGCCTCTGTCTCTGTCTCTGTCTGTGTCTCTGTCTCTGTCTCTGTCTCTGTCTCTGTCTCTGTCTCTGTCTCGGTCTCTGTCTCCGTCTTTGTGTCCGTCTTTGTCTCCGTGCTTGTCTCCGTCTGTGTCTCCGTCCGTGTCTCCTGCCCCTCTGTCTCGGTCCTTGTCTCATGCGCGTCTGTCTCTGTCTCTGTCTCTGTCTGTGTCTCTGCCTCTGTATCGGTCTCTGCCTTTGTCTCTGTCTCCATCTCTGTCTCTGTATCTGTCTCTGTCTCTGTCTCTGTCTCTGTCTCCGTCTCTGCCTCTGTCTTTGTCCCCGTCTCTGTCCCTGTCTCTGTCTCCGTCTCTGTCTCTGTCTCTGTCTCTGTCTCCCTCTTCGTCTCTGTCTCTGTCTCTGTCATTGGCTCCATCTCTGTCTCTGTCTCAGTCTCTGTCTCTGTCTCCGTCTCTGTCTCTGTCTCTGTCATTGGCTCCATCTCTGTCTCTGTCTCAGTCTCTGTCTCTGTCTCTGTCTCTGTCTCTGTCTCTGTTTCTGTCTCTGCCCGTGTCTCTTTCTCTGTCTCTGTCTCTGTCTCTGTCTCTGTCTCTGTCTCGGTCTCTGTCTCCGTCTTTGTGTCCGTCTTTGTCTCCGTCCTTGTCTCCGTCTGTGTCTCCGTCCGTGTCTCCTGCCCCTCTGTCTCGGTCGTGGTCTCATGCGCGTCTGCCTCTGTCTCTGTCTCTGTCTGTGTCTCTGTCTCTGTCTCTGTCTCTGTCTCGGTCTCTGCCTCTGTCTCTGTCCCTGTCTCTGTCTCCGTCTCCGTCTCTGTCTCTGTCTCTGTCATTGGCTCCATCTCTGTCTCTGTCTCAGTCTCTGTCTCTGTCTCTGTCTCTGTCTCTGCCCGTGTCTCTGTCTCTGTCTCTGTCTCTGTCTCTGTCTCTGTCTCGGTCTCTGTCTCCGTCTTTGTGTCCGTCTTTGTCTCCGTCCTTGTCTCCGTCTGTGTCTCCGTCCGTGTCTCCTGCCCCTCTGTCTCGGTCGTTGTCTCATGCCCGTCTGCCTCTGTCTCTGTCTCTGTCTGTGTCTCTGTCTCTGTCTCTGTCTCTGTCTCGGTCTCTGTCTCCGTCTTTGTGTCCGTCTTTGTCTCTGTCATTGGCTCCATCTCTGTCTCTGTCTCTGTCTCTGTCACTGTCTCTGTCTCCGTCTCCGTCTCTGTCTCTGTCTCTGTCTCTGTCTCTGTCTCTGTCTCTGTCTCTGTCTCTGTCTCTGTCTCTGTCTCTGTCTCTGCCTCTGTCTCTGTCCCTGTCTCTGTCTCCGTCTCTGTCTCTGTCTCTGTCATTGGCTCCATCTCTGTCTCTGTCTCAGTCTCTGTCTCTGTCTCTGTCTCTGTCTCTGTCTCTGTTTCTGTCTCTGCCCGTGTCTCTGTCTCTGTCTCTGTCTCTGTCTCTGTCTCTGTCTCGGTCTCTGTCTCCGTCTTTGTGTCCGTCTTTGTCTCCGTCCTTGTCTCCGTCTGTGTCTCCGTCCGTGTCTCCTGCCCCTCTGTCTCGGTCGTTGTCTCATGCGCGTCTGCCTCTGTCTCTGTCTCTGTCTGTGTCTCTGTCTCTGTCTCTGTCTCTGTCTCTGTCTCTGTCTCGGTCTCTGCCTCTGTCTCTGTCCCTGTCTCTGTCTCCGTCTCCGTCTCTGTCTCTGTCTCTGTCATTGGCTCCATCTCTGTCTCTGTCTCAGTCTCTGTCTCTGTCTCTGTCTCTGTCTCTGCCCGTGTCTCTGTCTCTGTCTCTGTCTCTGTCTCTGTCTCTGTCTCGGTCTCTGTCTCCGTCTTTGTGTCCGTCTTTGTCTCCGTCCTTGTCTCCGTCTGTGTCTCCGTCCGTGTCTCGTGCCCCTCTGTCTCGGTCGTTGTCTCATGCCCGTCTGCCTCTGTCTCTGTCTCTGTCTGTGTCTCTGTCTCTGTCTCTGTCTCTGTCTCTGTCTCTGTCTCGGTCTCTGTCTCCGTCTTTGTGTCCGTCTTTGTCTCCGTGCTTGTCACCGTCTATGTCTCCGTCCGTGTCTCCTGCCCCTCTGTCTCGGTCGTTGTCTCATGCGCGTCTGTCTCTGTCTCTGTCTCTGTCTGTGTCTCTGCCTCTGTATCGGTCTCTGCCTTTGTCTCTGTCTCCATCTCTGTCTCTGTATCTGTCTCTGTCTCTGTCTCTGTCTCTGTCTCCGTCTCTGCCTCTGTCTTTGTCCCTGTCTCTGTCCCTGTCTCTGTCTCCGTCTCTGTCTCTGTCTCTGTCTCTGTCTCCCTCTTCGTCTCTGTCTCTGTCTCTGTCATTGGCTCCATCTCTGTCTCTGTCTCAGTCTCTGTCTCTGTCTCTGTCTCTGTCTTTGTGTCCGTCTTTGTCTCCGTCCTTGTCTCCGTCTGTGTCTCCGTCCGTGTCTCCTGCCCCTCTGTCTCGGTCGTTGTCTCATGCGCGTCTGTCTCTGTCTCTGTCTCTGTCTCTGTCTCTGCCTCCGTATCGGTCTCTGTCTTTGGCTCTGTCTCTGCCTCTGTCTCTGTCTCTGTCTCTGTCTCTGTCTCTGTCTCTGTCTCTGTCTCTGTCTCTGTCTCTGCCTCTGCCTCTGTCTCTGTCCCCTTCTCTGTCTCTGTCTCTGTCTCTGTCTCTGTCTCGGTCTCTGCCTCTGTCTCTGTCCCAGTCTCTGTCTCCGTCTCCGTCTCTGTCTCTGTCTCTGTCATTGGCTCCATCTCTGTCTCTGTCTCAGTCTCTGTCTCTGTCCCTGTCTCTGTCTCTGTCTCTGTCTCTGTCTCTGCCCGTGTCTCTGTCTCTGTCTCTGTCTCTGTCTCTGTCTCTGTCTCGGTCTCTGTCTCCGTCTTTGTGTCCGTCTTTGTCTCCGTCCTTGTCTCCGTCTGTGTCTCCGTCCGTGTCTCCTGCCCCTCTGTCTCTGTCTCAGTCTGTGTCTCTGCCTCTGTATCGGTCTCTGCCTTTGTCTCTGTCTCCATCTCTGTCTCTGTATCTGTCTCTGTCTCTGTCTCTGTCTCTGTCTCCGTCTCTGCCTCTGTCTTTGTCCCTGTCTCTGTCCCTGTCTCTGTCTCCGTCTCTGTCTCTGTCTCTGTCTCTGTCTCCCTCTTCGTCTCTGTCTCTGTCTCTGTCATTGGCTTCATCTCTGTCTCTGTCTCAGTCTCTGTCTCTGTCTCTGTCTCTGTCTCTGTCTCTGTCTCTGTCTCTGTCTCTGTCTCTGTCTCTGTCTCTGTCTCTGTCTCTGTCTCTGTCTCTGTCTCTGTCCTGTCTCTGTATCTGTCTCTGCCTCTGTCTCTGTCTGTGGCTCTGCCTTTGTCTCATGCGCCTCTGTCTTTGTCTCTGTCTGTGTCTCTTTCTGTGCCACTGTCTCTGTCTCTGTTTCCGTCTCTGTCGCTGCCCCTGTCTCTGTCTCCGTCTCTCTCTCTTTTCCTGTCTCTGACTCTGTCTCTGTCTCTGTCACTGTCTCTGCCTCCGTCTCCGTCTCTGTCTCTGTCTCTGTCTCTGTCTCTGTCTCTGTCTCTGTCTCTGTCTCTGTCTCTGTCTCTGTCTCTGCCTCTGTCTCTGTCCCTGTCTCTGTCTCCGTCTCTGTCTCTGTCTCTGTCATTGGCTCCATCTCTGTCTCTGTCTCAGTCTCTGTCTCTGTCTCTGTCTCTGTCTCTGTCTCTGTTTCTGTCTCTGCCCGTGTCTCTGTCTCTGTCTCTGTCTCTGTCTCTGTCTCTGTCTCGGTCTCTGTCTCCGTCTTTGTGTCCGTCTTTGTCTCCGTCCTTGTCTCCGTCTGTGTCTCCGTCCGTGTCTCCTGCCCCTCTGTCTCGGTCGTTGTCTCATGCGCGTCTGCCTCTGTCTCTGTCTCTGTCTGTGTCTCTGTCTCTGTCTCTGTCTCTGTCTCTGTCTCTGTCTCTGTCTCGGTCTCTGCCTCTGTCTCTGTCCCTGTCTCTGTCTCCGTCTCCGTCTCTGTCTCTGTCTCTGTCATTGGCTCCATCTCTGTCTCTGTCTCAGTCTCTGTCTCTGTCTCTGTCTCTGTCTCTGCCCGTGTCTCTGTCTCTGTCTCTGTCTCTGTCTCTGTCTCTGTCTCTGTCTCGGTCTCTGTCTCCGTCTTTGTGTCCGTCTTTGTCTCCGTCCTTGTCTCCGTCTGTGTCTCCGTCCGTGTCTCCTGCCCCTCTGTCTCGGTCGTTGTCTCATGCGCGTCTGCCTCTGTCTCTGTCTCTGTCTGTGTCTCTGTCTCTGTCTCTGTCTCTGTCTCTGTCTCGGTCTCTGTCTCCGTCTTTGTGTCCGTCTTTGTCTCCGTGCTTGTCTCCGTCTGTGTCTCCTTCCGTGTCTCCTGTCCCTCTGTCTCGGTCGTTGTCTCATGCGCGTCTGTCTCTGTCTCTGTCTCTGTCTGTGTCTCTGCCTCTGTATCGGTCTCTGCCTTTGTCTCTGTCTCCATCTCTGTCTCTGTATCTGTCTCTGTCTCTGTCTCTGTCTCTGTCTCCGTCTCTGCCTCTGTCTTTGTCCCTGTCTCTGTCCCTGTCTCTGTCTCCGTCTCTGTCTCTGTCTCTGTCTCTGTCTCCCTCTTCGTCTCTGTCTCTGTCTCTGTCATTGGCTCCATCTCTGTCTCTGTCTCAGTCTCTGTCTCTGTCTCTGTCTCTGTCTCTGTCTCTGTCTCTGTCTCTGTCTCTGTCTCTGCCTCTGTCTCTGTCCCTGTCTCTGTCTCCGTCTCTGTCTCTGTCTCTGTCATTGGCTCCATCTCTGTCTCTGTCTCAGTCTCTGTCTCTGTCTCTGTCTCTGTCTCTGTCTCTGTTTCTGTCTCTGCCCGTGTCTCTGTCTCTGTCTCTGTCTCTGTCTCTGTCTCTGTCTCTGTCTCGGTCTCTGTCTCCGTCTTTGTGTCCGTCTTTGTCTCCGTCCTTGTCTCCGTCTGTGTCTCCGTCCGTGTCTCCTGCCCCTCTGTCTCGGTCGTTGTCTCATGCGCGTCTGCCTCTGTCTCTGTCTCTGTCTGTGTCTCTGTCTCTGTCTCTGTCTCTGTCTCTGTCTCTGTCTCTGTCTCGGTCTCTGCCTCTGTCTCTGTCCCTGTCTCTGTCTCCGTCTCCGTCTCTGTCTCTGTCTCTGTCATTGGCTCCATCTCTGTCTCTGTCTCAGTCTCTGTCTCTGTCTCTGTCTCTGTCTCTGCCCGTGTCTCTGTCTCTGTCTCTGTCTCTGTCTCTGTCTCTGTCTCTGTCTCGGTCTCTGTCTCCGTCTTTGTGTCCGTCTTTGTCTCCGTCCTTGTCTCCGTCTGTGTCTCCGTCCGTGTCTCCTGCCCCTCTGTCTCGGTCGTTGTCTCATGCGCGTCTGCCTCTGTCTCTGTCTCTGTCTGTGTCTCTGTCTCTGTCTCTGTCTCTGTCTCTGTCTCGGTCTCTGTCTCCGTCTTTGTGTCCGTCTTTGTCTCCGTGCTTGTCTCCGTCTGTGTCTCCGTCCGTGTCTCCTGCCCCTCTGTCTCGGTCGTTGTCTCATGCGCGTCTGTCTCTGTCTCTGTCTCTGTCTGTGTCTCTGCCTCTGTATCGGTCTCTGCCTTTGTCTCTGTCTCCATCTCTGTCTCTGTATCTGTCTCTGTCTCTGTCTCTGTCTCTGTCTCCGTCTCTGCCTCTGTCTTTGTCCCTGTCTCTGTCCCTGTCTCTGTCTCCGTCTCTGTCTCTGTCTCTGTCTCTGTCTCCCTCTTCGTCTCTGTCTCTGTCTCTGTCATTGGCTCCATCTCTGTCTCTGTCTCAGTCTCTGTCTCTGTCTCTGTCTCTGTCTCTGTCTCCGACTCCGTCTCTGTCTCTGTCTCTGTCTCTGTCTCTGTCTCTGTCTCTGTCTCTGTCTCTGTCTCTGTCTCTGTCTCTGTCTCTGTCTCTGTCTCTGTCTCTGTCTCTGTCTCTGTCTCTGTCTCTGTCTCTGTCTCTGTCTCTGTCTCTGCCTCTGCCTCTGTCTCTGTCCCCTTCTCTGTCTCTGTCTCTGTCTCTGTCTCTGTCTCGGTCTCTGCCTCTGTCTCTGTCCCTGTCTCTGTCTCCGTCTCCGTCTCTGTCTCTGTCTCTGTCATTGGCTCCATCTCTGTCTCTGTCTCAGTCTCTGTCTCTGTCTCTGTCTCTGTCTCTGTCTCTGTCTCTGTCTGTGTCTCTGTCTCTGTCTCTGTCTCTGTCTCTGTCTCGGCCTCTGTCTCCGTCTTTGTGTCCGTCTTTGTCTCCGTGCTTGTCTCCGTCTGTGTCTCCGTCCGTGTCTCCTGCCCCTCTGTCTCGGTCGTTGTCTCATGCGCGTCTGTCTCCGTCTCTGTCTCTGTCTGTGTCTCTGCCTCTGTATCGGTCTCTGCCTTTGTCTCTGTCTCCATCTCTGTCTCTGTATCTGTCTCTGTCTCTGTCTCTGTCTCTGTCTCCGTCTCTGCCTCTGTCTTTGTCCCTGTCTCTGTCCCTGTCTCTGTCTCCGTCTCTGTCTCTGTCTCTGTCTCTGTCTCCCTCTTCGTCTCTGTCTCTGTCTCTGTCATTGGCTCCATCTCTGTCTCTGTCTCAGTCTCTGTCTCTGTCTCTGTCTCTGCCTCTGTCTCTGTCTCTGTCTCTGTTTCTGTCTCTGTCTCTGTCTCTGTCTCTGTCTCTGTCTCTGTCTCTGTCTCTGTCTCTGTCTCTGTCTCTGTCTCTGTCCTGTCTCTGTCTCTGTCTCTGCCTTTGTCTCTGTCTGTGGCTCTGCCTTTGTCTCATGCGCCTCTGTCTTTGTCTCTGTCTGTGTCTCTTTCTGTGCCACTGTCTCTGTCTCTGTTTCCGTCTCTGTCGCTGCCTCTGTCTCTGTCTCCGTCTCTCTCTCTTTTCCTGTCTCTGTCTCTGTCTCTGTCTCTGTCACTGTCTCTGCCTCCGTCTCCGTCTCTGTCTCTGTCTCTGTCTCTGTCTCTGTCTCTGCCTCTGTCTCTGTCTCTGTCTCTGTCTCTGCCTCTGTCTCTGTCCCTGTCTCTGTCTCCGTCTCCGTCTCTGTCTCTGTCTCTGTCATTGGCTCCATCTCTGTCTCTGTCTCAGTCTCTGTCTCTGTCTCTGTCTCTGTCTCTGTCTCTGTCTCTGTCTCTGTCTCTGCCCGTGTCTCTGTCTCTGTCTCTGTCTCGGTCTCTGTCTCCGTCTTTGTGTCCGTCTTTGTCTCCGTCCTTGTCTCCGTCTGTGTCTCCGTCCGTGTCTCCTGCCCCTCTGTCTCGGTCGTTGTCTCATGCGCGTCTGCCTCTGTCTCTGTCTCTGTCTGTGTCTCTGTCTCTGTTTCTGTCTCTGTCTCTGTCTCTGTCTCTGTCTCTGTCTCTGTCTCTGTCTCTGTCTCTGTCTCTGTCTCTGTCTCTGTCTCTGTCTCTGTCTCTGTCTCTGTCTCTGTCTCTGTCCTGTCTCTGTCTCTGTCTCTGCCTCTGTCTCTGTCTGTGGCTCTGTCTTTGTCTCATGCGCCTCTGTCTTTGTCTCTGTCTGTGTCTCTGTCTGTGGCTCTGTCTCTGTCTCTGTCTCTGTCCTTTTCTCTGTCTCTGTCTCTGTCCTGTCTCTGTCTCTGTTTCTGCCTCTGTCTCTGTCTCTGTCTCTGTCTCTGTCCCTGTCTCTGTCTCTGTCTCCGTCTCTGTCTCTGTCTCTGTCTCTGTCTCTGTCTCTGCCTCTGTCTCTGTCTATGGCTCTGTCTTTGTCTCATGCGCCTCTGTCTTTGTCTCTGTCTGTGTCTCTGTCTGTGCCTCTGTCTCTGTCTCTGTTTCTGTCTCTGCCGCTGCCCCTGTCTCTGTCTCTTTCTCTGTCTCTTTTCCTGTCTCTGTCTCTGTCTCTGTCCCTGTCTCTGTCTCCGTCCCCGCCGCTGTCTCTGTCTCTGTCTCTGTGTCCATCTCTGTCTCTGTCTCTGTCTCTGTCTGTGTCTCTGCCTCTGTCTCCGTGTCTGTCTCTGTCTCTGTCTCTGTCTCTGTCTCCATCTCTGTCTCCGTCTCTGTCTCTGTCTCTGTCTCTGTCTCTGTCTCTGTCTCTGTCTCTGTCTCTGTCTCTGTCTCTGTCTCTGTCTCTGTCTCTGCCTCTGTCTCTGTCCCTGTCTCTGTCTCCGTCTCCGTCTCTGTCTCTGTCTCTGTCATTGGCTCCATCTCTGTCTCTGTCTCAGTCTCTGTCACTGTCTCTGTCTCTGTCTCTGTCTCTGTTTCTGTCTCTGCCCGTGTCTCTGTCTCTGTCTCTGTCTCTGTCTCTGTCTCTGTCTCTGTCTCGGTCTCTGTCTCCGTCTTTGTGTCCGTCTTTGTCTCCGTCCTTGTCTCCGTCTGTGTCTCCGTCCGTGTCTCCTGCCCCTCTGTCTCGGTCGTTGTCTCATGCGCGTCTGCCTCTGTCTCTGTCTCTGTCTGTGTCTCTGCCTCTGTATCGGTCTCTGTCTCCGTCTCTGTCTCTGTTTCTGTCTCTGCCTCTGTCTCTGCCTCTGTCTCTGTCTCTGTCTCTGTCTCTGTCTCTGTCCCTGTCTCTGTCTCTGTCTCTGTCTCTGTCTCTGTCTCTGTCTCTGTCTCTGTCTCTGTCTCTGTCTCTGCCTCTGTCTCTGTCTATGGCTCTGTCTTTGTCTCATGCGCCTCTGTCTTTGTCTCTGTCTGTGTCTCTGTATGTGCCTCTGTCTCTGTCTCTGTTTCTGTCTCTGTCGCTGCCCCTGTCTCTGTCTCTATCTCTGTCTCTTTTCCTGTCTCTGTCTCTGTCTCTGTCTCTGTCTCTGTCCTTTTCTCTGTCTCTGTCTCTGTTCCCTTCTCTGTCTCCGCCTCTGCCTCTGTCGCCGTCTTTGTCTCCATCTTTGTCTGCGTCTTTGTCTCCGTCTTTGTCACCGTCCTTGTCTCCGTCGTCGTCTTCCTCTTCGTCTCCGTCTTTGCCTCCGTCTTTGTCACCGTCTTTGTCTCCGTATTTGTCCCCGTCTGTGTCTCCATATTTGTCTCCGTCTTTGTCTCCGTCTTTGCCTCCGTCTTTGTCTCGGTATTTGTCTCCGTCTGTGTCTCCATCTTTGTCTCCGCCTTTGTCTCCGTCTTTGTCACCGTCTTTGTCTCCGTCTTTGTCTCCGTCCACGTCTCCTGCCCCTCTGTCTCTGTCTCTGTCTCAGTCTCTGTCTCTGTCTCTGCCCGTGTCTCTGTCTCTGTCTCTGTCTCTGTCTGTGTCTCTGTCTCTGTCTCTGTCTCTGTCTCTGTCTCGGTCTCTGTCGCCGTCTTTGTGTCCGTTTTTGTCTCCGTCCTTGTCTCCGTCTGTGTCTCCGTCCTGTGTCTCCTGCCCCTTTGTCTCGGTCGTTGTCTCATGCGCGTCTGCCTCTGTCTCTGTCTCTGTCTGTGTCTCTGCCTCTGTATCGGTCTCTGCCTTTGTCTCTGCCTCTGTCTCTGTCTCTGTCTTTGTGTCCGTCTTTGTCTCCGTCCTTGTCTCCGTCTGTGTCTCCGTCCGTGTCTCCTGCCCCTCTGTCTCGGTCGTTGTCTCATGCGCGTCTGTCTCTGTCTCTGTCTCTGTCTCTGTCTCTGCCTCTGTATCGGTCTCTGTCTTTGGCTCTGTCTCTGCCTCTGTCTCTGTCTCTGTCTCTGTCTCTGTCTCTGTCTCTGTCTCTGTCTCTGTCTCTGCCTCTGCCTCTGTCTCTGTCCCCTTCTCTGTCTCTGTCTCTGTCTCTGTCTCTGTCTCGGTCTCTGCCTCTGTCTCTGTCCCTGTCTCTGTCTCCGTCTCCGTCTCTGTCTCTGTCTCTGTCATTGGCTCCATCTCTGTCTCTGTCTCAGTCTCTGTCTCTGTCTCTGTCTCTGTCTCTGTCTCTGTCTCTGTCTCTGTATCGGACTCTGTCTCCGTCTTTGTCTTCGTCGTCGTCTTCCTCTTTGTCTCCGTCTTTGTCTCTGTCTTTGTCTCCATCTTTGTCTCCGTCTTTGTATCCGTCTTTGCCTCCGTCTTTGTCTCCGTGTTTGTCTCCGTCTGTGTCTCTATCTTTGTCTCCGCCTTTGTCTCCGTCCTTGTCTCCATCTTTGTCTCCGTCTTTGTCACCGTCTTTGTCTCCGTCTATGTCTCCGTCCGTGTTTCCTGCCCCTCTGTCTCGGTCGTTGTCTCATGCGCGTCTGTCTCTGTCTCTGTCTCTGTCTCTGTCTGTGTCTCTGTCTCTGTCTCTGCCTCTGTATCGGTCTCTGTCTTTGGCTCTGTCTCTGTCTCAGTCTCTGTCTCTGTCTCTGTCTCTGTCTCTGTCCCTGTCCCTGTCTCTGTCTCTGCCTCTGTCTCTGTCTCTGCCTCTGCCTCTGTCTCTGTCCCTGTCTCTGTCTCCGTCTCCGTCTCCGTCTCTGTCTCCGTCTTTGTACCTGTCGTTGTCTCCGTATTTGTCTCCGTCTGTGTCTCCATATTTGTCTCCGTCTTTGTCTACGTCTTTGTCTCCGTCTTTGTCTACGTCTTTGTCTACGTCTTTGTCTCCGTCTTTGTCTCCGTCTATGTCTCTGTCACTGTCTCTGTCTCTGTCTCTGTCTCTGTCTCTGTCTCTGTCCCTGTCTCTGTCTCTGTCTCTGTCACTGTCCCTGTCTCTGCCTCTGTCTCTGTCCCTGTCTCTGTCTCCGTCCCCGCCGCTGTCTCTGTCTCTGTCTCTGTGTCCATCTCTGTCTCTGTCTCTGTCTCTGTCTGTATCTCTGCCTCTGTCTCCGTGTCGGTCTCTGTCTCTGTCTCTGTCTCTGTCTCCAACTCTGTCTCTGTCTCTGTCTCTGTTTCTGTCTCTGTCTCTGTCTCTGCCTCTGTCTCTGTCCCTGTCTCTGTCTCCGTCTCCGTCTCAGTCTCTGTCTCTGTCATTGGCTCCATCTCTGTCTCTGTCTCAGTCTCTGTCTCTGTCTCTGTCTCTGTCTCTGTCTCTGTCTCTGTCTCTGTCTCTGTCTCTGTCTCTGTCTCTGTCTCTGTCTCGGTCTCTGTCTCCGTCTTTGTGTCCGTCTTTGTCACCGTCCTTGTCTCCGTTTGTGTCTCCGTCCGTGTCTCCTGCCCCTCTGTCTCGGTCGTTGTCTCATGCGCGTCTGCCTCTGTCTCTGTCTCTGTCTGTGTCTCTGTCTCTGTCTCTGTCTCTGTCTCTGTCTCTGTCTCTGTCTCTGTCTCTGTCTCGGTCTCTGTCTCCGTCTTTGTGTCCGCCTTTGTCTCCGTGCTTGTCTCCGTCTTTGTACCTGTCGTTGTCTCCGTATTTGTCTCCGTCTGTGTCTCCATATTTGTCTCCGTCTTTGTCTACGTCTTTGCCTCCGTCTTTGTCTCCGTATTTGTCTCTGTCTGTGTCTCCATCTTTGTCTCCGCCTGTGTCTCCGTCTTTGTCACCATCGTTTTCTCCGTCTTTGTCTCCGTCTTTGTCTACGTCTTTGTCTACGTCTTTGTCTCCGTCTTTGTCTCCGTCTATGTCTCTGTCACTGTCTCTGTCTCTGTCTCTGTCTCTGTCTCTGTCTCTGTCCCTGTCTCTGTCTCTGTCTCTGTCACTGTCCCTGTCTCTGCCTCTGTCTCTGTCCCTGTCTCTGTCTCCGTCCCCGCCGCTGTCTCTGTCTCTGTCTCTGTGTCCATCTCTGTCTCTGTCTCTGTCTCTGTCTGTATCTCTGCCTCTGTCTCCGTGTCGGTCTCTGTCTCTGTCTCTGTCTCTGTCTCCAACTCTGTCTCTGTCTCTGTCTCTGTTTCTGTCTCTGTCTCTGTCTCTGCCTCTGTCTCTGTCCCTGTCTCTGTCTCCGTCTCCGTCTCAGTCTCTGTCTCTGTCATTGGCTCCATCTCTGTCTCTGTCTCAGTCTCTGTCTCTGTCTCTGTCTCTGTCTCTGTCTCTGTCTCTGTCTCTGTCTCTGTCTCTGTCTCGGTCTCTGTCTCCGTCCTTGTCTCCGTCTGTGTCTCCGTCCGTGTCTCCTGCCCCTCTGTCTCGGTCGTTGTCTCATGCGCGTCTGTCTCTGTCTCTGTCTCTGTCTCTGTCTCTGCCTCTGTATCGGTCTCTGTCTTTGGCTCTGTCTCTGCCTCTGTCTCTGTCTCTGTCTCTGTCTCTGTCTCTGTCTCTGTCTCTGTCTCTGTCTCTGCCTCTGCCTCTGTCTCTGTCCCCTTCTCTGTCTCTGTCTCTGTCTCAGTCTCTGTCTCGGTCTCTGCCTCTGTCTCTGTCCCTGTCTCTGTCTCCGTCTCCGTCTCTGTCTCTGTCTCTGTCATTGGCTCCATCTCTGTCTCTGTCTCAGTCTCTGTCTCTGTCTCTGTCTCTGTCTCTGTCTCTGTCTCTGTCTCTGTATCGGACTCTGTCTCCGTCTTTGTCTTCGTCGTCGTCTTCCTCTTTGTCTCCGTCTTTGTCTCTGTCTTTGTCTCCATCTTTGTCTCCGTCTTTGTATCCGTCTTTGCCTCCGTCTTTGTCTCCGTGTTTGTCTCCGTCTGTGTCTCTATCTTTGTCTCCGCCTTTGTCTCCGTCCTTGTCTCCATCTTTGTCTCCGTCTTTGTCACCGTCTTTGTCTCCGTCTATGTCTCCGTCCGTGTTTCCTGCCCCTCTGTCTCGGTCGTTGTCTCATGCGCGTCTGTCTCTGTCTCTGTCTCTGTCTCTGTCTGTGTCTCTGTCTCTGTCTCTGCCTCTGTATCGGTCTCTGTCTTTGGCTCTGTCTCTGTCTCAGTCTCTGTCTCTGTCTCTGTCTCTGTCTCTGTCCCTGTCCCTGTCTCTGTCTCTGCCTCTGTCTCTGTCTCTGCCTCTGCCTCTGTCTCTGTCCCTGTCTCTGTCTCCGTCTCCGTCTCCGTCTCTGTCTCCGTCTTTGTACCTGTCGTTGTCTCCGTATTTGTCTCCGTCTGTGTCTCCATATTTGTCTCCGTCTTTGTCTACGTCTTTGTCTCCGTCTTTGTCTACGTCTTTGTCTACGTCTTTGTCTCCGTCTTTGTCTCCGTCTATGTCTCTGTCACTGTCTCTGTCTCTGTCTCTGTCTCTGTCTCTGTCTCTGTCCCTGTCTCTGTCTCTGTCTCTGTCACTGTCCCTGTCTCTGCCTCTGTCTCTGTCCCTGTCTCTGTCTCCGTCCCCGCCGCTGTCTCTGTCTCTGTCTCTGTGTCCATCTCTGTCTCTGTCTCTGTCTCTGTCTGTATCTCTGCCTCTGTCTCCGTGTCGGTCTCTGTCTCTGTCTCTGTCTCTGTCTCCAACTCTGTCTCTGTCTCTGTCTCTGTTTCTGTCTCTGTCTCTGTCTCTGCCTCTGTCTCTGTCCCTGTCTCTGTCTCCGTCTCCGTCTCAGTCTCTGTCTCTGTCATTGGCTCCATCTCTGTCTCTGTCTCAGTCTCTGTCTCTGTCTCTGTCTCTGTCTCTGTCTCTGTCTCTGTCTCTGTCTCTGTCTCTGTCTCTGTCTCTGTCTCTGTCTCGGTCTCTGTCTCCGTCTTTGTGTCCGTCTTTGTCACCGTCCTTGTCTCCGTTTGTGTCTCCGTCCGTGTCTCCTGCCCCTCTGTCTCGGTCGTTGTCTCATGCGCGTCTGCCTCTGTCTCTGTCTCTGTCTGTGTCTCTGTCTCTGTCTCTGTCTCTGTCTCTGTCTCTGTCTCTGTCTCTGTCTCTGTCTCGGTCTCTGTCTCCGTCTTTGTGTCCGCCTTTGTCTCCGTGCTTGTCTCCGTCTTTGTACCTGTCGTTGTCTCCGTATTTGTCTCCGTCTGTGTCTCCATATTTGTCTCCGTCTTTGTCTACGTCTTTGCCTCCGTCTTTGTCTCCGTATTTGTCTCTGTCTGTGTCTCCATCTTTGTCTCCGCCTGTGTCTCCGTCTTTGTCACCATCGTTTTCTCCGTCTTTGTCTCCGTCTTTGTCTACGTCTTTGTCTACGTCTTTGTCTCCGTCTTTGTCTCCGTCTATGTCTCTGTCACTGTCTCTGTCTCTGTCTCTGTCTCTGTCTCTGTCTCTGTCCCTGTCTCTGTCTCTGTCTCTGTCACTGTCCCTGTCTCTGCCTCTGTCTCTGTCCCTGTCTCTGTCTCCGTCCCCGCCGCTGTCTCTGTCTCTGTCTCTGTGTCCATCTCTGTCTCTGTCTCTGTCTCTGTCTGTATCTCTGCCTCTGTCTCCGTGTCGGTCTCTGTCTCTGTCTCTGTCTCTGTCTCCAACTCTGTCTCTGTCTCTGTCTCTGTTTCTGTCTCTGTCTCTGTCTCTGCCTCTGTCTCTGTCCCTGTCTCTGTCTCCGTCTCCGTCTCAGTCTCTGTCTCTGTCATTGGCTCCATCTCTGTCTCTGTCTCAGTCTCTGTCTCTGTCTCTGTCTCTGTCTCTGTCTCTGTCTCTGTCTCTGTCTCTGTCTCTGTCTCGGTCTCTGTCTCCGTCTTTGTGTCCGTCTTTGTCACCGTCCTTGTCTCCGTCTGTGTCTCCGTCCGTGTCTCCTGCCCCTCTGTCTCGGTCGTTGTCTCATGCGCGTCTGCCTCTGTCTCTGTCTCTGTCTGTGTCTCTGTCTCTGTCTCTGTCTCTGTCTCTGTCTCTGTCTCTGTCTCTGTCTCGGTCTCTGTCTCCGTCTTTGTGTCCGCCTTTGTCTCCGTGTTTGTCTCCGTCTGTGTCTCCGTCCGTATCTCCTGCCCCTCTGTCTCGGTCGTTGTCTCATGCGCGTCTGTCTCTGTCTCTGTCTCTGTCTGTGTCTCTGCCTCTGTATCGGTCTCTGCCTTTGTCTCTGTCTCCATCTCTGTCTCTGCATCTGTCTCTGTCTCTGTCTCTGTCTCTGTCCCCGTCTCTGCCTCTGTCTTTGTCCCTGTCTCTGTCCCTGTCTCTGTCTCCGTCTCCGTCTCTGTCTCTGTCTCTGTCTCCCTCTTCGTCTCTGTCTCTGTCTCTGTCATTGGCTCCATCTCTGTCTCTGTCTCAGTCTCTGTCTCTGTCTCTGTCTGTGTCTCTGTCTCTGTCTCTGTCTCTGTCTCTGTCTCTGTCTCTGTCTCTGTCTCTGTCTCTGTTTCTGTCTCTGTCTCTGTCTCTGTCTCTGTCTCTGTCTCTGTCTCTGTCTCTGTCTCTGTCTCTGTCTCTGTCTCTGTCTCTGTCTCTGTCTCTGTCTCTGTCTCCGTCTCTGTCCTGTCTCTGTCTCTGTCTCTGCCTCTGTCTCTGTCTGTGGCTCTGCCTTTGTCTCATGCGCCTCTGTCTTTGTCTCTGTCTGTGTCTCTTTCTGTGCCACTGTCTCTGTCTCTGTTTCCGTCTCTGTCGCTGCCTCTGTCTCTGCCTCCGTCTCTCTATCTTTTCCTGTCTCTGTCTCTGTCTCTGTCTCTGTCACTGTCTCTGTCTCCGTCTCCGTCTCTGTCTCTGTCTCTGTCTCTGTCTCTGTCTCCGTCTCTGTCTCTGTCTCTGTCTCTGTCTCTGTCTCTGTCTCCATCTCTGTCTCTGTCTCTGTCTCTGTCTCTGTCTCTGTCTCTGTCTCTGCCTCTGTCTCTGTCCCTGTCTCTGTCTCCGTCTCCGTCTCTGTCTCTGTCTCTGTCATTGGCTCCATCTCTGTCTCTGTCTCAGTCTCTGTTTCTGTCTCTGTCTCTGTCTCTGCCCGTGTCTCTGTCTCTGTCTCTGTCTCTGTCTCTGTCTCGGCCTCTGTCTCCGTCTTTGTGTCCGTCTTTGTCTCCGTCCTTGTCTCCGTCTGTGTTTCCGTCCGTGTCTCCTGCCCCTCTGTCTCGGTCGTTGTCTCATGCGCGTCTGCCTCTGTCTCTGTCTCTGTCTGTGTCTCTGTCTCTGTCTCTGTCTCTATCTCTCTCTCGGTCTCTGTCTCCGTCTTTGTGTCCGTCTTTGTCTCCGTGCTTGTCTCCGTCTGTGTCTCCGTCCGTGTCTTCTGCCCCTCTGTCTCGGTCGTTGTCTCATGCGCGTCTGTCTCTGTCTCTGTCGCTGTCTGTGTCTCTGCCTCTGTATCGGCCTCTGCCTTTGTCTCTGTCTCCATCTCTGTCTCTGTATCTGTCTCTGTCTCTGTCCCTGTCTCTGCCTCCGTCTCTGTCTCTGTCTCTGTCTCTGTCTCTGTCTCCCTCTTCGTCTCTGTCTCTGTCTCTGTCATTGGCTTCATCTCTGTCTCTGTCTCAGTCTCTGTCTCTGTCTCTGTCTCTGTCTCTGTTTCTGTCTCTGTCTCTGTCTCTGTCTCTGTTTCTGTCTCTGTCTCTGTCTCTGTCCCTGTCTCTGTCTCTGTCTCTGTCTCTGTCCTGTCTCTGTCTCTGTCTCTGTCTCTGCCTCTGTCTCTGTCTGTGGCTCTGCCTTTGTCTCATGCGCCTCTGTCTTTGTCTCTGTCTGTGTCTCTTTCTGTGCCTCTGTCTCTGTCTCTGTTTCCGTCTCTGTCGCTGCCTCTGTCTCTGTCTCCGTCTCTCTCTCTTTTCCTGTCTCTGTCTCTGTCTCTGTCTCTGTCCCTGTCTCTGTCTCCGTCTCCGTCTCTGTCTCTGTCTCTGTCTCTGTCTCTGTCTCTGTCTCTGTCTCTGTCTCTGTCTCTGTCTCTGTCTCTGTCTCTGCCTCTGTCTCTGTCCCTGTCTCTGTCTCCGTCTCCGTCTCTGTCTCTGTCTCTGTCATTGGCTCCATCTCTGTCTCTGTCTCTGTCTCCGTCTCCGTCTCTGTCTCTGTCTCTGTCTCTGTCTCTGTCTCTGTCTCTGTCTCTGCCTCTGTCTCTGTCCCTGTCTCTGTCTCCGTCTCCGTCTCTGTCTCTGTCTCTGTCATTGGCTCCATCTCTGTCTCTGTCTCTGTCTCTGTCTCTGTATCGGACTCTGTCTCCGTCTTTGTCTTCGTCGTCGTCTTCCTCTTTGTCTCCGTCTTTGTCTCTGTCTTTGTCTCCATCTTTGTCTCCGTCTTTGTATCCGTCTTTGCCTCCGTCTTTGTCTCCGCATTTGTCTCCATCTGTGTCTCTATCTTTGTCTCCGCCTTTGTCTCCGTCCTTGTCTCCATCTTTGTCTCCGTCTTTGTCACCGTCTTTGTCTCCGTCTTTGTCTCCGTCCGTTTTTCCTGCCCCTCTGTCTCGGTCGTTGTCTCATGCGCGTCTGTCTCTGTCTCTGTCTCTGTCTGTGTCTCTGTCTCTGTCTCTGCCTCTGTATCGGTCTCTGTCTTTGGCTCTGTCTCTGTCTCAGTCTCTGTCTCTGTCTCTGTCTCTGTCTCTGTCTCTGTCCCTGTCCCTGTCTCTGTCTCTGCCTCTGTCTCTGTCTCTGCCTCTGCCTCTGCCTCTGCCTCTGCCTCTGTCCCCGTCTCTGTCTCCGTCTCCGTCTCTGTCTCTGTCTCTGTCTCTGTCTCTGTCTCTGTCTCTGTATCGGACTCTGTCTCCGTCTTTGTCTTCGTCGTCGTCTTTCTCTTTGTCTCCGTCTTTGTCTCTGTCTTTGTCTCCATCTTTGTCTCCGTCTTTGTATCCGTCTTTGCCTCCGTCTTTGTCTCCGTATTTGTCTCCGTCTGTGTCTCTATCTTTGTCTCCGCCTTTGTCTCCGTCCTTGTCTAAATCTTTGTCTCCGTCTTTGTCACCGTCTTTGTCTCCGTCTATGTCTCCGTCCGTGTTGCCTGCCCCTCTGTCTCGGTCGTTGTCTCATGCGCGTCTGTCTCTGTCTCTGTCTCTGTCTGTGTCTCTGTCTCTGTCTCTGCCTCTGTATCGGTCTCTGTCTTTGGCTCTGTCTCTGTCTCAGTCTCTGTCTCTGTCTCTGTCTCTGTCTCTGTCTCTGTCCCTGTCCCTGTCTCTGTCTCTGCCTCTGTCTCTGTCTCTGCCTCTGCCTCTGTCTCTGTCCCTGTCTCTGTCTCCGTCTCCGTCTCCGTCTCTGTCTCCGTCTTTGTACCTGTCGTTGTCTCCGTATTTGTCTCCGTCTGTGTCTCCATATTTGTCTCCGTCTTTGTCTACGTCTTTGCATCCGTCTTTGTCTCCGTATTTGTCTCTGTCTGTGTCTCCATCTTTGTCTCCGCCTGAGTCTCCGTCTTTGTCACCATCGTTTTCTCCGTCTTTGTCTCCGTCTTTGTCTACGTCTTTGTCTACGTCTTTGTCTCCGTCTTTGTCTCCGTCTATGTCTCTGTCACTGTCTCTGTCTCTGTCTCTGTTTCTGTCTCTGTCTCTGTCTCTGTCTCTGTCTCTGTCCCTGTCTCTGTCTCTGTCTCTGTCACTGTCCCTGTCTCTGCCTCTGTCCCTGTCCCTGTCTCTGTCTCCGTCCCCACCGCTGTCTCTGTCTCTGTCTCTGTGTCCATCTCTGTCTCTGTCTCTGTCTCTGTCTGTGTCTCTGCCTCTGTCTCCGTGTCGGTCTCTGTCTCTGTCTCTGTCTCTGTCTCCAACTCTGTCTCTGTCTCTGTCTCTGTCTCTGTCTGTGTCTCTGTCTCTGTCTCTGTCTCTGTCTCTGTCTCTGTCTCTGCCTCTGTATCGGTCTCTGTCTCCGTCTTTGTGTCCGCCTTTGTCTCCGTGCTTGTCTCCGTCTGTGTCTCCGTCCGTGTCTCCTGCCCCTCTGTCTCGGTCGTTGTCTCATGCGCGTCTGTCTCTGTCTCTGTCTCTGTCTGTGTCTCTGCCTCTGTATCGGTCTCTGCCTTTGTCTCTGTCTCCATCTCTGTCTCTGTATCTGTCTCTGTCTCTGTCTCTGTCTCTGTCCCCGTCTCTGCCTCTGTCTTTGTCCCTGTCTCTGTCCCTGTCTCTGTCTCCGTCTCTGTCTCTGTCTCTGTCTCTGTCTCTGTCTCTGTCATTGGCTCCATCTCTGTCTCTGTCTCAGTCTCTGTCTCTGTCTCTGTCTCTGTCTCCATCTCTGTCTCTGTCTCTGTCTCTGTCTCTGTCTCTGTCTCTGTCTCTGTCTCTGCCTCTGTCTCTGTCCCTGTCTCTGTCTCCGTCTCCGTCTCTGTCTCTGTCTCTGTCATTGGCTCCATCTCTGTCTCTGTCTCAGTCTCTGTTTCTGTCTCTGTCTCTGTCTCTGTCTCTGCCCGTGTCTCTGTCTCTGTCTCTGTCTCTGTCTCTGTCTCGGCCTCTGTCTCCGTCTTTGTGTCCGTCTTTGTCTCCGTGCTTGTCTCCGTCTGTGTCTCCGTCCGTGTCTTCTGCCCCTCTGTCTCGGTCGTTGTCTCATGCGCGTCTGTCTCTGTCTCTGTCGCTGTCTGTGTCTCTGCCTCTGTATCGGCCTCTGCCTTTGTCTCTGCCTCCATCTCTGTCTCTGTATCTGTCTCTGTCTCTGTCCCTGTCTCTGTCTCTGTCTCTGCCTCTGTCTTTGTCCCTGTCTCTGTCCCTGTCTCTGTCTCCGTCTCTGTCTCTGTCTCTGTCTCTGTCTCCCTCTTCGTCTCTGGCTCTGTCTCTGTCATTGTCTCCATCTCTGTCTCTGTCTCAGTCTCTGTCTCTGTCTCTGTCTCTGTCTCTGTCTCTGTCTCTGTCTCTGTCTCTGTTTCTGTCTCTGTCTCTGTCTCTGTCTCTGTCTCTGTCTCTGTCTCTGTCTCTGTCTCTGTCTCTGTCTCTGTCCTGTCTCTGTCTCTGTCTCTGCCTCTGTCTCTGTCTGTGTCTCCATCTTTGTCTCCGCCTGTGTCTCCGTCTTTGTCTCCGTCGTCGTCTTCCTCTTCGTCTCCGTCTTTGTCTCCGTCTTTGTCACCGTCTTTCTCTCCGTCTTTGTCTCCGTCCACGTCTCCTGCCCCTCTGTCTCTGTCTCTGCTTCAGTCTCTGTCTCTGTCTCCGTCTCTGTCTCTGTTTCTGTATCTGCCTCTGTCTCTGCCTCTATCTCTGTCTCTGTCTCTATCTCTGTCCCTGTCTCTGTCTCTGTCTCTGTCTCTGCCTCTGTCTCTGCCTCTGTCGCTGTCTGTGGCTCTGTCTTTGTCTCATGCGCCTCTGTCTTTGTCTCTGTCTGTGTCTCTGTCTGTGCCTCTGTCTCTGTCTCTGTCTCTGTTTCTGTCTCTGTCGCTGCCCCTGTCTCTGTCTCTATCTCTGTCTCTTTTCCAGTCTCTGTCTCTGTCTCTGTCTCTGTCCTTTTCTCTGTCTCTGTCTCTGTTCCCTTCTCTGTCTCCGCCTCTGCCTCTGTCTCCGTCTTTGTCTCCGTCTTTGTCTACGTCTTTGTCTACGTCTTTGTCTCCGTCTTTGTCTCCGTCTATGTCTCTGTCACTGTCTCTGTCTCTGTCTCTGTCTCTGTCTATGTCTCTGTCTGCGTCTCCGTCTCCGTCTCCGTCTCTGTCTCTGTCTCTGTCTCTGTCTCTGTCTCTGTCTCCATCTCTGTCTCTGTCTCTGTCTCTGTCTCTGTCTCTGTCTCTGTCTCTGTCTCTGCCTCTGTCTCTGTCCCTGTCTCTGTCTCCGTCTCCGTCTCTGTCTCTGTCTCTCTCTCAGTCTCTGTCTCCGTTTTTGTGTCCGTCTTTGTCTCCGTGCTTGTCTCCGTCTGTGTTTCCGTCCGTGTCTCCTGCCCCTCTGTCTCGGTCGTTGTCTCATGCGCGTCTGCCTCTGTCTCTGTCTCTGTCTGTGTCTCTGTCTCTGTCTCTGTCTCTGTCTCTCTCTCGGTCTCTGTCTCCGTTTTTGTGTCCGTCTTTGTCTCCGTGCTTGTCTCCGTCTGTGTCTCCGTCCGTGTCTTCTGCCCCTCTGTCTCGGTCGTTGTCTCATGCGCGTCTGTCTCTGTCTCTGTCGCTGTCTGTGTCTCTGCCTCTGTATCGGTCTCTGCCTTTGTCTCTGTCTCCATCTCTGTCTCTGTATCTGTCTCTGTCTCTGTCTCTGTCTCTGTCTCTGCCTCTGTCTTTGTCCCTGTCTCTGTCCCTGTCTCTGTCTCCGTCTCTGTCTCTGTCTCTGTCTCCCTCTTCGTCTCTGTCTCTGTCTCTGTCATTGGCTTCATCTCTGTCTCTGTCTCAGTCTCTGTCTCTGTCTCTGTCTCTGTCTCTGTTTCTGTCTCTGTTTCTGTCTCTGTCTCTGTCTCTGTCTCTGTCTCTGTCTATGTCCCTGTCTCTGTCTCTGTCTCTGTCTCTGTCTCTGTCCTGTCTCTGTCTCTGTCTCTGCCTCTGTCTCTGTCTGTGGCTCTGCCTTTGTCTCATGCGCCTCTGTCTTTGTCTCTGTCTGTGTCTCTTTCTGTGCCTCTGTCTCTGTCTCTGTTTCCGTCTCTGTCGCTGCCTCTGTCTCTGTCTCCGTCTCTCTCTCTTTTCCTGTCTCTGTCTCTGTCCCTGTCTCTGTCTCCGTCTCCGTCTCTGTCTCTGTCTCTGTCTCTGTCTCTGTCTCTGTCTCTGTCTCTGTCTCTGTCTCTGCCTCTGTCTCTGTCCCTGTCTCTGTCTCCGTCTCCGTCTCTGTCTCTGTCTCTGTCATTGGCTCCATCCCTGTCTCTGTCTCAGTCTCTGTCTCTGTCTCTGTCTCAGTCTCTGTCTCTGTCTCTGTCTCTGTCTCTGCCTCTGTCTCTGTCCCTGTCTCTGTTTCCGTCTCTGTCTCTGTTTCTGACCCTGTCTCTGTCTCTGTTCCTGTCTCTGTATCTGTCTCTGTCTCTGCCTGTGTCACTGCCTCTGTATCGGTCTCTGCCTTTGTCTCTATCTCCATCTCTGTCTCTGTCTCTGTCTCTGTCTCTGCCTCTGTCTTTGTCCCTGTCTCTGTCCCTGTCTCTGTCTCCGTCTCTGTCTCTGTCTCTGTCTCTGTCTCCGTCTCCGTCTCTGTCTCTGTCTCTGTCATTGGCTCCATCTCTGTCTCTGTCCCAGTCTCTGTCTCGGTCTCTGTCTCTGTCTCTGTCTCTGTCTCTGTCTCTGTCTCTGTTTCTGTCTCTGTCTCTGTCTCTGTCTCTGTCTCTGTCTCTGTCTCTGTCTCTGTCTCTGTCTCTGTCTCTGTCTCTGTCTCTGTCTCTGTCTCTGTCTCTGTCTCTGTCTCTGTCTCTGTCTCTGTCTCTGTCCTGCCTCTGTCTCTGTCTCTGCCTCTGTCTCTGTCTGTGGCTCTGTCTTTGTCTCATGCGCCTCTGTCTTTGTCTCTGTCTGTGTCTCTGTCTGTGCCTCTGTCTCTGTCTCTGTTTCCGTCTCTGTCGCTGCCTCTGTCTCTGTCTCCGTCTCTCTCTCTTTTCCTGTCTCTGTCTCTGTCTCTGTCTCTGTCCCTGTCTGCGTCTCCGTTTCTGTCTCTGTCTCTTTCATTGGCTCCATCTCTGTCTCTGTCTCAGTCTCTGTCTCTGTCTCTGCCTCTGCCTCTGCCTCTGCCTCTGTCCCCGTCTCTGTCTCCGTCTCCGTCTCTGTCTCTGTCTCTGTCTCTGTCTCTGTCTCTGTCTCTGTCTCTGTATCGGACTCTGTCTCCGTCTTTGTCTTGGTCGTCGTCTTCCCCTTTGTCTCCGTCTTTGTCTCTGTCTTTGTCTCCATCTTTGTCTCCGTCTTTGTCTCCGTCTTTGCCTCCGTCTTTGTCTCCGTATTTGTCTCCGTCTGTGTCTCCATCTTTGTCTCCGCCTTTGTCTCCGTCCTTGTCTCCATCTTTGTCTCCGTCTTTGTCACCGTCTTTGTCTCCGTCTTTGTCTCCGTCCGTGTTTCCTGCCCCTCTGTCTCGGTCGTTGTCTCATGCGCGTCTGTCTCTGTCTCTGTCTCTGTCTGTGTCTCTGTCTCTGTCTCTGCCTCTGTATCGGTCTCTGTCTTTGGCTCTGTCTCTGTCTCAGTCTCTGTCTCTGTCTCCGTCTCTGTCTCTGTCTCTGTCTCTGCCTCTGTCTCTGTCCCTGTCTCTGTCTCCGTCTCCGTCTCTGTCTCTGTCTCTGCCATTGGCTCCATCTCTGTCTCTGTCTCTGTCTCTGTCTCTGTCTCTGTCTCTGCCTCTGTCTCTGTCCCTGTCTCTGTTTCCGTCTCTGTCTCTGTTTCTGACCCTGTCTCTGTCTCTGTTCCTCCCTCTGTATCTGTCTCTGTCTCTGTCTGTGTCTCTGCCTCTGTATCGGTCTCTGCCTTTGTCTCTGTCTCCATCTCTGTCTCTGTCTCTGTCTCTGTCTCTGCCTCTGTCTTTGTCCCTGTCTCTGTCCCTGTCTCTGTCTCCGTCTCTGTCTCTGTCTCTGTCTCTGTCTCTGTCTCCGTCTCCGTCTCTGTCTCTGCCCTGTCATTGGCTCCATCTCTGTCTCTGTCTCAGTCTCTGTCTCTGTCCCTGTCTCTGTCTCTGTCTCTGTCTCTGTTTCTGTCTCTGTCTCTGTCTCTGTCTCTGTCTCTGTCTCTGTCTCTGTCTCTGTCATTGGCTCCATCTCTGTCTCTGTCTCAGTCTCTGTCTCTGTCATTGGCTCCATCTCTGTCTCTGTCTCAGTCTCTGTCTCAGTCTCTGTCTCTGTCTCTGTCTCTGTCTCTGTCTCTGTCTCTGTCTCTGTTTCTGTCTCTGTCTCTGTCTCTGTCTCTGTCTCTGTCTCTGTCTCTGTCTCTGTCTCTGTCTCTGTCTCTGTCTCTGTCTCTGTCTCTGTCTCTGTCTCTGTCTCTGTCTCTGTCTCTGTCTCTGTCTCTGTCTCTGTCTCTGTCTCTGTCTCTGTCTCTGTCTCTGTCTCTGTCCTGTCTCTGTCTCTGTCTCTGCCTCTGTCTCTGTCTGTGGCTCTGTCTTTGTTCCATGCGCCTCTGTCTTTGTCTCTGTCTGTGTCTCTGTCTGTGGCTCTGTCTCTGTCCCTGTCTCTGTCTCTGTCCTTTTCTCTGTCTCTGTCTCTGTCCTGTCTCTGTTTCTGTCTCTGCCTCTGTCTCTGTCTGTGTCTCCATCTTTGTCTCCGCCTGTGTCTCCGTCTTTGTCTCCGTCGTCGTCTTCCTCTTCGTCTCCGTCTTTGTCTCCGTCTTTGTCACCGTCTTTGTCTCCGTCTTTGTCTCCGTCCACGTCTCCTGCCCCTCTGTCTCTGTCTCTGTCTCAGTCTCTGTCTCTGTCTCCGTCTCTGTTTCTGTCTCTGCCTCTGTCTCTGCCTCTGTCTCTGTCTCTGTCTCTGTCTCTGTCTCTGTCTCTGTCTCTGCCTCTGTCTCTGTCTATGGCTCTGTCTTTGTCTCATGCGCCTCTGTCTGTGTCTCTGTCTGTGCCTCTGTCTCTGTCTCTGTTTCTGTCTCTGTCGCTGCCCCTGTCTCTGTCTCTATCTCTGTCTCTTTTCCTGTCTCTGTCTCTGTCTCTGTCTCTGTCCTTTTCTCTGTCTCTGTCTCTGATCCCTTCTCTGTCTCCGCCTCTGCCTCTGTCGCCGTCTTTGTCTCCATCTTTGTCTGCGTCTTTGTCTCCGTCTTTGTCACCGTCCTTGTCTCCGTCGTCGTCTTCCTCTTCGTCTCCGTCTTTGTCTCCGTCTTTGTCACCATCGTTTTCTCCGTCTTTGTCTCCGTCTTTGTCTAGGTCTTTGTCTACGTCTTTGTCTCCGTCTTTGTCTCCGTCTATGTCTCTGTCACTGTCTCTGTCTCTGTCTCTGTTTCTGTCTCTGTCTCTGTCTCTGTCTCTGTCTCTGTCTCTGTCCCTGTCTCTGTCTCTGTCTCTGTCACTGTCCCTGTCTCTGCCTCTGTCTCTGTCCCCGTCTCGGTCTCCGTCCCCGCCGCTGTCTCTGTCTCTGTGTCTGTGTCCATCTCTGTCTCTGTCTCTGTCTCTGTCTGTGTCTCTGCCTCTGTCTCCGTGTCTGTCTCTGTCTCTGTCTCTGTCTCTGTCTCTGTCTCCATCTCTGTCTCCGTCTCTGTCTCTGTCTCTGTCTCTGCCTCTGTCTCTCTCCCTGTCTTTGTCTCCGTCTCCGTCTCTGTCTCTGTCTCTGCCATTGGCTCCATCTCTGTCTCTGTCTCTGTCTCTGTCTCTGTCTCTGTCTCTGCCTCTGTCTCTGTCCCTGTCTCTGTTTCCGTCTCTGTCTCTGTTTCTGACCCTGTCTCTGTCTCTGTTCCTGTCTCTGTATCTGTCTCTGTCTCTGTCTGTGTCTCTGCCTCTGTATCGGTCTCTGCCTTTGTCTCTGTCTCCATCTCTGTCTCTGTCTCTGTCTCAGTCTCTGCCTCTGTCTTTGTCCCTGTCTCTGTCCCTGTCTCTGTCTCCGTCTCTGTCTCTGTCTCTGTCTCTGTCTCCGTCTCCGTCTCTGTCTCTGTCCCTGTCATTGGCTCCATCTCTGTCTCTGTCTCAGTCTCTGTCTCTGTCTCTGTCTCTGTCTCTGTCTCTGTCTCTGTCTCTGTTTCTGTCTCTGTCTCTGTCTCTGTCTCTGTCTCTGTCTCTGTCTCTGTCATTGGCTCCATCTCTGTCTCTGTCTCAGTCTCTGTCTCTGTCATTGGCTCCATCTCTGTCTCTATCTCAGTCTCTGTCTCTGTCTCTGTCTCTGTCTCTGTCTCTGTCTCTGTCTCTGTTTCTGTCTCTGTCTCTGTCTCTGTCTCTGTCTCTGTCTCTGTCTCTGTCTCTGTCTCTGTCTCTGTCTCTGTCTCTGTCTCTGTCTCTGTCTCTGTCTCTGTCTCTGTCTCTGTCTCTGTCTCTGTCTCTGTCTCTGTCTCTGTCTCTGTCTCTGTCTCTGTCTCTGTCCTGTCTCTGTCTCTGTCTCTGCCTCTGTCTCTGTCTGTGGCTCTGTCTTTGTCTCATGCGCCTCTGTCTTTGTCTCCGTCTGTGTCTCCATATTTGTCTCCGTCTTTGTCTACGTCTTTGCCTCCGTCTTTGTCTCCGTATTTGTCCCTGTCTGTGTCTCCATCTTTGTCTCCGCCTGTGTCTCCGTCTTTGTCTCCGTCGTCGTCTTCCTCTTCGTCTCCGTCTTTGTCACCGTCTTTGTCTCCGTCTTTGTCTCCGTCCACGTCTCCTGCCCCTCTGTCGCTGTCCCTCTCTGTCTCTGTCTCTGTCTCTGTCACTGTCCCTGTCTCTGTCTCTGTCTCTGTCTCTGTTTCTGTCTCTGTCTCTGTCTCTGTCTCTGTCTCTGTCTCTGTCCCTGTCTCTGTCTCTGTCTCTGTCACTGTCCCTGTCTCTGCCTCTGTCTCTGTCCCTGTCTCTGTCTCCGTCCCCGCCGCTGTCTCTGTCTCTGTGTCTGTGTCCATCTCTGTCTCTGTCTCTGTCTCTGTCTGTGTCTCTGCCTCTGTCTCCGTGTCTGTCTCTGTCTCTGTCTCTGTCTCTGTCTCTGTCTCCATCTCTGTCTCCGTCTCTGTCTCTGTCTCTGTCTCTGCCTCTGTCTCTGTCCCTGTCTCTGTCTCCGTCTCCGTCTCTGTCTCTGTCTCTGCCATTGGCTCCATCTCTGTCTCTGTCTCTGTCTCTGTCTCTGTCTCTGTCTCTGCCTCTGTCTCTGTCCCTGTCTCTGTTTCCGTCTCTGTCTCTGTTTCTGACCCTGTCTCTGTCTCTGTTCCTGTCTCTGTATCTGTCTCTGTCTCTGTCTGTGTCTCTGCCTCTATATCGGTCTCTGCCTTTGTCTCTGTCTCCATCTCTGTCTCTGTCTCTGTCTCTGTCTCTGCCTCTGTCTTTGTCCCTGTCTCTGTCCCTGTCTCTGTCTCCGTCTCTGTCTCTGTCTCTGTCTCTGTCTCTGTCTCCGTCTCCGTCTCTGTCTCTGTCCCTGTCATTGGCTCCATCTCTGTCTCTGTCTCAGTCTCTGTCTCTGTCTCTGTCTCTGTCTCTGTCTCTGTCTCTGTTTCTGTCTCTGTCTCTGTCTCTGTCTCTGTCTCTGTCTCTGTCATTGGCTCCATCTCTGTCTCTGTCTCAGTCTCTGTCTCTGTCATTGGCTCCATCTCTGTCTCTGTCTCAGTCTCAGTCTCTGTCTCTGTCTCTGTCTCTGTCTCTGTCTCTGTCTCTGTCTCTGTTTCTGTCTCTGTCTCTGTCTCTGTCTCTGTCTCTGTCTCTGTCTCTGTCTCTGTCTCTGTCTCTGTCTCTGTCTCTGTCCCTGTCTCTGCCTCTGTCTCTGTCCCCGTCTCGGTCTCCGTCCCCGCCGCTGTCTCTGTCTCTGTGTCTGTGTCCATCTCTGTCTCTGTCTCTGTCTCTGTCTGTGTCTCTGCCTCTGTCTCCGTGTCTGTCTCTGTCTCTGTCTCTGTCTCTGTCCCCGTCTCGGTCTCCGTCCCCGCCGCTGTCTCTGTCTCTGTGTCTGTGTCCATCTCTGTCTCTGTCTCTGTCTCTGTCTGTGTCTCTGCCTCTGTCTCCGTGTCTGTCTCTGTCTCTGTCTCTGTCTCTGTCTCCATCTCTGTCTCCGTCTCTGTCTCTGTCTCTGTCTCTGCCTCTGTCTCTCTCCCTGTCTTTGTCTCCGTCTCCGTCTCTGTCTCTGTCTCTGCCATTGGCTCCATCTCTGTCTCTGTCTCTGTCTCTGTCTCTGTCTCTGTCTCTGCCTCTGTCTCTGTCCCTGTCTCTGTTTCCGTCTCTGTCTCTGTTTCTGACCCTGTCTCTGTCTCTGTTCCTGTCTCTGTATCTGTCTCTGTCTCTGTCTGTGTCTCTGCCTCTGTATCGGTCTCTGCCTTTGTCTCTGTCTCCATCTCTGTCTCTGTCTCTGTCTCAGTCTCTGCCTCTGTCTTTGTCCCTGTCTCTGTCCCTGTCTCTGTCTCCGTCTCTGTCTCTGTCTCTGTCTCTGTCTCCGTCTCCGTCTCTGTCTCTGTCCCTGTCATTGGCTCCATCTCTGTCTCTGTCTCAGTCTCTGTCTCTGTCTCTGTCTCTGTCTCTGTCTCTGTCTCTGTCTCTGTTTCTGTCTCTGTCTCTGTCTCTGTCTCTGTCTCTGTCTCTGTCTCTGTCATTGGCTCCATCTCTGTCTCTGTCTCAGTCTCTGTCTCTGTCATTGGCTCCATCTCTGTCTCTATCTCAGTCTCTGTCTCTGTCTCTGTCTCTGTCTCTGTCTCTGTCTCTGTCTCTGTTTCTGTCTCTGTCTCTGTCTCTGTCTCTGTCTCTGTCTCTGTCTCTGTCTCTGTCTCTGTCTCTGTCTCTGTCTCTGTCTCTGTCTCTGTCTCTGTCTCTGTCTCTGTCTCTGTCTCTGTCTCTGTCTCTGTCTCTGTCTCTGTCTCTGTCCTGTCTCTGTCTCTGTCTCTGCCTCTGTCTCTGTCTGTGGCTCTGTCTTTGTCTCATGCGCCTCTGTCTTTGTCTCCGTCTGTGTCTCCATATTTGTCTCCGTCTTTGTCTACGTCTTTGCCTCCGTCTTTGTCTCCGTATTTGTCCCTGTCTGTGTCTCCATCTTTGTCTCCGCCTGTGTCTCCGTCTTTGTCTCCGTCGTCGTCTTCCTCTTCGTCTCCGTCTTTGTCACCGTCTTTGTCTCCGTCTTTGTCTCCGTCCACGTCTCCTGCCCCTCTGTCGCTGTCCCTCTCTGTCTCTGTCTCTGTCTCTGTCACTGTCCCTGTCTCTGTCTCTGTCTCTGTCTCTGTTTCTGTCTCTGTCTCTGTCTCTGTCTCTGTCTCTGTCTCTGTCCCTGTCTCTGTCTCTGTCTCTGTCACTGTCCCTGTCTCTGCCTCTGTCTCTGTCCCTGTCTCTGTCTCCGTCCCCGCCGCTGTCTCTGTCTCTGTGTCTGTGTCCATCTCTGTCTCTGTCTCTGTCTCTGTCTGTGTCTCTGCCTCTGTCTCCGTGTCTGTCTCTGTCTCTGTCTCTGTCTCTGTCTCCATCTCTGTCTCCGTCTCTGTCTCTGTCTCTGTCTCTGCCTCTGTCTCTGTCCCTGTCTCTGTCTCCGTCTCCGTCTCTGTCTCTGTCTCTGCCATTGGCTCCATCTCTGTCTCTGTCTCTGTCTCTGTCTCTGTCTCTGTCTCTGCCTCTGTCTCTGTCCCTGTCTCTGTTTCCGTCTCTGTCTCTGTTTCTGACCCTGTCTCTGTCTCTGTTCCTGTCTCTGTATCTGTCTCTGTCTCTGTCTGTGTCTCTGCCTCTATATCGGTCTCTGCCTTTGTCTCTGTCTCCATCTCTGTCTCTGTCTCTGTCTCTGTCTCTGCCTCTGTCTTTGTCCCTGTCTCTGTCCCTGTCTCTGTCTCTGTCTCTGTCATTGGCTCCATCTCTGTCTCTGTCTCAGTCTCTGTCTCTGTCATTGGCTCCATCTCTGTCTCTGTCTCAGTCTCAGTCTCTGTCTCTGTCTCTGTCTCTGTCTCTGTCTCTGTCTCTGTCTCTGTTTCTGTCTCTGTCTCTGTCTCTGTCTCTGTCTCTGTCTCTGTCTCTGTCTCTGTCTCTGTCTCTGTCTCTGTCTCTGTCTCTGTCTCTGTCTCTGTCTCTGTCCTGTCTCTGTCTCTGTCTCTGTCTCTGTCTCGGTCTCTGTCTCCGTCTTTGTGTCCGTCTTTGTCTCCGTCCTTGTCTCCGTCTGTGTCTCCGTCCGTGTCTCCTGCCCCTCTGTCTCGGTCGTTGTCTCATGCGCGTCTGTCTCTGTCTCTGTCTCTGTCTGTGTCTCTGCCTCTGTATCGGTCTCTGCCTTTGTCTCTGCCTCCATCTCTGTCTCTGTATCTGTCTCTGTCTCTGTCCCTGTCTCTGTCTCTGTCTCTGCCTCTGTCTTTGTCCCTGTCTCTGTCCCTGTCTCTGTCTCCGTCTCTGTCTCTGTCTCTGTCTCTGTCTCCCTCTTCGTCTCTGGCTCTGTCTCTGTCATTGGCTCCATCTCTGTCTCTGACTCAGTCTCTGTCTCTGTCTCTGTCTCTGTCTCTGTCTCTGTCTCTGTCTCTGTTTCTGTCTCTGTCTCTGTCTCTGTCTCTGTCTCTGTCTCTGTCTCTGTCTCTGTCTCTGTCCTGTCTCTGTCTCTGTCTCTGCCTCTGTCTCTGTCTGTGTCTCCATCTTTGTCTCCGCCTGTGTCTCCGTCTTTGTCTCCGTCGTCGTCTTCCTCTTCGTCTCCGTCTTTGTCTCCGTCTTTGTCACCGTCTTTCTCTCCGTCTTTGTCTCCGTCCACGTCTCCTGCCCCTCTGTCTCTGTCTCTGCTTCAGTCTCTGTCTCTGTCTCCGTCTCTGTCTCTGTTTCTGTATCTGCCTCTGTCTCTGCCTCTATCTCTGTCTCTGTCTCTATCTCTGTCCCTGTCTCTGTCTCTGTCTCTGTCTCTGCCTCTGTCTCTGCCTCTGTCGCTGTCTGTGGCTCTGTCTTTGTCTCATGCACCACTGTCTTTGTCTCTGTCTGTGTCTCTGTCTGTGCCTCTGTCTCTGTCTCCGTCTCTGTCTCTGTCTCTGTCATTGGCTCCATCTCTGTCTCTGTCTCAGTCTCTGTTTCTGTCTCTGTCTCTGTCTCTGTCTCTGCCCGTGTCTCTGTCTCTGTCTCTGTCTCTGTCTCTGTCTCGGTCTCTGTCTCCGTCTTTGTGTCCGTCTTTGTCTCCGTCCTTGTCTCCGTCTGTGTTTCCGTCCGTGTCTCCTGCCCCTCTGTCTCGGTCGTTGTCTCATGCGCGTCTGCCTCTGTCTCTGTCTCTGTCTGTGTCTCTGTCTCTGTCTCTGTCTCTGTCTCTCTCTCGGTCTCTGTCTCCGTCTTTGTGTCCGTCTTTGTCTCCGTGCTTGTCTCCGTCTGTGTCTCCGTCCGTGTCTTCTGCCCCTCTGTCTCGGTCGTTGTCTCATGCGCGTCTGTCTCTGTCTCTGTCGCTGTCTGCGTCTCTGCCTCTGTATCGGTCTCTGCCTTTGTCTCTGTCTCCATCTCTGTCTCTGTATCTGTCTCTGTCTCTGTCTCTGTCTCTGTCTCTGCCTCTGTCTTTGTCCCTGTCTCTGTCCCTGTCTCTGTCTCCGTCTCTGTCTCTGTCTCTGTCTCCCTCTTCGTCTCTGTCTCTGTCTCTGTCATTGGCTTCATCTCTGTCTCTGTCTCAGTCTCTGTCTCTGTCTCCGTCTCTGTCTCTGTTTCTGTCTCTGTCTCTGTCTCTGACCCTGTCTCTGTCTCTGTCTCTGTCTCTGTCCTGTCTCTGTCTCTGTCTCTGCCTCTGTCTCTGTCTGTGGCTCTGCCTTTGTCTCATGCGCCTCTGTCTTTGTCTCTGTCTGTGTCTCTTTCTGTGCCTCTGTCTCTGTCTCTGTTTCCGTCTCTGTCGCTGCCTCTGTCTCTGTCTCCGTCTCTCTCTCTTTTCCTGTCTCTGTCTCTGTCTCTGTCTCTGTCCCTGTCTCTGTCTCCGTCTCCGTCTCTGTCTCTGTCTCTGTCTCTGTCTCTGTCTCTGTCTCTGTCTCTGTCTCTGCCTCTGTCTCTGTCCCTGTCTCTGTCTCCGTCTCCGTCTCTGTCTCTGTCTCTGTCATTGGCTCCATCCCTGTCTCTGTCTCAGTCTCTGTCTCTGTCTCTGTCTCAGTCTCTGTCTCTGTCTCTGTCTCTGTCTCTGCCTCTGTCTCTGTCCCTGTCTCTGTTTCCGTCTCTGTCTCTGTTTCTGACCCTGTCTCTGTCTCTGTTCCTGTCTCTGTATCTGTCTCTGTCTCTGCCTGTGTCACTGCCTCTGTATCGGTCTCTGCCTTTGTCTCTATCTCCATCTCTGTCTCTGTCTCTGTCTCTGTCTCTGCCTCTGTCTTTGTCCCTGTCTCTGTCCCTGTCTCTGTCTCCGTCTCTGTCTCTGTCTCTGTCTCTGTCTCCGTCTCCGTCTCTGTCTCTGTCTCTGTCATTGGCTCCATCTCTGTCTCTGTCCCAGTCTCTGTCTCGGTCTCTGTCTCTGTCTCTGTCTCTGTCTCTGTCTCTGTTTCTGTCTCTGTCTCTGTCTCTGTCTCTGTCTCTGTCTCTGTCTGTGTCTCTGTCTGTGCCTCTGTCTCTGTCTCTGTTTCCGTCTCTGTCGCTGCCTCTGTCTCTGTCTCCGTCTCTCTCTCTTTTCCTGTCTCTGTCTCTGTCTCTGTCTCTGTCCCTGTCTGCGTCTCCGTTTCTGTCTCTGTCTCTGTCATTGGCTCCATCTCTGTCTCTGTCTCAGTCTCTGTCTCTGTCTCTGCCTCTGCCTCTGCCTCTGCCTCTGTCACCGTCTCTGTCTCCGTCTCCGTCTCTGTCTCTGTCTCTGTCTCTGTCTCTGTCTCTGTCTCTGTCTCTGTCTCTGTCTCTGTCTCTGTCTCTGTATCGGACTCTGTCTCCGTCTTTGTCTTGGTCGTCGTCTTCCTCTTTGTCTCCGTCTTTGTCTCTGTCTTTGTCTCCATCTTTGTCTCCGTCTTTGTCTCCGTCTTTGCCTCCGTCTTTGTCTCCGTATTTGTCTCCGTCTGTGTCTCCATCTTTGTCTCCGCCTTTGTCTCCGTCCTTGTCTCCATCTTTGTCTCCGTCTTTGTCACCGTCTTTGTCTCCGTCTTTGTCTCCGTCCGTGTTTCCTGCCCCTCTGTCTCGGTCGTTGTCTCATGCGCGTCTGTCTCTGTCTCTGTCTCTGTCTGTGTCTCTGTCTCTGTCTCTGCCTCTGTATCGGTCTCTGTCTTTGGCTCTGTCTCTGTCTCAGTCTCTGTCTCTGTCTCTGTCTCTGTCTCTGTCCCTGTCCCTGTCTCTGTCTCTGCCTCTGTCTCTGTCTCTGCCTCTGCCTCTGTCTCTGTCCCTGTCTCTGTCTCCGTCTCCGTCTCCGTCTCTGTCTCTGCCTCTGTATCGGTCTCTGTCTTTGGCTCTGTCTCTGTCTCAGTCTCTGTCTCTGTCTCTGCCTCTGTCTCTGTCCCTGTCCCTGTCTCTGTCTCTGCCTCTGTCTCTGTCTCTGCCTCTGCCTCTGTCTCTGTCCCTGTCTCTGTCTCCGTCTCCGTCTCCGTCTCTGTCTCCGTCTTTGTACCTGTCGTTGTCTCCGTATTTGTCTCCGTCTGTGTCTCCATATTTGTCTCCGTCTTTGTCTACGTCTTTGCCTCCGTCTTTGTCTCCGTATTTGTCTCTGTCTGTGTCTCCATCTTTGTCTCCGCCTGTGTCTCCGTCTTTGTCTCCGTCGTCGTCTTCCTCTTCGTCTCCGTCTTTGTCTCCGTCTTTGTCACCATCGTTTTCTCCGTCTTTGTCTCCGTCTTTGTCTACGTCTTTGTCTCCGTCTTTGTCTCCGTCTATGTCTCTGTCACTGTCTCTGTCTCTGTCTCTGTTTCTGTCTCTGTCTCTGTCTCGGTCCCTGTCTCTGCCTCTGTATCTGTCACTGTCCCTGTCTCTGCCTCTGTCTCTGTCCCTGTCTCTGTCTCCGTCTCCGCCGCTGTCTCTGTCTCTGTCTCTGTGTCCATCTCTGTCTCTGTCTCTGTCTCTGTCTGTGTCTCTGCCTCTGTCTCCGTGTCTGTCTCTGTCTCTGTCTCTGTCTCTGTCTCCAACTCTGTCTCCAACTCTGTCTCTGTCTCTGTCTCTGTCTCTGTCTCTGTCTCTGTCTCTGTCTCTGTCTCTGCCTCTGTCTCTGTCCCTGTCTCTGTCTCCGTCTCCGTCTCTGTCTCTGTCTCTGTCATTGGCTCCATCTCTGTCTCTGTCTCAGTCTCTGTCTCTGTTTCTGTCTCTGTCTCCGTCTCTGTCTCTGTCTCTGTCTCTGTCTCTGTCTCTGCCTCCATCTCTGTCTCTGTCTCTGTCTCTGTCTCTGTCTCTGTCTCTGTCTCTGCCTCTGTCTCTGTCCCTGTCTCTGTCTCCGTCTCCGTCTCTGTCCTGTCTCTGTCTCTGTCTCTGCCTCTGTCTCTGTCTGTGGCTCTGCCTTTGTCTCATGCGCCTCTGTCTTTGTCTCTGTCTGTGTCTCTTTCTATGCCTCTGTCTCTGTCTCTGTTTCCGTCTCTGTCGCTGCGTCTGTCTCTGTCTCCGTCTCTCTCTCTTTTCCTGTCTCTGTCTTTGTCTCTGTCTCTGTCCCTGTCTCTGTCTCCGTCTCCGTCTCTGTCTCTGTCTCTGTCTCTGTCTCTGTCTCTGTCTCTGTCTCTGTCTCTGTCTCTGTCTCTGTCTCTGTCTCTGCCTCTGTCTCTGTCTCTGTCTCTGTCTCTGTCTCGGTCTCTGTCTCCGTCTTTGTGTCCGTCTTTGTCTCCGTCCTTGTCTCCGTCTGTGTTTCCGTCCGTGTCTCCTGCCCCTCTGTCTCGGTCGTTGTCTCATGCGCGTCTGCCTCTGTCTCTATCTCTGTCTGTGTCTCTGTCTCTGTCTCTGTCTCTATCTCTATCTCGGTCTCTGTCTCCGTCTTTGTGTCCGTCTTTGTCTCCGTGCTTGTCTCCGTCTGTGTCTCCGTCCGTGTCTTCTGCCCCTCTGTCTCGGTCGTTGTCTCATGCGCGTCTGTCTCTGTCTCTGTCCCTGTCTGTGTCTCTGCCTCTGTATCGGTCTCTGCCTTTGTCTCTGTCTCCATCTCTGTCTCTGTATCTGTCTCTGTCTCTGTCTCTGTCTCTGTCTCTGTCTCTGTCTCTGCCTCTGTCTTTGTCCCTGTCTCTGTCCCTGTCTCTGTCTCCGTCTCTGTCTCTGTCTCTGTCTCCCTCTTCGTCTCTGTCTCTGTCTCTGTCATTGGCCTCATCACTGTCTCTGTCTCAGTCTCTGTCTCTGTCTCTGTCTCTGTCTCTGTTTCTGTCTCTGTCTCTGTCTCTGTCTCTGTCTCTGTCTCTGTCTCTGTCTCTGTCCCTGTCTCTGTCTCTGTCTCTGTCTCTGTCTCTGTCCTGTCTCTGTCTCTGTCTCTGCCTCTGTCTCTGTCTGTGGCTCTGCCTTTGTCTCATGCGCCTCTGTCTTTGTCTCTGTCTGTGTCTCTTTCTGTGCCTCTGTCTCTGTCTCTGTTTCCGTCTCTGTCGCTGCCTCTGTCTCTGTCTCCGTCTCTCTCTCTTTTCCTGTCTCTGTCTCTGTCTCTGTCTCTGTCCCTGTCTCTGTCTCCGTCTCCGTCTCTGTCTCTGTCTCTGTCTCTGTCTCTGTCTCTGTCTCTGTCTCTGTCTCTGCCTCTGTCTCTGTCCCTGTCTCTGTCTCCGTCTCCGTCTCTGTCTCTGTCTCTGTCTCTGTCATTGGCTCCATCTCTGTCTCTGTCTCAGTCTCTGTCTCTGTCTCTGTCTCAGTCTCTGTCTCTGTCTCTGTCTCTGTCTCTGCCTCTGTCTCTGTCCCTGTCTCTGTTTCCGTCTCTGTCTCTGTTTCTGACCCTGTCTCTGTCTCTGTTCCTGTCTCTGTATCTGTCTCTGTCTCTGCCTGTGTCACTGCCTCTGTATCGGTCTCTGCCTTTGTCTCTATCTCCATCTCTGTCTCTGTCTCTGTCTCTGTCTCTGCCTCTGTCTTTGTCCCTGTCTCTGTCCTTGTCTCTGTCTCCGTCTCTGTCTCTGTCTCTGTCTCTGTCTCCGTCTCCGTCTCTGTCTCTGTCTCTGTCATTGGCTCCATCTCTGTCTCTGTCTCAGTCTCTGTCTCTGTCTCTGTCTCTGTCTCTGTCTCTGTCTCTGCCCGTGTCTCTGTCTCTGTCTCTGTCTCTGTCTCTGTCTCGGTCTCTGTCTCCGTCTTTGTGTCCGTCTTTGTCTCCGTCCTTGTCTCCGTCTGTGTCTCCGTCCGTGTCTCCTGCCCCTCTGTCTCGGTCGTTGTCTCATGCGCGTGTGCCTCTGTCTCTGTCTCTGTCTGTGTCTCTGTCTCTGTCTCTGTCTCTGTCTCTGTCTCTGTCTCTGTCTCTGTCTCGGTCTCTGTCTCCGTCTTTGTGTCCGTCTTTGTCTCCGTGCTTGTCTCCGTCTGTGTCTCCGTCCGTGTCTCCTGCCCCTCTGTCTCGGTCGTTGTCTCATGCGCGTCTGTCTCTGTCTCTGTCTCTGTCTGTGTCTCTGCCTCTGTATCGGTCTCTGCCTTTGTCTCTGTCTCCATCTCTGTCTCTGTATCTGTCTCTGTCTCTGTCTCTGTCTCTGTCTCCGTCTCTGCCTCTGTCTTTGTCCCTGCCTCTGTCCCCGTCTCTGTCTCCGTCTCCGTCTCTGTCTCTGTCTCTGTCTCTGTCTCTGTCTCTGTCTCTGTCTCTGTATCGGACTCTGTCTCCGTCTTTGTCTTCGTCGTCGTCTTCCTCTTTGTCTCCGTCCTTGTCTCTGTCTTTGTCTCCATCTTTGTCTCCGTCTTTGTCTCCGTCTTTGCCTCCGTCTTTGTCTCCGTATTTGTCTCCGTCTGTGTCTCCATCTTTGTCTCCGCCTTTGTCTCCGTCCTTGTCTCCATCTTTGTCTCCGTCTTTGTCACCGTCTTTGTCTCCGTCTTTGTCTCCGTCCGTGTTTCCTGCCCCTCTGTCTCGGTCGTTGTCTCATGCGCGTCTGTCTCTGTCTCTGTCTCTGTCTGTGTCTCTGTCTCTGTCTCTGCCTCTGTATCGGTCTCTGTCTTTGGCTCTGCCTCTGTCTCTGTCTCTGCCTCTGCCTCTGCCTCTGTCTCTGTCCCTGTCTCTGTCTCCGCCTCCGTCTCCGTCTCTGTCTCCGTCTTTGTACCTGTCGTTGTCTCCGCATTTGTCTCCGTCTGTGTCTCCATATTTGTCTCCGTCTTTGTCTACGTCTTTGCCTCCGTCTTTGTCTCCGTATTTGTCTCTGTCTGTGTCTCCATCTTTGTCTCCGCCTGTGTCTCCGTCTTTGTCTCCGTCGTCGTCTTCCTCTTCGTCTCCGTCTTTGTCACCGTCTTTGTCTCCGTCTTTGTCTCCGTCCACGTCTCCTGCCCCTCTGTCGCTGTCCCTCTCTGTCTCTGTCTCTGTCTCTGTCACTGTCCCTGTCTCTGTCTCTGTCTCTGTCTCTGTTTCTGTCTCTGTCTCTGTCTCTGTCTCTGTCTCTGTCCCTGTCTCTGTCTCTGTCTCTGTCACTGTCCCTGTCTCTGCCTCTGTCTCTGTCCCTGTCTCTGTCTCCGTCCCCGCCGCTGTCTCTGTCTCTGTGTCTGTGTCCATCTCTGTCTCTGTCTCTGTCTCTGTCTCTGTCTCCATCTCTGTCTCCGTCTCTGTCTCTGTCTCTGTCTCTGCCTCTGTCTCTGTCCCTGTCTCTGTCTCCGTCTCCGTCTCTGTCTCTGTCTCTGCCATTGGCTCCATCTCTGTCTCTGTCTCTGTCTCTGTCTCTGTCTCTGTCTCTGTCTCTGCCTCTGTCTCTGTCCCTGTCTCTGTTTCCGTCTCTGTCTCTGTTTCTGACCCTGTCTCTGTCTCTGTTCCTGTCTCTGTATCTGTCTCTGTCTCTGTCTGTGTCTCTGCCTCTGTATCGGTCTCTGCCTTTGTCTCTGTCTCCATCTCTGTCTCTGTCTCTGTCTCTGTCTCTGCCTCTGTCTTTGTCCCTGTCTCTGTCCCTGTCTCTGTCTCCGTCTCTGTCTCTGTCTCTGTCTCTGTCTCTGTCTCCGTCTCCGTCTCTGTCTCTGTCCCTGTCATTGGCTCCATCTCTGTCTCTGTCTCAGTCTCTGTCTCTGTCTCTGTCTCTGTCTCTGTCTCTGTCTCTGTCTCTGTTTCTGTCTCTGTCTCTGTCTCTGTCTCTGTCTCTGTCTCTGTCTCTGTCATTGGCTCCATCTCTGTCTCTGTCTCAGTCTCTGTCTCTGTCATTGGCTCCATCTCTGTCTCTGTCTCAGTCTCTGTCTCTGTCTCTGTCTCTGTCTCTGTCTCTGTCTCTGTTTCTGTCTCTGTCTCTGTCTCTGTCTCTGTCTCTGTCTCTGTCTCTGTCTCTGTCTCTGTCTCTGTCTCTGTCTCTGTCTCTGTCTCTGTCTCTGTCTCTGTCTCTGTCTCTGTCTCTGTCTCTGTCTCTGTCTCTGTCTCTGTCTCTGTCCTGTCTCTGTCTCTGTCTCTGCCTCTGTCTCTGTCTGTGGCTCTGTCTTTGTTCCATGCGCCTCTGTCTTTGTCTCTGTCTGTGTCTCTGTCTGTGGCTCTGTCTCTGTCCCTGTCTCTGTCTCTGTCCTTTTCTCTGTCTCTGTCTCTGTCCTGTCTCTGTCTCTGTCTCTGCCTCTGTCTCTGTCTGTGTCTCCATCTTTGTCTCCGCCTGTGTCTCCGTCTTTGTCTCCGTCGTCGTCTTCCTCTTCGTCTCCGTCTTTGTCTCCGTCTTTGTCACCGTCTTTGTCTCCGTCTTTGTCTCCGTCCACGTCTCCTGCCCCTCTGTCTCTGTCTCTGTCTCAGTCTCTGTCTCTGTCTCCGTCTCTGTCTCTGTTTCTGTCTCTGCCTCTGTCTCTGCCTCTGTCTCTGTCTCTGTCTCTGTCTCTGTCTCCGTCTCTGTCTCTGCCTCTGTCTCTGTCTATGGCTCTGTCTTTGTCTCATGCGCCTCTGTCTTTGTCTCTGTCTGTGTCTCTGTCTGTGCCTCTGTCTCTGTCTCTGTTTCTGTCTCTGTCGCTGCCCCTGTCTCTGTCTCTATCTCTGTCTCTTTTCCTGTCTCTGTCTCTGTCTCTGTCTCTGTCCTTTTCTCTGTCTCTGTCTCTGATCCCTTCTCTGTCTCCGCCTCTGCCTCTGTCGCCGTCTTTGTCTCCATCTTTGTCTGCGTCTTTGTCTCCGTCTTTGTCACCGTCCTTGTCTCCGTCGTCGTCTTCCTCTTCGTCTCCGTCTTTGTCTCCGTCTTTGTCACCATCGCTTTCTCCGTCTTTGTCTCCGTCTTTGTCTAGGTCTTTGTCTACGTCTTTGTCTCCGTCTTTGTCTCCGTCTATGTCTCTGTCACTGTCTCTGTCTCTGTCTCTGTTTCTGTCTCTGTCTCTGTCTCTGTCTCTGTCTCTGTCTCTGTCTCTGTCCCTGTCTCTGTCCCTGTCTCTGTCACTGTCCCTGTCTCTGCCTCTGTCTCTGTCCCTGTCTCGGTCTCCGTCCCCGCCGCTGTCTCTGTCTCTGTGTCTGTGTCCATCTCTGTCTCTGTCTCTGTCTCTGTCTGTGTCTCTGCCTCTGTCTCCGTGTCTGTCTCTGTCTCTGTCTCTGTCTCTGTCTCCATCTCTGTCTCCGTCTCTGTCTCTGTCTCTGTCTCTGCCTCTGTCTCTCTCCCTGTCTTTGTCTCCGTCTCCGTCTCTGTCTCTGTCTCTGCCATTGGCTCCATATCTGTCTCTGTCTCTGTCTCTGTCTCTGTCTCTGTCTCTGCCTCTGTCTCTGTCCCTGTCTCTGTTTCCGTCTCTGTCTCTGTTTCTGACCCTGTCTCTGTCTCTGTTCCTGTCTCTGCATCTGTCTCTGTCTCTGTCTGTGTCTCTGCCTCTGTATCGGTCTCTGCCTTTGTCTCTGTCTCCATCTCTGTCTCTGTCTCTGTCTCAGTCTCTGCCTCTGTCTTTGTCCCTGTCTCTGTCCCTGTCTCTGTCTCCGTCTCTGTCTCTGTCTCTGTCTCTGTCTCCGTCTCCGTCTCTGTCTCTGTCCCTGTCATTGGCTCCATCTCTGTCTCTGTCTCAGTCTCTGTCTCTGACTCTGTCTCTGTCTCTGTCTCTGTCTCTGTCTCTGTTTCTGTCTCTGTCTCTGTCTCTGTCTCTGTCTCTGTCTCTGTCTCTGTCTCTGTCTCTGTCTCTGTCTCTGTCTCTGTCTCTGTCTCTGTCTCTGTCTCTGTCTCTGTCTCTGTCTCTGTCTCTGTCTCTGTCTCTGTCCTGTCTCTGTCTCTGTCTCTGCCTCTGTCTCTGTCTGTGGCTCTGTCTTTGTCTCATGCGCCTCTGTCTTTGTCTCTGTCTGTGTCTCTGTCTGTGGCTCTGTCCTGTCTCTGTCTCTGTCTCTGCCTCTGTCTCTGTCTGTGTCTCCATCTTTGTCTCCGCCTGTGTCTCCGTCTTTGTCTCCGTCGTCGTCTTCCTCTTCGTCTCCGTCTTTGTCTCCGTCTTTGTCACCGTCTTTGTCTCCGTCTTTGTCTCCGTCCACGTCTCCTGCCCCTCTGTCTCTGTCTCTGTCTCAGTCTCTGTCTCTGTCTCCGTCTCTGTCTCTGTTTCTGTCTCTGCCTCTGTCTCTGCCTCTGTCTCTGTCTCTGTCTCTGTCTCTGTCTCTGTCTCTGTCGCCGTCTCCGTCTCCGTCTCTGTCTCTGTCTCTGCCATTGGCTCCATCTCTGTCTCTGTCTCAGTCTCTGTCTCTGCCTCTGTCTCTGTCTCTGTCTCTGTCTCTGTCTCTGTCTCTGTCTCTGTCTCTGCCTCTGTCTCTGTCTATGGCTCTGTCTTTGTCTCATGCGCCTCTGTCTTTGTCTCTGTCTGTGTCTCTGTCTGTGCCTCTGTCTCTGTCTCTGTTTCTGTCTCTGTCGCTGCCCCTGTCTCTGTCTCTATCTCTGTCTCTTTACCTGTCTCTGTCTCTGTCTCTGTCCTTTTCTCTGTCTCTGTCTCTGTTCCCTCCTCTGTCTCCGCCTCTGCCTCTGTCGCCGTCTTTGTCTCCATCTTTGTCTGCGTCTTTGTCTCCGTCTTTGTCACCGTCCTTGTCTCCGTCGTCGTCTTCCTCTTCGTCTCCGTCTTTGTCTCCGTCTTTGTCACCATCGTTTTCTCCGTCTTTGTCTCCGTCTTTGTCTAGGTCTTTGTCTACGTCTTTGTCTCCGTCTTTGTCTCCGTCTATGTCTCTGTCACTGTCTCTGTCTCTGTCTCTGTTTCTGTCCCTGTCTCTGTCTCTGTCTCTGTCCCTGTCTCTGTCTCTGTCTCTGTCACTGTCCCTGTCTCTGCCTCTGTCTCTGTCCCTGTCTCTGTCTCCGTCCCCGCCGCTGTCTCTGTCTCTGTGTCTGTGTCCATCTCTGTCTCTGTCTCTGTCTCTGTCTGTGTCTCTGCCTCTGTCTCCGTGTCTGTCTCTGTCTCTGTCTCTGTCTCTGTTTCCATCTCTGTCTCCGTCTCTGTCTCTGTCTCTGTCTCTGCCTCTGTCTCTGTCCCTGTCTCTGTCTCCGTCTCCGTCTCTGTCTCTGTCTCTGCCATTGGCTCCATCTCTGTCTCTGTCTCTGTCTCTGTCTCTCTCTGTCTCTGTCTCTGTCTCTGTCCCTGTCTCTGTCTCTGTCTCTGTCTCGGTCTCTGTCTCCGTCTTTGTGTCCGTCTTTGTCTCCGTCCTTGTCTCCGTCTGTGTCTCCGTCCGTGTCTCCTGCCCCTCTGTCTCGGTCGTTGTCTCATGCGCGTCTGTCTCTGTCTCTGTCTCTGCCTCCATCTCTGTCTCTGTATCTGTCTCTGTCTCTGTCCCTGTCTCTGTCTCTGTCTCTGCCTCTGTCTTTGTCCCTGTCTCTGTCCCTGTCTCTGTCTCCGTCTCTGTCTCTGTCTCTGTCTCTGTCTCTGTCTCCCTCTTCGTCTCTGGCTCTGTCTCTGTCATTGGCTCCATCTCTGTCTCTGTCTCAGTCTCTGTCTCTGTCTCTGTCTCTGTCTCTGTCTCTGTCTCTGTCTCTGTTTCTGTCTCTGTCTCTGTCTCTGTCTCTGTCTCTGTCTCTGTCTCTGTCTCTGTCTCTGTCTCTGTCTCTGTCTCTGTCTCTGTCTCTGTCTCTGTCTCTATCTCTGTCCCTGTCTCTGTCTCTGTCTCTGTCTCTGTCTCTGCCTCTGTCTCTGCCTCTGTCGCTGTCTGTGGCTCTGTCTTTGTCTCATGCGCCTCTGTCTTTGTCTCTGTCTGTGTCTCTGTCTGTGCCTCTGTCTCTGTCTCTGTTTCTGTCTCTGTCGCTGCCCCTGTCTCTGTCTCTATCTCTGTCTCTTTTCCAGTCTCTGTCTCTGTCTCTGTCTCTGTCCTTTTCTCTGTCTCTGTCTCTGTTCCCTTCTCTGTCTCCGCCTCTGCCTCTGTCTCCGTCTTTGTCTCCATCTTTGTCTGCGTCTTTGTCTCCGCCTTTGTCGCCGTCCTTGTCTCCGTCGTCGTCTTCCTCTTCGTCTCCGTCTTTGTCTCCGTCTTTGTCACCATCGTTTTCTCCGTCTTTGTCTCCGTCTTTGTCTACGTCTTTGTCTACGTCTTTGTCTCCGTCTTGTCTCCGTCTATGTCTCTGTCACTGTCTCTGTCTCTGTCTCTGTCTCTGTCTATGTCTCTGTCTGCGTCTCTGTCTCCGTCTCCGTCTCTGTCTCTGTCTCTGTCTCTGTCTCTGTCTCTGTCTCCATCTCTGTCTCTGTCTCTGTCTCTGTCTCTGTCTCTGTCTCTGTCTCTGCCTCTGTCTCTGTCCCTGTCTCTGTCTCCGTCTCCGTCTCTGTCTCTGTCTCTGTCATTGGCTCCATCTCTGTCTCTGTCTCAGTCTCTGTTTCTGTCTCTGTCTCTGTCTCTGTCTCTGCCCGTGTCTCTGTCTCTGTCTCTGTCCCTGTCTCTGTCTCGGTCTCTGTCTCCGTCTTTGTGTCCGTCTTTGTCTCCGTCCTTGTCTCCGTCTGTGTTTCCGTCCGTGTCTCCTGCCCCTCTGTCTCGGTCGTTGTCTCATGCGCGTCTGCCTCTGTCTCTGTCTCTGTCTGTGTCTCTGGCTCTGTCTCTGTCTCTCTCTCGGTCTCTGTCTCCGTCTTTGTGTCCGTCTTTGTCTCCGTGCTTGTCTCCGTCTGTGTCTCCGTCCGTGTCTTCTGCCCCTCTGTCTCGGTCGTTGTCTCCGTCTCTGTCTCTGTCTCTGTCTCCCTCTTCGTCTCTGTCTCTGTCTCTGTCATTGGCTGCATCTCTGTCTCTGTCTCAGTCTCTGTCTCTGTCTCTGTCTCTGTCTCTGTCTCTGTTTCTGTCTCTGTTTCTGTCTCTGTCTCTGTCTCTGTCTCTGTCTCTGTCCCTGTCTCTGTCTCTGTCTCTGTCTCTGTCCTGTCTCTGTCTCTGTCTCTGCCTCTGTCTCTGTCTGTGGCTCTGCCTTTGTCTCATGCGCCTCTGTCTTTGTCTCTGTCTGTGTCTCTTTCTGTGCCTCTGTCTCTATCTCTGTTTCCGTCTCTGACGCTGCCTCTGTCTCTGTCTCCGTCTCTCTCTCTTTTCCTGTCTCTGTCTCTGTCTCTGTCTCTGTCCCTGTCTCTGTCTCCGTCTCCGTCTCTGTCTCTGTCTCTGTCTCTGTCTCTGTCTCTGTCTCTGTCTCTGTCTCTGCCTCTGTCTCTGTCCCTGTCTCTGTCTCCGTCTCCGTCTCCGTCTCTGTCTCTGTCTCTGTCATTGGCTCCATCTCTGTCTCTGTCTCAGTCTCTGTCTCTGTCTCTGTCTCAGTCTCTGTCTCTGTCTCTGTCTCTGTCTCTGCCTCTGTCTCTGTCCCTGTCTCTGTTTCCGTCTCTGTCTCTGTTTCTGACCCTGTCTTTGTCTCTGTTCCTGTTTCTGTATCTGTCTCTGTCTCTGCCTGTGTCACTGCGTCTGTATCGGTCTCTGCCTTTGTCTCTATCTCCATCTCTGTCTCTGTCTCTGTCTCTGTCTCTGCCTCTGTCTTTGTCCCTGTCTCTGTCCCTGTCTCTGTCTCCGTCTCTGTCTCTGTCTCTGTCTCTGTCTCTGTCTCTGTCTCCGTCTCCGTCTCTGTCTCTGTCTCTGTCATTGGCTCCATCTCTGTCTCTGTCCCAGTCTCTGTCTCAGTCTCTGTCTCTGTCTCTGCCTCTGTCTCTGTCTCTGTCTCTGTCCCTGTCTCTGTCTCCGTCTCTGTCTCTGTCCTGTCTCTGTCTCTGTCTCTGCCTCTGTCTCTGTCTGTGGCTCTGCCTTTGTCTCATGCGCCTCTGTCTTTGTCTCTGTCTGTGTCTCTTTCTGTGCCTCTGTCTCTGTCTCTGTTTCCGTCTCTGTCGCTGCCTCTGTCTCTGTCTCCGTCTCTCTCTCTTTTCCTGTCTCTGTCTCTGTCTCTGTCTCTGTCCCTGTCTCTGTCTCCGTCTCCGTCTCTGTCTCTGTCTCTGTCTCTGTCTCTGTCTCTGTCTCTGTCTCTGTCTCTGCCTCTGTCTCTGTCCCTGTATCTGTCTCCGTCTCCGTCTCTGTCTCTGTCTCTGTCATTGGCTCCATCTCTGTCTCTGTCTCTGTCTCTGTCTCTGCCTCTGTCTCTGTCCCTGTCTCTGTTTCCGTCTCTGTCTCTGTTTCTGACCCCGTCTCTGTCTCTGTTCCTGTCTCTGTATCCGTCTCTGTCTCTGCCTGTGTCACTGCCTCTGTATCGGTCTCTGCCTTTGTCTCTATCTCCATCTCTGTCTCTGTCTCTGTCTCTGTCTCTGCCTCTGTCTTTGTCCCTGTCTCTGTCCCTGCCTCTGTCTCCGTCTCTGTCTCTGTCTCTGTCTCTGTCTCCGTCTCCGTCTCTGTCTCTGTCTCTGTCATTGGCTCCATCTCTGTCTCTGTCTCAGTCTCTGTCTCTGTCTCTGTCTCTGTCTCCGTCTCTGTCTCTGTCTCTGTCTCTGTCTCTGTCTCTGTCTCCATCTCTGTCTCTGTCTCTGTCTCTGTCTCTGTCTCTGTCTCTGTCTCTGTCTCTGTCTCTGTCTCTGTCTCTGTCTCTGTCTCTGTCTCTGTCTCTGTCTCTGTCTCCGTCTCCGTCTCTGTCCTGTCTCTGTCTCTGTCTCTGCCTCTGTCTCTGTCTGTGGCTCTGCCTTTGTCTCATGCGCCTCTGTCTTTGTCTCGGTCTGTGTCTCTGTTTCCGTCTCTGTCGCTGCCTCTGTCTCTGTCTCCGTCTCTCTCTCTTTTCCTGTCTCTGTCTCTGTCTCTGTCTCTGTCCCGGTCTGCGTCTCCGTTTCTGTCTCTGTCTCTGTCATTGGCTCCATCTCTGTCTCTGTCTCAGTCTCTGTCTCTGTCTCTGTCTCTGTCTCTGTCTCTGTCTCTGTCTCTGTCCCTGTCTCTGTCTCTGTCTCGGTCTCTGTCTCCGTCTTTGTGTCCATCTTTGTCTCCGTCCTTGTCTCCGTTTGTGTCTCCGTCCGTGTCTCCTGCCCGTCTGTCTTGGTCGTTGTCTCATGCGCGTCTGCCTCTGTCTCTGTCTCTGTATCGGTCTCTGCCTTTGTCTCTGTCTCTGTCTCTGTCTCTGCCTCTGCCTCTGCCTCTGCCTCTGTCCCCGTCTCTGTCTCCGTCTCCGTCTCTGTCTCTGTCTCTGTCTCTGTCTCTGTCTCTGTCTCTGTCTCTGTCTCTGTATCGGACTCTGTCTCCGTCTTTGTCTTCGTCGTCGTCTTCCTCTTTGTCTCCGTCCTTGTCTCTGTCTTTGTCTCCATCTTTGTCTCCGTCTTTGTCTCCGTCTTTGCCTCCGTCTTTGTCTCCGTATTTGTCTCCGTCTGTGTCTCCATCTTTGTCTCCGCCTTTGTCTCCGTCCTTGTCTCCATCTTTGTCTCCGTCTTTGTCACCGTCTTTGTCTCCGTCTTTGTCTCCGTCCGTGTTTCCTGCCCCTCTGTCTCGGTCGTTGTCTCATGCGCGTCTGTCTCTGTCTCTGTCTCTGTCTGTGTCTCTGTCTCTGTCTCTGCCTCTGTATCGGTCTCTGTCTTTGGCTCTGTCTCTGTCTCAGTCTCTGTCTCTGTCTCTGTCTCTGTCTCTGTCCCTGTCCCTGTCTCTGTCTCTGCCTCTGTCTCTGTCTCTGCCTCTGCCTCTGTCTCTGTCCCTGTCTCTGTCTCCGTCTCCGTCTCCGTCTCTGCCTCCGTCTTTGTACCTGTCGTTGTCTCCGTATTTGTCTCCGTCTGTGTCTCCATATTTGTCTCCGTCTTTGTCTACGTCTTTGCCTCCGTCTTTGTCTCCGTATTTGTCTCTGTCTGTGTCTCCATCTTTGTCTCCGCCTGTGTCTCCGTCTTTGTCTCCGTCGTCGTCTTCCTCTTCGTCTCCGTCTTTGTCACCGTCTTTGTCTCCGTCTTTGTCTCCGTCTTTGTCTCCGTCTATGTCTCTGTCACTGTCTCTGTCTCTGTCTCTGTCTCTGTCTATGTCTCTGTCTGCGTCTCTGTCTCCGTCTCCGTCTCTGTCTCTGTCTCTGTCTTTGTCTCTGTCTCTGTCTCCATCTCTGTCTCTGTCTCTGTCTCTGTCTCTGTCTCTGTCTCTGTCTCTGCCTCTGTCTCTGTCCCTGTCTCTGTCTCCGTCTCCGTCTCTGTCTCTGTCTCTGTCATTGGCTCCATCTCTGTCTCTGTCTCAGTCTCTGTTTCTGTCTCTGTCTCTGTCTCTGTCTCTGCCCGTGTCTCTGTCTCTGTCTCTGTCTCTGTCTCTGTCTCGGTCTCTGTCTCCGTCTTTGTGTCCGTCTTTGTCTCCGTCCTTGTCTCCGTCTGTGTTTCCGTCCGTGTCTCCTGCCCCTCTGTCTCGGTCGTTGTCTCATGCGCGTCTGCCTCTGTCTCTGTCTCTGTCTGTGTCTCTGTCTCTGTCTCTGTCTCTGTTTCTCTCTCGGTCTCTGTCTCCGTCTTTGTGTCCGTCTTTGTCTCCGTGCTTGTCTCCGCCTGTGTCTCCGTCCGTGTCTTCTGCCCCTCTGTCTCGGTCGTTGTCTCCGTCTCTGTCTCTGTCTCTGTCTCCCTCTTCGTCTCTGTCTCTGTCTCTGTCATTGGCTTCATCTCTGTCTCTGTCTCAGTCTCTGTCTCTGTCTCTGTCTCTGTCTCTGTCTCTGTTTCTGTCTCTGTTTCTGTCTCTGTCTCTGTCTCTGTCTCTGTCTCTGTCTCGGTCCCTGTCTCTGTCTCTGTCTCTGTCTCTGTCCTGTCTCTGTCTCTGTCTCTGCCTCTGTCTCTGTCTGTGGCTCTGCCTTTGTCTCATGCGCCTCTGTCTTTGTCTCTGTCTGTGTCTCTTTCTGTGCCTCTGTCTCTGTCTCTGTTTCCGTCTCTGTCGCTGCCTCTGTCTCTGTCTCCGTCTCTCTCTCTTTTCCTGTCTCTGTCTCTGTCTCTGTCTCTGTCCCGGTCTGCGTCTCCGTTTCTGTCTCTGTCTCTGTCATTGGCTCCATCTCTGTCTCTGTCTCAGTCTCTGTCTCTGTCTCTGTCTCTGTCTCTGTCTCTGTCTCTGTCTCTGTCCCTGTCTCTGTCTCTGTCTCGGTCTCTGTCTCCGTCTTTGTGTCCGTCTTTGTCTCCGTCCTTGTCTCCGTTTGTGTCTCCGTCCGTGTCCCCTGCCCGTCTGTCTTGGTCGTTGTCTCATGCGCGTCTGCCTCTGTCTCTGTCTCTGTATCGGTCTCTGCCTTTGTCTCTGTCTCTGTCTCTGTCTCTGTCTCTGCCTCTGCCTCTGCCTCTGCCTCTGTCCCCGTCTCTGTCTCCGTCTCCGTCTCTGTCTCTGTCTCTGTCTCTGTCTCTGTCTCTGTCTCTGTATCGGACTCTGTCTCCGTCTTTGTCTTCGTCGTCGTCTTCCTCTTTGTCTCCGTCCTTGTCTCTGTCTTTGTCTCCATCTTTGTCTCCGCCTTTGTCTCCGTCTTTGCCTCCGTCCTTGTCTCCGTATTTGTCTCCGTCTGTGTCTCCATCTTTGTCTCCGCCTTTGTCTCCGTCCTTGTCTCCATCTTTGTCTCCGTCTTTGTCACCGTCTTTGTCTCCGTCTTTGTCTCCGTCCGTGTTTCCTGCCCCTCTGTCTCGGTCGTTGTCTCATGCGCGTCTGTCTCTGTCTCTGTCTCTGTCTCTGTCTCTGTCTCTGTCCCTGTCCCTGTCTCTGTTTCTGCCTCTGTCTCTGTCTCTGCCTCTGCCTCTGTCTCTGTCCCTGTCTCTGTCTCCGTCTCCGTCTCCGTCTCTGCCTCCGTCTTTGAACCTGTCGTTGTCTCCGTATTTGTCTCCGTCTGTGTCTCCATATTTGTCTCCGTCTTTGTCTACGTCTTTGCCTCCGTCTTTGTCTCCGTATTTGTCTCTGTCTGTGTCTCCATCTTTGTCTCCGCCTGTGTCTCCGTCTTTGTCTCCGTCGTCGTCTTCCTCTTCGTCTCCGTCTTTGTCACCGTCTTTGTCTCCGTCTTTGTCTCCGTCCACGTCTCCTGCCCCTCTGTCTCTGTCTCTGTCTCTGTCCTTTTCTCTGTCTCTGTCCCTGTTCCCTTCTCTGTCTCCGCCTCTGCCTCTGTCTCCGTCTTTGTCTACGTCTTTGTCTCCGTCTTTGTCTCCGTCTATGTCTCTGTCACTGTCTCTGTCTCTGTCTCTGTTTCTGTCTCTGTCTCTGTCTCTGCCCCTGTCTCTGTCTCTGTCTCTGTCACTGTCCCTGTCTCTGCCTCTGTCTCTGTCCCTGTCTCTGTCTCCGTCCCCGCCGCTGTCTCTGTCTCTGTCTCTGTGTCCATCTCTGTCTCTGTCTCTGTCTCTGTCTGTGTCTCTGCCTCTGTCTCCGTGTCTGTCTCTGTCTCTGTCTCTGTCTCTGTCTCCAACTCTGTCTCTGTCTCTGTCTCTGTCTCTGTCTCTGTCTCTGTCTCTGTCTCTGCCTCTGTCTCTGTCCCTGTCTCTGTCTCCGTCTCCGTCTCTGTCTCTGTCATTGGCTCCATCTCTGTCTCTGTCTCAGTCTCTGTCTCTGTCTCTGTCTCTGCCTCTGTATCGGTCTCTGCCTTTGTCTCTGTCTCCATCTCTGTCTCTGTATCTGTCTCTGTCTCTGTCTCTGTCTCTGTCTCCGTCTCCGCCTCTGTCTTTGTCCCTGTCTCTGGCCCTGTCTCTGTCTCCGTCTCTGTCTCTGTCTCTGTCTCTGTCTCTGTCTCCCTCTTCGTCTCTGTCTCTGTCTCTTCATTGGCTCCATCTCTGTCTCTGTCTCAGTCTCTGTCTCTGTCTCTGTCTCTGTCTCTGTCTCTGTCTCTGTCTCTGTCTCTGTCTCTGTCTCTGTCTGTGTCTCTGCCTCTGTATCGGTCTCTGCCTTTGTCTCTGTCTCCATCTCTGTCTCTGTATCTGTCTCTGTCTCTGTCTCTGTCTCTGTCTCTGTCTCCGTCTCTGCCTCTGTCTTTGTCCCGGTCTCTGTCCCTGTCTCTGTCTCCGTCTCTGTCTCTGTCTCTGTCTCTGTCTCCCTCTTCGTCTCTGTCTCTGTCTCTGTCATTGGCTCCATCTCTGTCTCTGTCTCAGTCTCTGTCTCTGTCTCTGTCTCTGTCCCGGTCTGCGTCTCCGTTTCTGTCTCTGTCTCTGTCATTGGCTCCATCTCTGTCTCTGTCTCAGTCTCTGTCTCTGTCTCTGTCTCTGTCTCTGTCTCTGTCTCTGTCTCTGTCTCTGTCCCTGTCTCTGTCTCGGTCTCTGTCTCCGTCTTTGTGTCCGTCTTTGTCTCCGTCCTTGTCTCCGTTTGTGTCTCCGTCCGTGTCTCCTGCCCGTCTGTCTTGGTCGTTGTCTCATGCGCGTCTGCCTCTGTCTCTGTCTCTGTATCGGTCTCTGCCTTTGTCTCTGTCTCTGTCTCTGTCTCTGTCTCTGCCTCTGCCTCTGCCTCTGGCTCTGTCCCCGTATCTGTCTCGGTCTCTGTCTCTGTCTCTGTCTCTGTATCGGACTCTGTCTCCGTCTTTGTCTTCGTCGTCGTCTTCCTCTTTGTCTCCGTCTTTGTCTCTGTCTTTGTCTCCATCTTTGTCTCCGTCTTTGTCTCCGTCTTTGCCTCCGTCTTTGTCTCCGTATTTGTCTCCGTCTGTGTCTCCATCTGTGTCTCCGCCTTTGTCTCCGTCCTTGTCTCCATCTTTGTCTCCGTCTTTGTCACCGTCTTTGTCTCCGTCTTTGTCTCCGTCCGTGTTTCCTGCCCCTCTGTCTCGGTCGTTGTCTCATGCGCGTCTGTCTCTGTCTCTGTCTCTGTCTGTGTCTCTGTCTCTGTCTCTGCCTCTGTATCGGTCTCTGTCTTTGGCTCTGTCTCTGTCTCAGTCTCTGTCTCTGTCTCTGTCTCTGTCTCTGTCCCTGTCCCTGTCTCTGTCTCTGCCTCTGTCTCTGTCTCTGCCTCTGCCTCTGTCTCTGTCCCTGTCTCTGTCTCCGTCTCCGTCTCCGTCTCTGTCTCCGTCTTTGTACCTGTCGTTGTCACCGTATTTGTCTCCGTCTGTGTCTCCATATTTGTCTCCGTCTTTGTCTACGTCTTTGCCTCCGTCTTTGTCTCCGTATTTGTCTCTGTCTGTGTCTCCATCTTTGTCTCCGCCTGTGTCTCCGTCTTTGTCTCCGTCGTCGTCTTCCTCTTCGTCTCCGATCTTTGTCACCGTCTTTGTCTCCGTCTTTGTCTCCGTCCACGTCTCCTGCCCCTCTGTCTCTGTCTCTGTCTCTGCCTCTGTCTCTGCCTATGGCTCTGTCTTTGTCTCATGCGCCTCTGTCTTTGTCTCTGTCTGTGTCTCTGTCTGTGCCTCTGTCTCTGTCTCTGTTTCTGTCTCTGTCGCTGCCCCTGTCTCTGTCTCTATCTCTGTCTCTTTTCCTGTCTCTGTCTCTGTCTCCGTCTCTGTCCTTTTCTCTGTCTCTGTCCCTGTTCCCTTCTCTGTCTCCGCCTCTGCCTCTGTCTCCGTCTTTGTCTCCATCTTTGTCTGCGTCTTTGTCTCCGTCTTTGTCACCGTCCTTGTCTCCGTCGTCGTCTTCCTCTTCGTCTCCGTCTTTGTCTCCGTCTTTGTCACCATCGTTTTCTCCGTCTTTGTCTCCGTCTTTGTCTACGTCTTTGTCTACGTCTTTGTCTCCGTCTTTGTCTCCGTCTATGTCTCTGTCACTGTCTCTGTCTCTGTCTCTGTTTCTGTCTCTGTCTCTGTCTCTGTCTCTGTCTCTGTCCCTGTCTCTGTCTCTGTCTCTGTCACTGTCCCTGTCTCTGCCTCTGTCTCTGTCCCTGTCTCTGTCTCCGTCCCCGCCGCTGTCTCTGTCTCTGTCTCTGTGTCCATCTCTGTCTCTGTCTCTGTCTCTGGCTGTGTCTCTGCTTCTGTCTCCGTGTCTGTCTCTGTCTCTGTCTCTGTTTCTGTCTCCAACTCTGTCTCTGTCTCTGTCTCTGTCTCTGTCTCTGTCTCTGTCTCTGCCTCTGTCTCTGTCCCTGTCTCTGTCTCCGTCTCCGTCTCTGTCTCTGTCATTGGCTCCATCTCTGTCTCTGTCTCAGTCTCTGTCTCTGTCTCTGTCCTGTCTCTGTCTCTGTCTCGGTCTCTGTCTCCGTCTTTGTGTCCGTCTTTGTCTCCGTCCTTGTCTCCGCCTGTGTCTCCGTCCGTGTCTCCTGCCCCTCTGTCTCGGTCGTTGTCTCATGCGCGTCTGCCTCTGTCTCTGTCTCTGTTTGTGTGTCTGCCTCTGTATCGGTCTCTGCCTTTGTCTCTGTCTCTGTCTCTGTCTCTGTCTCTGTCTCTGTCTCTGTCTCTGTCTCTGTCTCTGTCTCTGTCTCTGTCTCTGTCTCTGTCTCTGTCTCTGTCTCTGTCTCTTTCTCTGCCTCTGCCTCTGCCTCTGTCTCTGTCTCAGTCTCTGTCTCTGTCTCTGTCTCTGTCTCTGCCTCTGTCTCTGTCCCTGTCTCTGTTTCCGTCTCTGTCTCTGTTTCTGACCCTGTCTCTGTCTCTGTTCCTGTCTCTGTATCTGTCTCTGTCTCTGTCTGTGTCTCTGCCTCTGTATCGGTCTCTGCCTTTGTCTCTGTCTCCATCTCTGTCTCTGTCTCTGTCTCTGTCTCTGCCTCTGTCTTTGTCCCTGTCTCTGTCCCTGTCTCTGTCTCCGTCTCTGTCTCTGTCTCTGTCTCTGTCTCCGTCTCCGTCTCTGTCTCTGTCTCTGTCATTGGCTCCATCTCTGTCTCTGTCTCAGTCTCTGTCTCTGTCTCTGCCTCTGTCTCTGTCTCTGTCTCTGTCTCTGTTTCTGTCTCTGTCTCTGTCTCTGTCTCTGTCTCTGTCTCTGTCTCTGTCTCTGTCTCTGTCTCTGTCTCTGTCTCTGTCTCTGTCTCTGTCTCTGTCCCTGTCTCTGTCTCTGTCTCTGTCCTGTCTCTGTCTCTGTCTCTGCCTCTGTCTCTGTCTGTGGCTCTGTCTTTGTCTCATGCGCCCTGCCTTTGTCTCTGTCTGTGTCTCTGTCTGTGGCTCTGTCTCTGTCTCTGTCTCTGTCCTGTCTCTGTCTCTGTCTCTGCCTCTGTCTCTGTCTGTGTCTCCATCTTTGTCTCCGCCTGTGTCTCCGTCTTTGTCTCCGTCGTCGTCTTCCTCTTCGTCTCCGTCTTTGTCTCCGTCTTTGTCACCGTCTTTGTCTCCGTCTTTGTCTCCGTCCGCGTCTCCTGCCCCTCTGTCTCTGTCTCTGTCTCAGTCTCTGTCTCTGCCTCCGTCTCTGTCTCTGTCTCTGTCACTGTCTCTGTCTCTGTCTCTGTTTCTGTCTCTGTCTCTGTCTCTGTCTCTGTCTCTGTCCCTGTCTCTGTCTCTGTCTCTGTCACTGTCCCTGTCTCTGCCTCTGTCTCTGTCTCTGTCTCTGTCTCTGTCTCTGTCTCTGTCTCTTTCTCTGCCTCTGCCTCTGCCTCTGTCTCTGTCTCAGTCTCTGTCTCTGTCTCTGTCTCTGTCTCTGCCTCTGTCTCTGTCCCTGTCTCTGTTTCCGTCTCTGTCTCTGTTTCTGACCCTGTCTCTGTCTCTGTTCCTGTCTCTGTATCTGTCTCTGTCTCTGTCTGTGTCTCTGCCTCTGTATCGGTCTCTGCCTTTGTCTCTGTCTCCATCTCTGTCTCTGTCTCTGTCTCTGTCTCTGCCTCTGTCTTTGTCCCTGTCTCTGTCCCTGTCTCTGTCTCCGTCTCTGTCTCTGTCTCTGTCTCTGTCTCCGTCTCCGTCTCTGTCTCTGTCTCTGTCATTGGCTCCATCTCTGTCTCTGTCTCAGTCTCTGTCTCTGTCTCTGCCTCTGTCTCTGTCTCTGTCTCTGTCTCTGTTTCTGTCTCTGTCTCTGTCTCTGTCTCTGTCCTGTCTCTGTCTCTGTCTCTGCCTCTGTCTCTGTCTGTGGCTCTGTCTTTGTCTCATGCGCCTCTGTCTTTGTCTCTGTCTGTGTCTCTGTCTGTGGCTCTGTCTCTGTCTCTGTCTCTGTCCTGTCTCTGTCTCTGTCTCTGCCTCTGTCTCTGTCTGTGTCTCCATCTTTGTCTCCGCCTGTGTCTCCGTCTTTGTCTCCGTCGTCGTCTTCCTCTTCGTCTCCGTCTTTGTCTCCGTCTTTGTCACCGTCTTTGTCTCCGTCTTTGTCTCCGTCCACGTCTCCTGCCCCTCTGTCTCTGTCTCTGTCTCAGTCTCTGTCTCTGTCTCCGTCTCTGTCTCTGTCACTGTCTCTGTCTCTGTCTCTGTTTCTGTCTCTGTCTCTGTCTCTGTCTCTGTCCCTGTCTCTGTCTCTGTCTCTGTCACTGTCCCTGTCTCTGCCTCTGTCTCTGTCCCTGTCTCTGTCTCCGTCCCCGCCGCTGTCTCTGTCTCTGTCTCAGTGTCCATCTCTGTCTCTGTCTCTGTCTCTGTCTGTGTCTCTGCCTCTGTCTCCGTGTCTGTCTCTGTGTCTGTCTCTGTCTCTGTCTCTGTCTCTGTCTCTGTCTCTGTCTCTGTCTCTGTCTCTGTCTCTGTCTCTGTCTCTGTTTCTGTCTCTGTCTCTGTCTCTGTCTCTGTCTCTGTCTCTTCTCTGTCTCTGTCTCTGTCTCTGCCCGTGTCTCTGTCTCTGTCTCTGTCTCGGTCTCTGTCTCCGTCTTTGTGTCCGTCTTTGTCTCCGTCCTTGTCTCCGTCTGTGTCTCCGTCCGTGTCTCCTGCCCCTCTGTCTCGGTCGTTGTCTCATGCGCGTCTGCCTCTGTTTCTGTCTCTGTCTGTGTCTCTGTCTCTGTCCCTGTCTCTGTCTCTGTCTCTGTCTCGGTCTCTGTCTCCGTCTTTGTGTCCGTCTTTGTCTCCGTGCTTGTCTCCGTCTGTGTCTCCGTCCGTGTCTCCTGCCCCTCTGTCTCGGTCGTTGTCTCATGCGCGTCTGTCTCTGTCTCTGTCTCTGTCTGTGTCTCTGCCTCTGTCTTTGTCCCTGTCTCTGTCCCTGTCTCTGTCTCCGTCTCTGTCTCTGTCTCTGTCTCTGTCTCTGTCTCTGTCTCTGTCTCTGTCTCTGTCTCCGTCTCTGCCTCTGTCTTTGTCCCTGTCTCTGTCCCTGTCTCTGTCTCCGTCTCTGTCTCTGTCTCTGTCTCTGTCTCCCTCTTCGTCTCTGTCTCTGTCTCTGTCATTGGCTCCATCTCTGTCTCTGTCTCAGGCTCTGTCTCTGTCTCTGTCTCTGTCTCTGTCCCTGTCTCTGTCTCCGTCTCTGTCTCTGTCTCTGTCTCTGTCTCCCTCTTCGTCTCTGTCTCTGTCTCTGTCATTGGCTCCATCTCTGTCTCTGTCTCAGTCTCTGTCTCTGTCTCTGTCTCTGTCTCTGTTTCTGTCTCTGTCTCTGTCTCTGTCTCTGTCTCCCTCTTCGTCTCTGTCTCTGTCTCTGTCATTGGCTCCATCTCTGTCTCTGTCTCAGTCTCTGTCTCTGTCTCTGTCTCTGTCTCTGTTTCTGTCTCTGTCTCTGTCTCTGTCTCTGTCTCCGTCTCCCCCTCTGTCTCTGTCTCTGTCATTGGCTCCATCTCTGTCTCTGTCTCTGTCTCTGTCTCTGTCTCTGCCTCTGTCTTTGTCCCTGTCTCTGTCCCTGTCTCTGTCTCCGTCTCTGTCTCTGTCTCTGTCTCTGTCCCCCTCTTCGTCTCTGTCTCTGTCTCTGTCATTGGCTCCATCTCTGTCTCTGTCTCAGTCTCTGTCTCTGTCTCTGTCTCTGTCTCTGTCTCTGTTTCTGTCTCTGTCTCTGTCTCTGTCTCTGTCTCTGTCTCTGTCTCTGTCTCTGTCTCTGTCCCTGTCTCTGTCTCTGTCTCTGTCTCTGTCTCTGTCTCTGTCTCTGTCTCTGTCCTGTCTCTGTCTCTGTCTCTGCCTCTGTCTCTGTCTGTGGCTCTGCCTTTGTCTCATGCGCCTCTGTCTTTGTCTCTGTCTCTGTCTCTTTCTGTGCCTCTGTCTCTGTCTCTGTTTCCGTCTCTGTCGCTGCCTCTGTCTCTGTCTCCGTCTCTCTCTCTTTTCCTGTCTCTGTCTCTGTCTCTGTCTCTGTCCCTGTCTCTGTCTCCGTCTCCGTCTCTGTCTCTGTCTCTGTCTCTGTCTCTGTCACTGTCTCTGTCTCTGCCTCTGTCTCTGTCCCTGCCTCTGTCTCCGTCTCCGTCTCTGTCTCTGTCTCTGTCATTGGCTCCATCTCTGTCTCTGTCTCAGTCTCTGTCTCTGTCTCTGTCTCAGTCTCTGTCTCTGTCTCCGTCTCCCCCTCTGTCTCTGTCTCTGTCATTGGCTCCATCTCTGTCTCTGTCTCAGTCTCTGTCTCTGTCTCTGTCTCTGTCTCTGTCTCTGTCTCTGTCTCTGTCTCTGTTTCTGTCTCTGTCTCTGTCTCTGTCTCTGTCTCTGTCTCTGTCTGTGTCTCTGTCTCTGCCTCTGTCTTTGTCCCTGTCTCTGTCCCTGTCTCTGTCTCCGTCTCTGTCTCTGTCTCCGTCTCCGTCTCTGTCTCTGTCTCTGTCATTGGCTCCATCTCTGTCTCTGTCTCAGTCTCTGTCTCTGTCTCTGTCTCTGTCTCTGTCTCTGTCTCTGTCTCTGTTTCTGTCTCTGTCTCTGTCTCTGTCTCTGTCTCTGTCTCTGTCTCCGTCCACGTCTCCTGCCCCTCTGTCTCTGTCTCTGTCTCCGTCTTTGTACCTGTCGTTGTCACCGTATTTGTCTCCGTCTGTGTCTCCATATTTGTCACCGTCTTTGTCTACGTCTTTGCCTCCGTCTTTGTCTCCGTATTTGTCTCTGTCTGTGTCTCCATCTTTGTCTCCGCCTGTGTCTCCGTCTTTGTCTCCGTCGTCGTCTTCCTCTTCGTCTCCGATCTTTGTCACCGTCTTTGTCTCCGTCTTTGTCTCCGTCCACGTCTCCTGCCCCTCTGTCTCTGTCTCTGTCTCTGCCTCTGTCTCTGCCTATGGCTCTGTCTTTGTCTCATGCGCCTCTGTCTTTGTCTCTGTCTGTGTCTCTGTCTGTGCCTCTGTCTCTGTCTCTGTTTCTGTCTCTGTCGCTGCCCCTGTCTCTGTCTCTATCTCTGTCTCTTTTCCTGTCTCTGTCTCTGTCTCCGTCTCTGTCCTTTTCTCTGTCTCTGTCCCTGTTCCCTTCTCTGTCTCCGCCTCTGCCTCTGTCTCCGTCTTTGTCTCCATCTTTGTCTGCGTCTTTGTCTCCGTCTTTGTCACCGTCCTTGTCTCCGTCGTCGTCTTCCTCTTCGTCTCCGTCTTTGTCTCCGTCTTTGTCACCATCGTTTTCTCCGTCTTTGTCTCCGTCTTTGTCTACGTCTTTGTCTACGTCTTTGTCTCCGTCTTTGTCTCCGTCTATGTCTCTGTCACTGTCTCTGTCTCTGTCTCTGTTTCTGTCTCTGTCTCTGTCTCTGTCTCTGTCTCTGTCCCTGTCTCTGTCTCTGTCTCTGTCACTGTCCCTGTCTCTGCCTCTGTCTCTGTCCCTGTCTCTGTCTCCGTCCCCGCCGCTGTCTCTGTCTCTGTCTCTGTGTCCATCTCTGTCTCTGTCTCTGTCTCTGGCTGTGTCTCTGCTTCTGTCTCCGTGTCTGTCTCTGTCTCTGTCTCTGTTTCTGTCTCCAACTCTGTCTCTGTCTCTGTCTCTGTCTCTGTCTCTGTCTCTGTCTCTGTCTCTGCCTCTGTCTCTGTCCCTGTCTCTGTCTCCGTCTCCGTCTCTGTCTCTGTCATTGGCTCCATCTCTGTCTCTGTCTCAGTCTCTGTCTCTGTCTCTGTCTCTGTCTCTGTCTCTGTCTCTGTCTCTGCCCGTGTCTCTGTCTCTGTCTCTGTCTCTGTCTCTGTCTCTGTCTCGGTCTCTGTCTCCGTCTTTGTGTCCGTCTTTGTCTCCGTCCTTGTCTCCGTCTGTGTCTCCGTCCGTGTCTCCTGCCCCTCTGTCTCGGTCGTTGTCTCATGCGCGTCTGCCTCTGTCTCTGTCTCTGTCTGTGTCTCTGTCTCTGTCTCTGTCTCTGCCTCTGTCTCTGTCTCGGTCTCTGTCTCCGTCTTTGTGTCCGTCTTTGTCTCCGTGCTTGTCTCCGTCTGTGTCTCCGTCCGTGTCTCCTGCCCCTCTGTCTCGGTCGTTGTCTCATGCGCGTCTGTCTCTGTCTCTGTCTCTGTCTGTGTCTCTGCCTCTGTATCGGTCTCTGCCTTTGTCTCTATCTCCATCTCTGTCTCTGTATCTGTCTCTGTCTCTGTCTCTGTCTCTGTCTCTGTCTCTGTCTCCGTCTCTGCCTCTGTCTTTGTCCCTGTCTCTGACCCTGTCTCTGTCTCCGTCTCTGTCTCTGTCTCTGTCTCTGTCTCCCTCTTCGTCTCTGTCTCTGTCTCTGTCATTGGCTCCATCTCTGTCTCTGTCTCAGTCTCTGTCTCTGTCTCTGTCTCTGTCTCTGTCTCTGTCTCTGTCTCTGTCTCTGTCTCTGTCTCTGTTTCTGTCTCTGTCTCTGTCTCTGTCTCTGTCTCTGTCTCTGTCTCTGTCCCTGTCTCTGTCTCTGTCTCTGTCTCTGTCTCTGTCTCTGTCTCTGTCTCTGTCTCTGTCTCTGTCTCTGTCTCTGTCCTGTCTCTGTCTCTGTCTCTGCCTCTGTCTCTGTCTGTGGCTCTGCCTTTGTCTCATGCGCCTCTGTCTTTGTCTCTGTCTGTGTCTCTTTCTGTGCCACTGTCTCTGTCTCTGTTTCCGTCTCTGTCGCTGCCTCTGTCTCTGTCTCCGTCTCTCTCTCTATTCCTGTCTCTGTCTCTGTCTCTGTCACTGTCTCTGTCTCCGTCTCCATCTCTGTCTCTGTCTCTGTCTCTGTCTCTGTCTCTGTCTCTGTCTCTGTCTCTGCCCGTGTCTCTGTCTCTGTCTCTGTCTCGGTCTCTGTCTCCGTCTTTGTGTCCGTCTTTGTCTCCGTCCTTGTCTCCGCCTGTGTCTCCGTCCGTGTCTCCTGCCCCTCTGTCTCGGTCGTTGTCTCATGCGCGTCTGCCTCTGTCTCTGTCTCTGTTTGTGTGTCTGCCTCTGTATCGGTCTCTGCCTTTGTCTCTGTCTCTGTCTCTGTCTCTGTCTCTGTCTCTGTCTCTGTCTCTGTCTCTGTCTCTGTCTCTGTCTCTGTCTCTGTCTCTGTCTCTGTCTCTGTCTCTTTCTCTGCCTCTGCCTCTGCCTCTGTCTCTGTCTCAGTCTCTGTCTCTGTCTCTGTCTCTGTCTCTGCCTCTGTCTCTGTCCCTGTCTCTGTTTCCGTCTCTGTCTCTGTTTCTGACCCTGTCTCTGTCTCTGTTCCTGTCTCTGTATCTGTCTCTGTCTCTGTCTGTGTCTCTGCCTCTGTATCGGTCTCTGCCTTTGTCTCTGTCTCCATCTCTGTCTCTGTCTCTGTCTCTGTCTCTGCCTCTGTCTTTGTCCCTGTCTCTGTCCCTGTCTCTGTCTCCGTCTCTGTCTCTGTCTCTGTCTCTGTCTCCGTCTCCGTCTCTGTCTCTGTCTCTGTCATTGGCTCCATCTCTGTCTCTGTCTCAGTCTCTGTCTCTGTCTCTGCCTCTGTCTCTGTCTCTGTCTCTGTCTCTGTTTCTGTCTCTGTCTCTGTCTCTGTCTCTGTCTCTGTCTCTGTCTCTGTCTCTGTCTCTGTCTCTGTCTCTGTCTCTGTCTCTGTCCCTGTCTCTGTCTCTGTCTCTGTCCTGTCTCTGTCTCTGTCTCTGCCTCTGTCTCTGTCTGTGGCTCTGTCTTTGTCTCATGCGCCCTGTCTTTGTCTCTGTCTGTGTCTCTGTCTGTGGCTCTGTCTCTGTCTCTGTCTCTGTCCTGTCTCTGTCTCTGTCTCTGCCTCTGTCTCTGTCTGTGTCTCCATCTTTGTCTCCGCCTGTGTCTCCGTCTTTGTCTCCGTCGTCGTCTTCCTCTTCGTCTCCGTCTTTGTCTCCGTCTTTGTCACCGTCTTTGTCTCCGTCTTTGTCTCCGTCCACGTCTCCTGCCCCTCTGTCTCTGTCTCTGTCTCAGTCTCTGTCTCTGCCTCCGTCTCTGTCTCTGTCTCTGTCACTGTCTCTGTCTCTGTCTCTGTTTCTGTCTCTGTCTCTGTCTCTGTCTCTGTCCCTGTCTCTGTCTCTGTCTCTGTCACTGTCCCTGTCTCTGCCTCTGTCTCTGTCTCTGTCTCTGTCTCTGTCTCTGTCTCTGTCTCTTTCTCTGCCTCTGCCTCTGCCTCTGTCTCTGTCTCAGTCTCTGTCTCTGTCTCTGTCTCTGTCTCTGCCTCTGTCTCTGTCCCTGTCTCTGTTTCCGTCTCTGTCTCTGTTTCTGACCCTGTCTCTGTCTCTGTTCCTGTCTCTGTATCTGTCTCTGTCTCTGTCTGTGTCTCTGCCTCTGTATCGGTCTCTGCCTTTGTCTCTGTCTCCATCTCTGTCTCTGTCTCTGTCTCTGTCTCTGCCTCTGTCTTTGTCCCTGTCTCTGTCCCTGTCTCTGTCTCCGTCTCTGTCTCTGTCTCTGTCTCTGTCTCCGTCTCCGTCTCTGTCTCTGTCTCTGTCATTGGCTCCATCTCTGTCTCTGTCTCAGTCTCTGTCTCTGTCTCTGCCTCTGTCTCTGTCTCTGTCTCTGTCTCTGTTTCTGTCTCTGTCTCTGTCTCTGTCTCTGTCCTGTCTCTGTCTCTGTCTCTGCCTCTGTCTCTGTCTGTGGCTCTGTCTTTGTCTCATGCGCCTCTGTCTTTGTCTCTGTCTGTGTCTCTGTCTGTGGCTCTGTCTCTGTCTCTGTCTCTGTCCTGTCTCTGTCTCTGTCTCTGCCTCTGTCTCTGTCTGTGTCTCCATCTTTGTCTCCGCCTGTGTCTCCGTCTTTGTCTCCGTCGTCGTCTTCCTCTTCGTCTCCGTCTTTGTCTCCGTCTTTGTCACCGTCTTTGTCTCCGTCTTTGTCTCCGTCCACGTCTCCTGCCCCTCTGTCTCTGTCTCTGTCTCAGTCTCTGTCTCTGTCTCCGTCTCTGTCTCTGTCACTGTCTCTGTCTCTGTCTCTGTTTCTGTCTCTGTCTCTGTCTCTGTCTCTGTCCCTGTCTCTGTCTCTGTCTCTGTCACTGTCCCTGTCTCTGCCTCTGTCTCTGTCCCTGTCTCTGCCTCCGTCCCCGCCGCTGTCTCTGTCTCTGTCTCAGTGTCCATCTCTGTCTCTGTCTCTGTCTCTGTCTGTGTCTCTGCCTCTGTCTCCGTGTCTGTCTCTGTGTCTGTCTCTGTCTCTGTCTCTGTCTCTGTCTCTGTCTCTGTCTCTGTCTCTGTCTCTGTCTCTGTCTCTGTCTCTGTTTCTGTCTCTGTCTCTGTCTCTGTCTCTGTCTCTGTCTCTTCTCTGTCTCTGTCTCTGTCTCTGCCCGTGTCTCTGTCTCTGTCTCTGTCTCGGTCTCTGTCTCCGTCTTTGTGTCCGTCTTTGTCTCCGTCCTTGTCTCCGTCTGTGTCTCCGTCCGTGTCTCCTGCCCCTCTGTCTCGGTCGTTGTCTCATGCGCGTCTGCCTCTGTTTCTGTCTCTGTCTGTGTCTCTGTCTCTGTCCCTGTCTCTGTCTCTGTCTCTGTCTCGGTCTCTGTCTCCGTCTTTGTGTCCGTCTTTGTCTCCGTGCTTGTCTCCGTCTGTGTCTCCGTCCGTGTCTCCTGCCCCTCTGTCTCGGTCGTTGTCTCATGCGCGTCTGTCTCTGTCTCTGTCTCTGTCTGTGTCTCTGCCTCTGTCTTTGTCCCTGTCTCTGTCCCTGTCTCTGTCTCCGTCTCTGTCTCTGTCTCTGTCTGTGTCTCTGTCTCTGTCTCTGTCTCTGTCTCTGTCTCCGTCTCTGCCTCTGTCTTTGTCCCTGTCTCTGTCCCTGTCTCTGTCTCCGTCTCTGTCTCTGTCTCTGTCTCTGTCTCCCTCTTCGTCTCTGTCTCTGTCTCTGTCATTGGCTCCATCTCTGTCTCTGTCTCAGGCTCTGTCTCTGTGTCTGTCTCTGTCTCTGTCCCTGTTTCTGTCTCCGTCTCTGTCTCTGTCTCTGTCTCTGTCTCCCTCTTCGTCTCTGTCTCTGTCTCTGTCATTGGCTCCATCTCTGTCTCTGTCTCAGTCTCTGTCTCTGTCTCTGTCTCTGTCTCTGTTTCTGTCTCTGTCTCTGTCTCTGTCTCCCTCTTCGTCTCTGTCTCTGTCTCTGTCATTGGCTCCATCTCTGTCTCTGTCTCAGTCTCTGTCTCTGTCTCTGTCTCTGTCTCTGTTTCTGTCTCTGTCTCTGTCTCTGTCTCTGTCTCCGTCTCCCCCTCTGTCTCTGTCTCTGTCATTGGCTCCATCTCTGTCTCTGTCTCTGTCTCTGTCTCTGTCTCTGCCTCTGTCTTTGTCCCTGTCTCTGTCCCTGTCTCTGTCTCCGTCTCTGTCTCTGTCTCTGTCTCTGTCCCCCTCTTCGTCTCTGTCTCTGTCTCTGTCATTGGCTCCATCTCTGTCTCTGTCTCAGTCTCTGTCTCTGTCTCTGTCTCTGTCTCTGTCTCTGTTTCTGTCTCTGTCTCTGTCTCTGTCTCTGTCTCTGTCTCTGTCTCTGTCTCTGTCCCTGTCTCTGTCTCTGTCTCTGTCTCTGTCTCTGTCTCTGTCTCTGTCTCTGTCCTGTCTCTGTCTCTGTCTCTGCCTCTGTCTCTGTCTGTGGCTCTGCCTTTGTCTCATGCGCCTCTGTCTTTGTCTCTGTCTCTGTCTCTTTCTGTGCCTCTGTCTCTGTCTCTGTTTCCGTCTCTGTCGCTGCCTCTGTCTCTGTCTCCGTCTCTCTCTCTTTTCCTGTCTCTGTCTCTGTCTCTGTCTCTGTCCCTGTCTCTGTCTCCGTCTCCGTCTCTGTCTCTGTCTCTGTCTCTGTCTCTGTCACTGTCTCTGTCTCTGCCTCTGTCTCTGTCCCTGCCTCTGTCTCCGTCTCCGTCTCTGTCTCTGTCTCTGTCATTGGCTCCATCTCTGTCTCTGTCTCAGTCTCTGTCTCTGTCTCTGTCTCAGTCTCTGTCTCTGTCTCCGTCTCCCCCTCTGTCTCTGTCTCTGTCATTGGCTCCATCTCTGTCTCTGTCTCAGTCTCTGTCTCTGTCTCTGTCTCTGTCTCTGTCTCTGTCTCTGTCTCTGTCTCTGTTTCTGTCTCTGTCTCTGTCTCTGTCTCTGTCTCTGTCTCTGTCTCTGTCTCTGTCTCTGCCTCTGTCTTTGTCCCTGTCTCTGTCCCTGTCTCTGTCTCCGTCTCTGTCTCTGTCTCCGTCTCCGTCTCTGTCTCTGTCTCTGTCATTGGCTCCATCTCTGTCTCTGTCTCAGTCTCTGTCTCTGTCTCTGTCTCTGTCTCTGTCTCTGTCTCTGTCTCTGTTTCTGTCTCTGTCTCTGTCTCTGTCTCTGTCTCTGTCTCTGTCTCCGTCCACGTCTCCTGCCCCTCTGTCTCTGTCTCTGTCTCTGCCTCTGTCTCTGTCTATGGCCCTGTCTTTGTCTCATGCGCCTCTGTCTTTGTCTCTGCCTGTGTCTCTGTCTGTGCCTCTGTCTCTGTCTCTGTTTCTGTCTCTGTCGCTGCCCCTCTCTCTGTCTCTATCTCTGTCTCTTTTCCTGTCTCTGTCTCTGTCTCTGTCTCTGTCCTTTTCTCTGTCTCTGTCCCTGTTCCCTTCTCTGTCTCCGCCTCTGCCTCTGTCTCCGTCTTTGTCTCCATCTTTGTCTGCGTCTTTGTCTCCGTCTTTGTCACCGTCCTTGTCTCCGTCGTCGTCTTCCTCTTCGTCTCCGTCTTTGTCTCCGTCTTTGTCACCATCGTTTTCCCCGTCTTTGTCTCCGTCTTTGTCTACGTCTTTGTCTACGTCTTTGTCTCCGTCTTTGTCTCCGTCTATGTCTCTGTCACTGTCTCTGTCTCTGTCTCTGTTTCTGTCTCTGTCTCTGTCTCTGCCCCTGTCTCTGTCTCTGTCTCTGTCACTGTCCCTGTCTCTGCCTCTGTCTCTGTCCCTGTCTCTGTCTCCGTCCCCGCCGCTGTCTCTGTCTCTGTCTCTGTGTCCATCTCTGTCTCTGTCTCTGTCTCTGTCTGTGTCTCTGTCTCTGTCTCTGTCTCTGTTTCTGTCTCTGTCTCTGTCTCTGTCTCTGTCTCTGTCCCTGTCTCTGTCTCTGTCTCTGTCACTGTCCCTGTCTCTGCCTCTGTCTCTGTCCCTGTCTCTGTCTCCGTCCCCGCTGCTGTCTCTGTCTCTGTCTCTGTGTCCATCTCTGTCTCTGTCTCTGTCTCTGGCTGTGTCTCTGCTTCTGTCTCCGTGTCTGTCTCTGTCTCTGTCTCTGTTTCTGTCTCCAACTCTGTCTCTGTCTCTGTCTCTGTCTCTGTCTCTGTCTCTGTCTCTGCCTCTGTCTCTGTCCCTGTCTCTGTCTCCGTCTCCGTCTCTGTCTCTGTCATTGGCTCCATCTCTGTCTCTGTCTCAGTCTCTGTCTCTGTCTCTGTCTCTGTCTCTGTCTCTGTCTCTGTCTCTGCCCGTGTCTCTGTCTCTGTCTCTGTCTCTGTCTCTGTCTCGGTCTCTGTCTCCGTCTTTGTGTCCGTCTTTGTCTCCGTCCTTGTCTCCGTCTGTGTCTCCGTCCGTGTCTCCTGCCCCTCTGTCTCGGTCGTTGTCTCATGCGCGTCTGCCTCTGTCTCTGTCTCTGTCTGTGTCTCTGTCTCTGTCTCTGTCTCTGCCTCTGTCTCTGTCTCGGTCTCTGTCTCCGTCTTTGTGTCCGTCTTTGTCTCCGTGCTTGTCTCCGTCTGTGTCTCCGTCCGTGTCTCCTGCCCCTCTGTCTCGGTCGTTGTCTCATGCGCGTCTGTCTCTGTCTCTGTCTCTGTCTGTGTCTCTGCCTCTGTATCGGTCTCTGCCTTTGTCTCTGTCTCCATCTCTGTCTCTGTATCTGTCTCTGTCTCTGTCTCTGTCTCTGTCTCTGTCTCCGTCTCTGCCTCTGTCTTTGTCCCTGTCTCTGACCCTGCCTCTGTCTCCGTCTCTGTCTCTGTCTCTGTCTCTGTCTCCCTCTTCGTCTCTGTCTCTGTCTCTGTCATTGGCTCCATCTCTGTCTCTGTCTCAGTCTCTGTCTCTGTCTCTGTCTCTGTCTCTGTCTCTGTCTCTGTCTCTGTCTCTGTCTCTGTCTCTGTTTCTGTCTCTGTCTCTGTCTCTGTCTCTGTCTCTGTCTCTGTCTCTGTCTCTGTCTCTGTCTCTGTCTCTGTCTCTGTCTCTGTCTCTGTCTCTGTCTCTGTCTCTGTCTCTGTCTCTGTCTCTGTCTCTGTCTCTGTCCTGTCTCTGTCTCTGTCTCTGCCTCTGTCTCTGTCTGTGGCTCTGCCTTTGTCTCATGCGCCTCTGTCTTTGTCTCTGTCTGTGTCTCTTTCTGTGCCACTGTCTCTGTCTCTGTTTCCGTCTCTGTCGCTGCCTCTGTCTCTGTCTCCGTCTCTCTCTCTATTCCTGTCTCTGTCTCTGTCTCTGTCACTGTCTCTGTCTCCGTCTCCATCTCTGTCTCTGTCTCTGTCTCTGTCTCTGTCTCTGTCTCTGTCTCTGTCTCTGTCTCTGCCCGTGTCTCTGTCTCTGTCTCTGTCTCGGTCTCTGTCTCCGTCTTTGTGTCCGTCTTTGTCTCCGTCCTTGTCTCCGCCTGTGTCTCCGTCCGTGTCTCCTGCCCCTCTGTCTCGGTCGTTGTCTCATGCGCGTCTGCCTCTGTCTCTGTCTCTGTTTGTGTGTCTGCCTCTGTATCGGTCTCTGCCTTTGTCTCTGTCTCTGTCTCTGTCTCTGTCTCTGTCTCTGTCTCTGTCTCTGTCTCTGTCTCTGTCTCTGTCTCTGTCTCTGTCTCTGTCTCTGTCTCTGTCTCTGTCTCTTTCTCTGCCTCTGTCTCTGCCTCTGTCTCTGTCTCAGTCTCTGTCTCTGTCTCTGTCTCTGTCTCTGCCTCTGTCTCTGTCCCTGTCTCTGTTTCCGTCTCTGTCTCTGTTTCTGACCCTGTCTCTGTCTCTGTTCCTGTCTCTGTATCTGTCTCTGTCTCTGTCTGTGTCTCTGCCTCTGTATCGGTCTCTGCCTTTGTCTCTGTCTCCATCTCTGTCTCTGTCTCTGTCTCTGTCTCTGCCTCTGTCTTTGTCCCTGTCTCTGTCCCTGTCTCTGTCTCCGTCTCTGTCTCTGTCTCTGTCTCTGTCTCCGTCTCCGTCTCTGTCTCTGTCTCTGTCATTGGCTCCATCTCTGTCTCTGTCTCAGTCTCTGTCTCTGTCTCTGCCTCTGTCTCTGTCTCTGTCTCTGTCTCTGTTTCTGTCTCTGTCTCTGTCTCTGTCTCTGTCTCTGTCTCTGTCTCTGTCTCTGTCTCTGTCTCTGTCTCTGTCTCTGTCCCTGTCTCTGTCTCTGTCTCTGTCCTGTCTCTGTCTCTGTCTCTGCCTCTGTCTCTGTCTGTGGCTCTGTCTTTGTCTCATGCGCCTCTGTCTTTGTCTCTGTCTGTGTCTCTGTCTGTGGCTCTGTCTCTGTCTCTGTCTCTGTCCTGTCTCTGTCTCTGTCTCTGCCTCTGTCTCTGTCTGTGTCTCCATCTTTGTCTCCGCCTGTGTCTCCGTCTTTGTCTCCGTCGTCGTCTTCCTCTTCGTCTCCGTCTTTGTCTCCGTCTTTGTCACCGCCTTTGTCTCCGTCTTTGTCTCCGTCCACGTCTCCTGCCCCTCTGTCTCTGTCTCTGTCTCAGTCTCTGTCTCTGTCTCCGTCTCTGTCTCTGTCACTGTCTCTGTCTCTGTCTCTGTTTCTGTCTCTGTCTCTGTCTCTGTCTCTGTCCCTGTCTCTGTCTCTGTCTCTGTCACTGTCCCTGTCTCTGCCTCTGTCTCTGTCTCTGTCTCTGTCTCTGTCTCTGTCTCTGTCTCTGTCTCTTTCTCTGCCTCTGCCTCTGCCTCTGTCTCTGTCTCAGTCTCTGTCTCTGTCTCAGTCTCTGTCTCTGTCTCTGTCTCTGTCTCTGTCTCTGTCTCTGTCTCTGTCTCTGTCTCTGTCTCTGTCTCTGTCTCTGTCTCTGTCTCTGTCTCTGTCCCTGTCTCTGTCTCTGTCTCTGTCCTGTCTCTGTCTCTGTCTCTGCCTCTGTCTCTGTCTGTGGCTCTGTCTTTGTCTCATGCGCCTCTGTCTTTGTCTCTGTCTGTGTCTCTGTCTGTGGCTCTGTCTCTGTCTCTGTCTCTGTCCTGTCTCTGTCTCTGTCTCTGCCTCTGTCTCTGTCTGTGTCTCCATCTTTGTCTCCGCCTGTGTCTCCGTCTTTGTCTCCGTCGTCGTCTTCCTCTTCGTCTCCGTCTTTGTCTCCGTCTTTGTCACCGTCTTTGTCTCCGTCTTTGTCTCCGTCCACGTCTCCTGCCCCTCTGTCTCTGTCTCTGTCTCAGTCTCTGTCTCTGTCTCCGTCTCTGTCTCTGTCACTGTCTCTGTCTCTGTCTCTGTTTCTGTCTCTGTCTCTGTCTCTGTCTCTGTCCCTGTCTCTGTCTCTGTCTCTGTCACTGTCCCTGTCTCTGCCTCTGTCTCTGTCCCTGTCTCTGTCTCCGTCCCCGCCGCTGTCTCTGTCTCTGTCTCATTGTCCATCTCTGTCTCTGTCTCTGTCTCTGTCTGTGTCTCTGCCTCTGTCTCCGTGTCTGTCTCTGTCTCTGTCTCTGTCTCTGTCTCTGTCTCTGTCTCTGTCTCTGTCTCTGTCTCTGTCTCTGTCTCTGTCTCTGTTTCTGTCTCTGTCTCTGTCTCTGTCTCTGTCTCTGTCTCTGTCTCTGTCTCTTCTCTGTCTCTGTCTCTGTCTCTGCCCGTGTCTCTGTCTCTGTCTCTGTCTCTGTTTCTGACCCTGTCTCTGTCTCTGTTCCTGTCTCTGTATCTGTCTCTGTCTCTGTCTGTGTCTCTGCCTCTGTATCGGTCTCTGCCTTTGTCTCTGTCTCCATCTCTGTCTCTGTCTCTGTCTCTGTCTCTGCCTCTGTCTTTGTCCCTGTCTCTGTCCCTGTCTCTGTCTCCGTCTCTGTCTCTGTCTCTGTCTCTGTCTCCGTCTCCGTCTCTGTCTCTGTCTCTGTCATTGGCTCCATCTCTGTCTCTGTCTCAGTCTCTGTCTCTGTCTCTGCCTCTGTCTCTGTCTCTGTCTCTGTCTCTGTTTCTGTCTCTGTCTCTGTCTCTGTCTCTGTCTCTGTCTCTGTCTCTGTCTCTGTCTCTGTCTCTGTCTCTGTCTCTGTCTCTGTCCCTGTCTCTGTCTCTGTCTCCGTCCTGTCTCTGTCTCTGTCTCTGCCTCTGTCTCTGTCTGTGGCTCTGTCTTTGTCTCATGCGCCTCTGTCTTTGTCTCTGTCTGTGTCTCTGTCTGTGGCTCTGTCTCTGTCTCTGTCTCTGTCCTGTCTCTGTCTCTGTCTCTGCCTCTGTCTCTGTCTGTGTCTCCATCTTTGTCTCCGCCTGTGTCTCCGTCTTTGTCTCCGTCGTCGTCTTCCTCTTCGTCTCCGTCTTTGTCTCCGTCTTTGTCACCGCCTTTGTCTCCGTCTTTGTCTCCGTCCACGTCTCCTGCCCCTCTGTCTCTGTCTCAGTCTCTGTCTCTGTCTCTGCCTCTGTCTCTGTCTCTGTCTCTGTCTCTGTTTCTGTCTCTGTCTCTGTCTCTGTCTCTGTCTCTGTCTCTGTCTCTGTCTCTGTCTCTGTCTCTGTCTCTGTCTCTGTCTCTGTCCCTGTCTCTGTCTCTGTCTCCGTCCTGTCTCTGTCTCTGTCTCTGCCTCTGTCTCTGTCTGTGGCTCTGTCTTTGTCTCATGCGCCTCTGTCTTTGTCTCTGTCTGTGTCTCTGTCTGTGGCTCTGTCTCTGTCTCTGTCTCTGTCCTGTCTCTGTCTCTGTCTCTGCCTCTGTCTCTGTCTGTGTCTCCATCTTTGTCTCCGCCTGTGTCTCCGTCTTTGTCTCCGTCGTCGTCTTCCTCTTCGTCTCCGTCTTTGTCTCCGTCTTTGTCACCGCCTTTGTCTCCGTCTTTGTCTCCGTCCACGTCTCCTGCCCCTCTGTCTCTGTCTCTGTCTCAGTCTCTGTCTCTGTCTCCGTCTCTGTCTCTGTCACTGTCTCTGTCTCTGTCTCCGTCTCTGTCTCTGTCACTGTCTCTGTCTCTGTCTCTGTTTCTGTCTCTGTCTCTGTCTCTGTCTCTGTCCCTGTCTCTGTCTCTGTCTCTGTCACTGTCCCTGTCTCTGCCTCTGTCTCTGTCTCTGTCTCTGTCTCTGTCTCTGTCTCTGTCTCTGTCTCTTTCTCTGCCTCTGCCTCTGCCTCTGTCTCTGTCTCAGTCTCTGTCTCTGTCTCAGTCTCTGTCTCTGTCTCTGTCTCTGTCTCTGTCTCTGCCTCTGTCTCTGTCCCTGTCTCTGTTTCCGTCTCTGTCTCTGTTTCTGACCCTGTCTCTGTCCTTGTTCCTGTCTCTGTATCTGTCTCTGTCTCTGTCTGTGTCTCTGCCTCTGTATCGGTCTCTGCCTTTGTCTCTGTCTCCATCTCTGTCTCTGTCTCTGTCTCTGTCTCTGCCTCTGTCTTTGTCCCTGTCTCTGTCCCTGTCTCTGTCTCCGTCTCTGTCTCTGTCTCTGTCTCTGTCTCCGTCTCCGTCTCTGTCTCTGTCTCTGTCATTGGCTCCATCTCTGTCTCTGTCTCAGACTCTGTCTCTGTCTCTGCCTCTGTCTCTGTCTCTGTCTCTGTCTCTGTCTCTGTTTCTGTCTCTGTCTCTGTCTCTGTCTCTGTCTCTGTCTCTGTCTCTGTCTCTGTCTCTGTCTCTGTCTCTGTCTCTGTCTCTGTCTCTGTCCCTGTCTCTGTCTCTGTCTCTGTCCTGTCTCTGTCTCTGTCTCTGCCTCTGTCTCTGTCTGTGGCTCTGTCTCTGTCTCATGCGCCTCTGTCTTTGTCTCTGTCTGTGTCTCTGTCTGTGGCTCTGTCTCTGTCTCTGTCTCTGTCCTGTCTCTGTCTCTGTCTCTGCCTCTGTCTCTGTCTGTGTCTCCATCTTTGTCTCCGCCTGTGTCTCCGTCTTTGTCTCCGTCGTCGTCTTCCTCTTCGTCTCCGTCTTTGTCTCCGTCTTTGTCACCGTCTTTGTCTCCGTCTTTGTCTCCGTCCACGTCTCCTGCCCCTCTGTCTCTGTCTCTGTCTCAGTCTCTGTCTCTGTCTCCGTCTCTGTCTCTGTCACTGTCTCTGTCTCTGTCTCTGTTTCTGTCTCTGTCTCTGTCTCTGTCTCTGTCCCTGTCTCTGTCTCTGTCTCTGTCACTGTCCCTGTCTCTGCCTCTGTCTCTGTCCCTGTCTCTGTCTCCGTCCCCGCCGCTGTCTCTGTCTCTGTCTCATTGTCCATCTCTGTCTCTGTCTCTGTCTCTGTCTGTGTCTCTGCCTCTGTCTCCGTGTCTGTCTCTGTCTCTGTCTCTGTCTCTGTCTCTGTCTCTGTCTCTGTCTCTGTCTCTGTCTCTGTCTCTGTCTCTGTTTCTGTCTCTGTCTCTGTCTCTGTCTCTGTCTCTGTCTCTGTCTCTGTCTCTTCTCTGTCTCTGTCTCTGTCTCTGCCCGTGTCTCTGTCTCTGTCTCTGTCTCGGTCTCTGTCTCCGTCTTTGTGTCCGTCTTTGTCTCCGTCCTTGTCTCCGTCTGTGTCTCCGTCCGTGTCTCCTGCCCCTCTGTCTCGGTCGTTGTCTCATGCGCGTCTGCCTCTGTTTCTGTCTCTGTCTGTGTCTCTGTCTCTGTCTCTGTCTCTGTCTCTGTCTCGGTCTCTGTCTCCGTCTTTGTGTCCGTCTTTGTCTCCGTGCTTGTCTCCGTCTGTGTCTCCGTCCGTGTCTCCTGCCCCTCTGTCTCGGTCGTTGTCTCATGCGCGTCTGTCTCTGTCTCTGTCTCTGTCTGTGTCTCTGCCTCTGTCTTTGTCCCTGTCTCTGTCCCTGTCTCTGTCTCCGTCTCTGTCTCTGTCTCTGTCTCTGTCTCTGTCTCTGTCTCTGTCTCTGTCTCTGTCTCCGTCTCTGCCTCTGTCTTTGTCCCTGTCTCTGTCCCTGTCTCTGTCTCCGTCTCTGTCTCTGTCTCTGTCTCTGTCTCCCTCTTCGTCTCTGTCTCTGTCTCTGTCATTGGCTCCATCTCTGTCTCTGTCTCAGTCTCTGTCTCTGTCTCTGTCTCTGTCTCTGTCCCTGTCTCTGTCTCCGTCTCTGTCTCTGTCTCTGTCTCCCTCTTCGTCTCTGTCTCTGTCTCTGTCATTGGCTCCATCTCTGTCTCTGTCTCAGTCTCTGTCTCTGTCTCTGTCTCTGTCTCTGTTTCTGTCTCTGTCTCTGTCTCTGTCTCTGTCTCTGTCTCTGTCTCTGTCCCTGTCTCTGTCTCTGTCTCTGTCTCTGTCTGTGTCTCTGCCTCTGTATCGGTCTCTGCCTTTGTCTCTGTCTCCATCTCTGTCTCTGTCTCTGTCTCTGTCTCTGTCTCTGTCTCTGTCTCTGCCTCTGTCTTTGTCCCTGTCTCTGTCCCTGTCTCTGTCTCCGTCTCTGTCTCTGTCTCCGTCTCTCTCTCTTTTCCTGTCTCTGTCTCTGTCTCTGTCTCTGTCCCTGTCTCTGTCTCCGTCTCCGTCTCTGTCTCTGTCTCTGTCTCTGTCTCTGTCACTGTCTCTGTCTCTGCCTCTGTCTCTGTCCCTGCCTCTGTCTCCGTCTCCGTCTCTGTCTCTGTCTCTGTCATTGGCTCCATCTCTGTCTCTGTCTCAGTCTCTGTCTCTGTCTCTGTCTCAGTCTCTGTCTCTGTCTCCGTCTCCCTCTCTGTCTCTGTCTCTGTCATTGGCTCCATCTCTGTCTCTGTCTCAGTCTCTGTCTCTGTCTCTGTCTCTGTCTCTGTCTCTGTCTCTGTCTCTGTTTCTGTCTCTGTCTCTGTCTCTGTCTCTGTCTCTGTCTCTGTCTCTGTCTCTGTCTCTGCCTCTGTCTTTGTCCCTGTCTCTGTCCCTGTCTCTGTCTCCGTCTCTGTCTCTGTCTCCGTCTCCGTCTCTGTCTCTGTCTCTGTCATTGGCTCCATCTCTGTCTCTGTCTCAGTCTCTGTCTCTGTCTCTGTCTCTGTCTCTGTCTCTGTCTCTGTCTCTGTTTCTGTCTCTGTCTCTGTCTCTGTCTCTGTCTCTGTCTCTGTCTCCGTCCACGTCTCCTGCCCCACTGTCTCTGTCTCTGTCTCTGCCTCTGTCTCTGTCTATGGCTCTGTCTTTGTCTCATGCGCCTCTGTCTTTGTCTCTGCCTGTGTCTCTGTCTGTGCCTCTGTCTCTGTCTCTGTTTCTGTCTCTGTCGCTGCCCCTGTCTCTGTCTCTATCTCTGTCTCTTTTCCTGTCTCTGTCTCTGTCTCTGTCTCTGTCCTTTTCTCTGTCTCTGTCCCTGTTCCCTTCTCTGTCTCCGCCTCTGCCTCTGTCTCCGTCTTTGTCTCCATCTTTGTCTGCGTCTTTGTCTCCGTCTTTGTCACCGTCCTTGTCTCCGTCGTCGTCTTCCTCTTCGTCTCCGTCTTTGTCTCCGTCTTTGTCACCATCGTTTTCTCCGTCTTTGTCTCCGTCTTTGTCTACGTCTTTGTCTACGTCTTTGTCTCCGTCTTTGTCTCCGTCTATGTCTCTGTCACTGTCTCTGTCTCTGTCTCTGTTTCTGTCTCTGTCTCTGTCTCTGTCTCTGTCTCTGTCCCTGTCTCTGTCTCTGCCTCTGTCACTGTCCCTGTCTCTGCCTCTGTCTCTGTCCCTGTCTCTGTCTCCGTCCCCGCCGCTGTCTCTGTCTCTGTCTCTGTCCGTGTCTCTGCTTCTGTCTCCGTGTCTGTCTCTGTCTCTGTCTCTGTTTCTGTCTCCCACTCTGTTTCTGTCTCTTTCTCTGTCTCTGTCTCTGTCTCTGTCTCTGTCTCTGCCTCTGTCTCTGTCCCTGTCTCTGTCTCCGTCTCTGTCTCTGTCATTGGCTACATCTCTGTCTCTGTCTCAGTCTCTGTCTCTGTCTCTGTCTCTGTCTCTGTCTCTGTCTCTGTCTCTGCCCGTGTCTCTGTCTCTGTCTCTGTCTCTGTCTCTGTCTCTGTCTCGGTCTCTGTCTCCGTCTTTGTGTCCGTCTTTGTCTCCGTCCTTGTCTTCGTCTGTGTCTCCGTCCGTGTCTCCTGCCCCTCTGTCTCGGTCGTTGTCTCATGCGCGTCTGTCTCTGTCTCTGTCTCTGTCTGTGTCTCTGCCTCTGTCTTTGTCCCTGTCTCTGTCCCTGTCTCTGTCTCCGTCTCTGTCTCTGTCTCTGTCTCTGTCTCTGTCTCTGTCTCTGTCTCTGTCTCTGTCTCCGTCTCTGCCTCTGTCTTTGTCCCTGTCTCTGTCCCTGTCTCTGTCTCCGTCTCTGTCTCTGTCTCTGTCTCTGTCTCCCTCTTCGTCTCTGTCTCTGTCTCTGTCATTGGCTCCATCTCTGTCTCTGTCTCAGTTTCTGTCTCTGTCTCTGTCTCTGTCTCTGTCCCTGTCTCTGTCTCCGTCTCTGTCTCTGTCTCTGTCTCTGTCTCCCTCTTCATCTCTGTCTCTGTCTCTGTCATTGGCTCCATCTCTGTCTCTGTCTCAGTCTCTGTCTCTGTCTCTGTTTCTGTCTCTGTCTCTGTCTCTGTCTCTGTCTCTGTCTCTGTCTCTGTCCCTGTCTCTGTCTCTGTCTCTGTCTCTGTCTCTGTCTGTGTCTCTGCCTCTGTATCGGTCTCTGCCTTTGTCTCTGTCTCCATCTCTGTCTCTGTATCTGTCTCTGTCTCTGTCTCTGTCTCTGTCTCTGTCTCTGTCTCTGTCTCTGCCTCTGTCTTTGTCCCTGTCTCTGTCCCTGTCTCTGTCTCCGTCTCTGTCTCTGTCTCTGTCTCTGTCCCCCTCTTCGTCTCTGTCTCTGTCTCTGTCATTGGCTCCATCTCTGTCTCTGTCTCAGTCTCTGTCTCTGTCTCTGTCTCTGTCTCTGTCTCTGTCTCTGTCTCTGCCCGTGTCTCTGTCTCTGTCTCTGTCTCTGTCTCTGTCTCTGTCTCGGTCTCTGTCTCCGTCTTTGTGTCCGTCTTTGTCTCCGTCCTTGTCTCCGTCTGTGTCTCCGTCCGTGTCTCCTGCCCCTCTGTCTCGGTCGTCGTCTCATGCGCGTCTGCCTCTGTCTCTGTCTCTGTCTGTGTCTCTGTCTCTGTCTCTGTCTCTGCCTCTGTCTCTGTCTCGGTCTCTGTCTCCGTCTTTGTGTCCGTCTTTGTCTCCGTGCTTGTCTCCGTCTGTGTCTCCGTCCGTGTCTCCTGCCCCTCTGTCTCAGTCGTTGTCTCATGCGCGTCTGTCTCTGTCTCTGTCTCTGTCTGTGTCTCCGCCTCTGTATCGGTCTCTGCCTTTGTCTCTGTCTCCATCTCTGTTTCTGTATCTGTCTCTGTCTCTGTCTCTGTCTCTGTCTCCGTCTCTGCCTCTGTCTTTGTCCCTGTCTCTGTCCCTGTCTCTGTCTCCGTCTCTGTCTCTGTCCCTGTCTCTGTCTCCCTCTTCGTCTCTGTCTCTGTCTCTGTCTCTGTCTCAGTCTCTGTCTCTGTCTCTGTCTCTGTCTCTGTCTCTGTCTCTGTCTCTGTCTCTGTTTCTGTCTCTGTCTCTGTCTCTGTCTCTGTCTCTGTCTCTGTCTCTGTCTCTGTCTCTGTCTCTGTCTCTGTCTCTGTCTCTGTCTCTGTCTCTGTCTCTGTCTCTGTCTCTGTCTCTGTCTCTGTCCTGTCTCTGTCTCTGTCTCTGCCTCTGTCTCTGTCTGTGGCTCTGCCTTTGTCCCATGCGCCTCTGTCTTTGTCTCTGTCTGTGTCTCTTTCTGTGCCACTGTCTCTGTCTCTGTTTCCGTCTCTGTCGCTGCCTCTGTCTCTGTCTCCGTCTCTCTCTCTATTCCTGTCTCTGTCTCTGTCTCTGTCTCTGTCTCTGTCACTGTCTCTGTCTCCGTCTCCGTATCTGTCTCTGTCTCTGTCTCTGTCTCTGTCTCTGTCTCTGTCTCTGTCTCTGCCTCTGTCTCTGTCCCTGTCTCTGTCTCCGTCTCCGTCTCTGTCTCTGTCTCTGTCATTGGCTCCATCTCTGTCTCTGTCTCAGTCTCTGTCTCTGTCTCTGTCTCTGTCTCTGTCTCTGTCTCTGTCTCTGTCTCTGCCTCTGCCTCTGCCTCTGTCTCTGTCTCAGTCTCTGTCTCTGTCTCTGTCTCTGCCTCTGTCTCTGTCCCTGTCTCTGTTTCCGTCTCTGTCTCTGTTTCTGGCCCTGTCTCTGTCTCTGTCCCTGTCTCTGTCTCCGTCTCCGTCTCTGTCTCTGTCTCTGTCATTGGCTCCATCTCTGTCTCTGTCTCAGTCTCTGTTTCTGTCTCTGCCTCTGTTTCTGTCTCTGTCTCTGTCTCTGTCTCTGTCTCTGTCTCTGTCTCTGTCTCTGTCTCTGTCTCTGTCTCTGTCTCTGTCTCTGTCTCTGTCTCTGTCTCTGTCTCTGTCTCTGTCTCTGTCCCTGTCTCTGTCTCTGTCTCTGTCCTGTCTCTGTCTCTGTCTCTGCCTCTGTCTCTGTCTGTGGCTCTGTCTTTGTCTCATGCGCCTCTGTCTTTGTCTCTGTCTGTGTCTCTGTCTGTGGCTCTGTCTCTGTCTCTGTCTCTGTCTCTGTCCTTTTCTCTGTCTCTGTCTCTGTCCTGTCTCTGTCTCTGTCTCTGCCTCTGTCTCTGTCTGTGTCTCCATCTTTGTCTCCGCCTGTGTCTCCGTCTTTGTCTCCGTCGTCGTCTTCCTCTTCGTCTCCGTCTTTGTCTCCGTCTTTGTCACCGTCTTTGTCTCCGTCTTTGTCTCCGTCCACGTCTCCTGCCCCTCTGTCTCTTTCTCTGTCTCAGTCTCTGTCTCTGTCTCCGCCTCTGCCTCTGTCGCCGTCTTTGTCTCCATCTTTGTCTGCGTCTTTGTCTCCGTCTTTGTCACCGTCCTTGTCTCCGTCGTCGTCTTCCTCTTCGTCTCCGTCTTTGCCTCCGTCTTTGTCACCATCGTTTTCTCCGTCTTTGTCTCCGTCTTTGTCTAGGTCTTTGTCTACGTCTTTGTCTCCGTCTTTGTCTCCGCCTATGTCTCTGTCACTGTCTCTGTCTCTGTCTCTGTTTCTGTCTCTGTCTGTGTCTCTGTCTCTGTCTCTGTCCCTGTCTCTGTCTCTGTCTCTGTCACTGTCCCTGTCTCTGCCTCTGTCTCTGTCCCTGTCTCTGTCTCCGTCCCCGCCGCTGTCTCTGTCTCTGTCTCTGTGTCCATCTCTGTCTCTGTCTCTGTCTCTGTCTGTGTCTCTGCCTCTGTCTCCGTGTCTGTCTCTGTCTCTGTCTCTGTCTCTGTCTCCATCTCTGTCTCCGTCTCTGTCTCTGTCTCTGTCTCTGTCTCTGTCTCTGTCTCTGCCTCTGCCTCTGTCCCTGTCTCTGTCTCCGTCTCCGTCTCTGTCTCTGTCTCTGTCATTGGCTCCATCTCTGTCTCTGTCTCAGTCTCTGTCTCTGTCTCTGTCTCTGTCTCTGTCTCTGTCTCTGTCTCTGCCCGTGTCTCTGTCTCTGTCTCTGTCTCTGTCTCTGTCTCTGTCTCGGTCTCTGTCTCCGTCTTTGTGTCCGTCTTTGTCTCCGTCCTTGTCTCCGTCTGTGTCTCCGTCCGTGTCTCCTGCCCCTCTGTCTCGGTCGTTGTCTCATGCGCGTCTGCCTCTGTCTCTGTCTCTGTCTGTGTCTCTGTCTCTGTCTCTGTCTCTGTCTCTGTCTCTGTCTCGGTCTCTGCCTCTGTCTCTGTCCCTGTCTCTGTCTCCGTCTCCGTCTCTGTCTCTGTCTCTGTCATTGGCTCCATCTCTGTCTCTGTCTCAGTCTCTGTCTCTGTCTCTGTCTCTGTCTCTGTCTCTGTCTCTGCCCGTGTCTCTGTCTCTGTCTCTGTCTCTGTCTCTGTCTCGGTCTCTGTCTCCGTCTTTGTGTCCGTCTTTGTCTCCGTCCTTGTCTCCGTCTGTGTCTCCGTCCGTGTCTCCTGCCCCTCTGTCTCGGTCGTTGTCTCATGCGCGTCTGCCTCTGTCTCTGTCCCTGTCTCTGTCTCCGTCTCCGTCTCTGTCTCTGTCTCTGTCATTGGCTCCATCTCTGTCTCTGTCTCAGTCTCTGTCTCTGTCTCTGTCTCTGTCTCTTCTCTGTCTCTGTCTCTGTCTCTGCCCGTGTCTCTGTCTCTGTCTCTGTCTCGGTCTCTGTCTCCGTCTTTGTGTCCGTCTTTGTCTCCGTCCTTGTCTCCGTCTGTGTCTCCGTCCGTGTCTCCTGCCCCTCTGTCTCGGTCGTTGTCTCATGCGCGTCTGCCTCTGTCTCTGTCTCTGTCTGTGTCTCTGTCTCTGTCTCTGTCTCTGTCTCTGTCTCTGTCTCTGCCTCTGTCTCTGTCCCTGTCTCTGTCTCCGTCTCCGTCTCAGTCTCTGTCTCTGTCATTGGCTCCATCTCTGTCTCTGTCTCAGTCTCTGTCTCTGTCTCTGTCTCTGTCTCTGTCTCTGTCTCTGTCTCTGTCTCTGCCCGTGTCTCTGTCTCTGTCTCTGTCTCGGTCTCTGTCTCCGTCTTTGTGTCCGTCTTTGTCTCCGTCCTTGTCTCCGTCTGTGTCTCCGTCCGTGTCTCCTGCCCCTCTGTCTCGGTCGTTGTCTCATGCGCGTCTGCCTCTGTCTCTGTCTCTGTCTGTGTCTCTGCCTCTGTATCGGTCTCTGCCTTTGTCTCTGTCTCTGTCTCTGTCTCTGTCTCTGTCTCTGTCTCTGTCTCTGTCTCTGTCTCTGTCTCTGTCTCTGTCTCTGTCTCTGTCTCTGTCTCTGCCTCTGCCTCTGCCTCTGTCTCTGTCTCAGTCTCTGTCTCTGTCTCTGTCTCTGTCTCTGCCTCTGTCTCTGTCCCTGTCTCTGTTTCCGTCTCTGTCTCTGTTTCTGACCCTGTCTCTGTCTCTGTCTCTGTCTCTGTCTCTGTCTCTGTCTCTGTCTCTGCCTCTGCCTCTGCCTCTGTCTCTGTCTCAGTCTCTGTCTCTGTCTCCGTCTCTCTCTCTTTTCCTGTCTCTGTCTCTGTCTCTGTCTCTGTCACTGTCTCTGTCTCCGTCTCCGTCTCTGTCTCTGTCTCTGTCTCTGTCTCTGTCTCTGTCTCTGCCTCTGTCTCTGTCCCTGTCTCTGTCTCCGTCTCCGTCTCAGTCTCTGTCTCTGTCATTGGCTCCATCTCTGTCTCTGTCTCAGTCTCTGTCTCTGTCTCTGTCTCTGTCTCTGTCTCTGTCTCTGTCTCTGTCTCTGTCTCTGTCTCTGCCCGTGTCTCTGTCTCTGTCTCTGTCTCGGTCTCTGTCTCCGTCTTTGTGTCCGTCTTTGTCTCCGTCCTTGTCTCCGTCTGTGTCTCCGTCCGTGTCTCCTGCCCCTCTGTCTCGGTCGTTGTCTCATGCGCGTCTGCCTCTGTCTCTGTCTCTGTCTGTGTCTCTGCCTCTGTATCGGTCTCTGCCTTTGTCTCTGTCTCTGTCTCTGTCTCTGTCTCTGTCTCTGTCTCTGTCTCTGTCTCTGTCTCTGTCTCTGTTTCTGACCCTGTCTCTGTCTCTGTTCCTGTCTCTGTATCTGTCTCTGTCTCTGTCTGTGTCTCTGCCTCTGTATCGGTCTCTGCCTTTGTCTCTGTCTCCATCTCTGTCTCTGTCTCTGTCTCTGTCTCTGCCTCTGTCTTTGTCCCTGTCTCTGTCCCTGTCTCTGTCTCCGTCTCTGTCTCTGTCTCCGTCTCCGTCTCTGTCTCTGTCTCTGTCATTGGCTCCATCTCTGTCTCTGTCTCAGTCTCTGTCTCTGTCTCTGTCTCTGTCTCTGTCTCTGTCTCTGTCTCTGTCTCTGTTTCTGTCTCTGTCTCTGTCTCTGTCTCTGTCTCTGTCTCTGTCTCTGTCTCTGTCTCTGTCCTGTCTCTGTCTCTGTCTCTGGCTCTGTCTCTGTCTGTGGCTCTGTCTTCGTCTCATGCGCCTCTGTCTTTGTCTCTGTCTGTGTCTCTGCCTGTGGCTCTGTCTCTGTCTCTGTCTCTGTCTCTGTCCTTTTCTCTGTCTCTGTCTCTGTCCTGTCTCTGTCTCTGTCTCTGCCTCTGTCTCTGTCTGTGTCTCCATTTTTGTCTCCGCCTGTGTCTCCGTCTTTGTCTCCGTCGTCGTCTTCCTCTTCGTCTCCGTCTTTGTCTCCGTCTTTGTCACCGTCTTTGTCTCCGTCTTTGTCTCCGTCCACGTCTCCTGCCCCTCTGTCTCTGTCTCTGTCTCAGTCTCTGTCTCTGTCTCCGTCTCTGTCTCTGTTTCTGTCTCTGCCTCTGTCTCTGCCTCTGTCTCTGTCTCTGTCTCTGTCTCTGTCCCTGTCTCTATCTCTGTCTCTGTCTCTGCCTTTGTCTCTGTCTGTGTCTCTGTCTGTGCCTCTGTCTCTGTCTCTGTTTCTGTCTCTGTCGCTGCCCCTGTCTCTGTCTCTATCTCTGTCTCTTTTCCTGTCTCTGTCTCTGTCTCTGTCTCTGTCCTTTTCTCTGTCTCTGTCTCTGTTCCCTTCTCTGTCTCCGTCTCTGCCTCTGTCGCCGTCTTTGTCTCCATCTTTGTCTGCGTCTTTGTCTCCGTCTTTGTCACCGTCCTTGTCTCCGTCGTCGTCTTCCTCTTCGTCTCCGTCTTTGTCTCCGTCTTTGTCACCATCGTTTTATCCGTCTTTGTCTCCGTCTTTGTCTAGGTCTTTGTCTACGTCTTTGTCTCCGTCTTTGTCTCCGTCTATGTCTCTGTCACTGTCTCTGTCTCTGTCTCTGTCTCGGTCTCTGTCTCCGTCTTTGTGTCCGTCTTTGTCTCCGTCCTTGTCTCCGTCTGTGTCTCCGTCCGTGTCTCCTGCCCCTCTGTCTCGGTCGTTGTCTCATGCGCGTCTGCCTCTGTCTCTGTCTCTGTCTGTGTCTCTGCCTCTGTATCGGTCTCTGCCTTTGTCTCTGTCTCTGTCTCTGTCTCTGTCTCTGTCTCTGTCTCTGTCTCTGTCTCTGTCTCTGTCTCTGTCTCTGTCTCTGTTTCTGACCCTGTCTCTGTCTCTGTTCCTGTCTCTGTATCTGTCTCTGTCTCTGTCTGTGTCTCTGCCTCTGTATCGGTCTCTGCCTTTGTCTCTGTCTCCATCTCTGTCTCTGTCTCTGTCTCTGTCTCTGCCTCTGTCTTTGTCCCTGTCTCTGTCCCTGTCTCTGTCTCCGTCTCTGTCTCTGTCTCCGTCTCCGTCTCTGTCTCTGTCTCTGTCATTGGCTCCATCTCTGTCTCTGTCTCAGTCTCTGTCTCTGTCTCTGTCTCTGTCTCTGTCTCTGTCTCTGTCTCTGTTTCTGTCTCTGTCTCTGTCTCTGTCTCTGTCTCTGTCTCTGTCTCTGTCTCTGTCTCTGTCTCTGTCCTGTCTCTGTCTCTGTCTCTGGCTCTGTCTCTGTCTGTGGCTCTGTCTTCGTCTCATGCGCCTCTGTCTTTGTCTCTGTCTGTGTCTCTGCCTGTGGCTCTGTCTCTGTCTCTGTCTCTGTCTCTGTCCTTTTCTCTGTCTCTGTCTCTGTCCTGTCTCTGTCTCTGTCTCTGCCTCTGTCTCTGTCTGTGTCTCCATTTTTGTCTCCGCCTGTGTCTCCGTCTTTGTCTCCGTCGTCGTCTTCCTCTTCGTCTCCGTCTTTGTCTCCGTCTTTGTCACCGTCTTTGTCTCCGTCTTTGTCTCCGTCCACGTCTCCTGCCCCTCTGTCTCTGTCTCTGTCTCAGTCTCTGTCTCTGTCTCCGTCTCTGTCTCTGTTTCTGTCTCTGCCTCTGTCTCTGCCTCTGTCTCTGTCTCTGTCTCTGTCTCTGTCCCTGTCTCTATCTCTGTCTCTGTCTCTGCCTTTGTCTCTGTCTGTGTCTCTGTCTGTGCCTCTGTCTCTGTCTCTGTTTCTGTCTCGGTCGCTGCCCCTGTCTCTGTCTCTATCTCTGTCTCTTTTCCTGTCTCTGTCTCTGTCTCTGTCCTTTTCTCTGTCTCTGTCTCTGTTCCCTTCTCTGTCTCCGTCTCTGCCTCTGTCGCCGTCTTTGTCTCCATCTTTGTCTGCGTCTTTGTCTCCGTCTTTGTCACCGTCCTTGTCTCCGTCGTCGTCTTCCTCTTCGTCTCCGTCTTTGTCTCCGTCTTTGTCACCATCGTTTTATCCGTCTTTGTCTCCGTCTTTGTCTAGGTCTTTGTCTACGTCTTTGTCTCCGTCTTTGTCTCCGTCTATGTCTCTGTCACTGTCTCTGTCTCTGTCTCTGTCTCTGTTTCTGTCTCTGTCTCTGTCTCTGTCTCTGTCTCTGTCCCTGTCTCTGTCTCTGTCTCTGTCACTGTCCCTGTCTCTGCCTCTGTCTCTGTCCCTGTCTCTGTCTCCGTCCCCGCCGCTGTCTCTGTCTCTGTCTCTGTGTCCATCTCTGTCTCTGTCTCTGTCTCTGTCTGTGTCTCTGCCTCTGTCTCCGTGTCTGTCTCTGTCTCTGTCTCTGTCTCTGTCTCCATCTCTGTCTCCGTCTCTGTCTCTGTCTCTGTCTCTGTCTCTGTCTCTGTCTCTGTCTCTGTCTCTGTCTCTGTCTCTGTCTCTGTCTCTGTCTGTGTCTCTGCCTCTGTATCGGTCTCTGCCTTTGTCTCTGTCTCCATCTCTGTCTCTGTGTCTGTCTCTGTCTCTGTCTCTGTCTCTGTCTCCGTCTCTGCCTCTGTCTTTGTCCCTGTCTCTGTCCCTGTCTCTGTCTCCGACTCTGTCTCTGTCTCTGTCTCTGTCTCTGTCTCCCTCTTCGTCTCTGTCTCTGTCTCTGTCATTGGCTCCATCTCTGTCTCTGTCTCAGTCTCTGTCTCTGTCTCTGTCTCTGTCTCTGTCTCTGTCTCTGTCTCTGTCTCTGTCTCTGTTTCTGTCTCTGTCTCTGTCTCTGTCTCTGTCTCTGTCTCTGTCTCTGTCTCTGTCTCTGTCTCTGTCTCTGTCTCTGTCTCTGTCCTGTCTCTGTCTCTGTCTCTGCCTCTGTCTCTGTCTGTGGCTCTGCCTTTGTCTCATGCGCCTCTGTCTTTGTCTCTGTCTGTGTCTCTTTCTGTGCCACTGTCTCTGTCTCTGTTTCCGTCTCTGTCGCTGCCTCTGTCTCTGTCTCCGTCTCTCTCTCTTTTCCTGTCTCTGTCTCTGTCTCTGTCTCTGTCACTGTCTCTGTCTCCGTCTCCGTCTCTGTCTCTGTCTCTGTCTCTGTCTCTGTCTCTGTCTCTGTCTCTGTCTCTGTCTCTGTCCCTGTCTCTGTCTCCGTCTCTGTCTCTGTCTCCGTCTCCGTCTCTGTCTCTGTCTCTGTCATTGGCTCCATCTCTGTCTCTGTCTCAGTCTCTGTCTCTGTCTCTGTCTCTGTCTCTGTCTCTGTCTCTGTCTCTGTCTCTGTTTCTGTCTCTGTCTCTGTCTCTGTCTCTGTCTCTGTCTCTGTCTCTGTCTCTGTCTCTGTCCTGTCTCTGTCTCTGTCTCTGGCTCTGTCTCTGTCTGTGGCTCTGTCTTCGTCTCATGCGCCTCTGTCTTTGTCTCTGTCTGTGTCTCTGCCTGTGGCTCTGTCTCTGTCTCTGTCTCTGTCTCTGTCCTTTTCTCTGTCTCTGTCTCTGTCCTGTCTCTGCCTCTGTCTCTGTCCCTGTCTCTGTCTCCGTCCCCGCCGCTGTCTCTGTCTCTGTCTCTGTGTCCATCTCTGTCTCTGTCTCTGTCTCTGTCTGTGTCTCTGCCTCTGTCTGCGTGTCTGTCTCTGTCTCTGTCTCTGTCTCTGTCTCCATCTCTGTCTCCGTCTCTGTCTCTGTCTCTGTCTCTGTCTCTGTCTCTGTCTCTGCCTCTGTCTCTGTCCCTGTCTCTGTCTCCGTCTCCGCCTCTGTCTCTGTCTCTGTCATTGGCTCCATCTCTGCCTCTGTCTCAGTCTCTGTCTCTGTCTCTGTCTCTGTCTCTGTCCCTGTCTCTGTCTCTGCCCGTGGCTCTGTCTCTGTCTCTGTCTCTGTCTCTGTCTCTGTCTCTGTCTCTGTCTCTGTCTCTGTCTCTGTCTCGGTCTCTGTCTCCGTCTTTGTGTCCGTCTTTGTCTCCGTCCTTGTCTCCGTCTGTCTCCGTCCGTGTCTCCTGCCCCTCTGTCTCGGTCGTTGTCTCATGCGCGTCTGCCTCTGTCTCTGTCTCTGTCTGTGTCTCTGTCTCTGTCTCTGTCTCTGTCTCTGTCTCTGTCTCTGTCTCTGTCTCGGTCTCTGCCTCTGTCTCTGTCCCTGTCTCTGTCTCCGTCTCCGTCTCTGTCTCTGTCTCTGTCATTGGCTCCATCTCTGTCTCTGTCTCAGTCTCTGTCTCTGTCTCTGTCTCGGTCTCTGTCTCTGTCTCTGCCCGTGTCTCTGTCTCTGTCTCTGTCTCTGTCTCTGTCTCTGTCTCGGTCTCTGTCTCCGTCTTTGTGTCCGTCTTTGTCTCCGTCCTTGTCTCCGTCTGTGTCTCCGTCCGTGTCTCCTGCCCCTCTGTCTCGGTCGTTGTCTCATGCGCGTCTGCCTCTGTCTCTGTCTCTGTCTGTGTCTCTGTCTCCGCCTCTGTCTCTGTCTCTGTCTCTGTCCCCCTCTTCGTCTCTGTCTCTGTCTCTGTCATTGGCTCCATCTCTGTCTCTGTCTCAGTCTCTGTCTCTGTCTCTGTCTCTGTCTCTGTCCCCCTCTTCGTCTCTGTCTCTGTCTCTGTCTCTGTCCCCCTCTTCGTCTCTGTCTCTGTCTCTGTCATTGGCTCCATCTCTGTCTCTGTCTCAGTCTCTGTCTCTGTCTCTGTCTCTGTCTCTGTCTCTGTTTCTGTCTCTGTCTCTGTCTCTGTCTCTGTCTCTGTCTCTGTCTCTGTCTCTGCCTCTGTCTCTGTCTCTGTCTCTGTCTCTGTCTCTGTCTCTGTCTCTGTCCTGTCTCTGTCTCTGTCTCTGCCTCTGTCCCTGTCTGTGGCTCTGCCTTTGTCCCATGCGCCTCTGTCTTTGTCTCTGTCTGTGTCTCTTTCTGTGCCACTGTCTCTGTCTCTGTTTCCGTCTCTGTCGCTGCCTCTGTCTCTGTCTCCGTCTCTCTCTCTATTCCTGTCTCTGTCTCTGTCTCTGTCTCTGTCACTGTCTCTGTCTCCGTCTCCGTCTCTGTCTCTGTCTCTGTCTCTGTCTCTGTCTCTGTCTCTGTCTCTGTCACTGTCTCTGTCTCCGTCTCCGTCTCTGTCTCTGTCTCTGTCTCTGTCTCTGTCTCTGTCTCTGTCTCTGTCTCTGTCTCTGCCTCTGTCTCTGTCCCTGTCTCTGTCTCCGTCTCCGTCTCTGTCTCTGTCTCTGTCATTGGCTCCATCTCTGTCTCTGTCTCTGTCTCTGTCTCTGTCTCGGTCTCTGTCTCCGTCTTTGTGTCCGTCTTTGTCTCCGTGCTTGTCTCCGTCTGTGTCTCCGTCCGTGTCTCCTGCCCCTCTGTCTCGGTCGTTGTCTCATGCGCGTCTGTCTCTGTCTCTGTCTCTGTCTGTGTCTCTGCCTCTGTATCGGTCTCTGCCTTTGTCTCTGTCTCCATCTCTGTCTCTGTATCTGTCTCTGTCTCTGTCTCTGTCTCTGTCTCCGTCTCTGCCTCTGTCTTTGTCCCTGTCTCTGTCCCTGTCTCTGTCTCCGACCCTGTCTCTGTCTCTGTCTCTGTCTCTGTCTCTGTCTCCCTCTTCGTCTCTGTCTCTGTCTCTGTCATTGGCTCCATCTCTGTCTCTGTCTCAGTCTCTGTCTCTGTCTCTGTCTCTGTCTCTGTCTCTGTCTCTGTCTCTGTCTCTGTCTCTGTCTCTGTCTCTGTCTCTGTTTCTGTCTCTGTCTCTGTCTCTGTCTCTGTCTCCGTCTCTGTCTGTGGCTCTGCCTTTGTCTCATGCGCTCTGTCTTTGTCTCTGTCTGTGTCTCTTTCTGTGCCACTGTCTCTGTCTCTGTTTCCGTCTCTGTCGCTGCCTCTGTCTCTGTCTCCGTCTCTCTCTCTTTTCCTGTCTCTGTCTCTGTCTCTGTCTCTGTCACTGTCTCTGTCTCCGTCTCCGTCTCTGTCCCTGTCTCTGTCTCCGTCTCCGCCTCTGTCTCTGTCTCTGTCATTGGCTCCATCTCTGTCTCTGTCTCAGTCTCTGTCTCTGTCTCTGTCTCTGTCTCTGTCCCTGTCTCTGTCTCTGCCCGTGTCTCTGTCTCTGTCTCTGTCTCTGTCTCTGTCTCTGTCTCTGTCTCTGTCTCTGTCTCTGTCTCTGTCTCTGTCTCGGTCTCTGTCTCCGTCTTTGTGTCCGTCTTTGTCTCCGTCCTTGTCTCCGTCTGTGTCTCCGTCCGTGTCTCCTGCCCCTCTGTCTCGGTCGTTGTCTCATGCGCGTCTGCCTCTGTCTCTGTCTCTGTCTGTGTCTCTGTCTCTGTCTCTGTCTCTGTCTCTGTCTCTGTCTCTGTCTCGGTCTCTGCCTCTGTCTCTGTCCCTGTCTCTGTCTCCGTCTCCGTCTCTGTCTCTGTCTCTGTCATTGGCTCCATCTCTGTCTCTGTCTCAGTCTCTGTCTCTGTCTCTGTCTCTGTCTCTGTCTCTGTCTCTGCCCGTGTCTCTGTCTCTGTCTCTGTCTCTGTCTCTGTCTCTGTCTCTGCCTCTGTCTCTGTCTATGGCTCTGTCTTTGTCTCATGCGCCTCTGTCTTTGTCTCTGTCTGTGTCTCTGTCTGTGCCTCTGTCTCTGTCTCTGTTTCTGTCTCTGCCGCTGCCCATGTCTCTGTCTCTATCTCTGTCTCTTTTCCTGTCTCTGTCTCTGTCTCTGTCTCTGTCCTTTTCTCTGTCTCTGTCTCTGTTCCCTTCTCTGTCTCCGCCTCTGCCTCTGTCGCCGTCTTTGTCTCCATCTTTGTCTGCGTCTTTGTCTCCGTTTTTGTCACCGTCCTTGTCTCCGTCGTCGTCTTCCTCTTCGTCTCCGTCTTTGTCTCCGTCTTTGTCACCATCGTTTTCTCCGTCTTTGTCTCCGTCTTTGTCTAGGTCTTTGTCTACGTCTTTGTCTCCGTCTTTGTCTCCGTCTATGTCTCTGTCACTGTCTCTGTCTCTGTCTCTGTTTCTGTCTCTGTCTCTGTCTCTGTCTCTGTCTCTGTCCCTGTCTCTGTCTCTGTCTCTGTCACTGTCCCTGTCTCTGCCTCTGTCTCTGTCCCTGTCTCTGTCTCCGTCCCCGCCGCTGTCTCTGTCTCTGTCTCTGTGTCCATCTCTGTCTCTGTCTCTGTCTCTGTCTGTGTCTCTGCCTCTGTCTCCGTGTCTGTCTCTGTCTCTGTCTCTGTCTCTGTCTCCATCTCTGTCTCCGTCTCTGTCTCTGTCTCTGTCTCTGTCTCTGTCTCTGTCTCTGCCTCTGTCTCTGCCCCTGTCTCTGTCTCCGTCTCCGTCTCTGTCTCTGTCTCTGTCATTGGCTCCATCTCTGTCTCTGTCTCAGTCTCTGTCTCTGTCTCTGTCTCTGTCTGTGTCTCTGTCTCTGTCTCTGCCCGTGTCTCTGTCTCTGCCCGTGTCTCTGTCTCTGTCTCTGTCTCTGTCTCTGTCTCGGTCTCTGTCTCCGTCTTTGTGTCCGACTTTGTCTCCGTCCTTGTCTCCGTCTGTGTCTCCGTCCGTGTCTCCTGCCCCTCTGTCTCGGTCGTTGTCTCATGCGCGTCTGCCTCTGTCTCTGTCTCTGCCCGTGTCTCTGTCTCTGTCTCTGTCTCTGTCTCTGTCTCTGTCTCTGTCTCTGTCTCGGTCTCTGTCTCCGTCTTTGTGTCCGTCTTTGTCTCCGTCCTTGTCTCCGTCTGTGTCTCCGTCCGTGTCTCCTGCCCCTCTGTCTCGGTCGTTGTCTCATGCGCGGCTGCCTCTGTCTCTGTCTCTGTCTGTGTCTCTGTCTCTGTCTGTGTCTCTGTCTCTGTCTCTGTCTCTGTCTCTGTCTCGGTCTCTGTCTCCGTCTTTGTGTCCGTCTTTGTCTCCGTGCTTGTCTCTGTCTGTGTCTCCGTCCGTGTCTCCTGCCCCTCTGTCTCTGTCTCTGTCTCAGTCTCTGTCTCTGTTTCTGTCTCTGCCTCTGTCTCTGTCTCTGTCTCTGTCTCTGTCTCTGTCTGTGTCTCTGCCTCTGTCTCCGTGTCTGTCTCTGTCTCTGTCTGTGTCTCTGCCTCTGTATCGGTCTCTGCCTTTGTCTCTGTCTCCATCTCTGTCTCTGTATCTGTCTCTGTCTCTGTCTCTGTCTCCGTCTCTGCCTCTGCCTCTGTCTCTGTCCCTGTCTCTGTCTCCGTCTCCGTCTCTGTCTCTGTCTCTGTCATTTGCTCCATCTCTGTCTCTGTCTCAGTCTCTGTCTCTGTCTCTGTCTCTGTCTCTGTCTCTGTCTCTGCCCGTGTCTCTGTCTCTGTCTCTGTCTCTGTCTCTGTCTCTGTCTCGGTCTCTGTCTCCGTCTTTGTGTCCGTCTTTGTCTCCGTCCTTGTCTCCGTCTGTGTCTCCGTCCGTGTCTCCTGCCCCTCTGTCTCGGTCGTTGTCTCATGCGCGTCTGCCTCTGTCTCTGTGTCTGTCTGTGTCTCTGTCTCTGTCTCTGTCTCTGTCTCTGTCTCGGTCTCTGTCTCCGTCTGTGTCTCCGTCCGTGTCTCCTGCCCCTCTGTCTCTGTCTCTGTCTCAGTCTCTGTCTCTGTTTCTGTCTCTGCCTCTGTCTCTGTCTCTGTCTCTGTCTCTGTCTCTGTCTGTGTCTCTGCCTCTGTCTCCGTGTCTGTCTCTGTCTCTGTCTGTGTCTCTGCCTCTGTATCGGTCTCTGCCTTTGTCTCTGTCTCCATCTCTGTCTCTGTATCTGTCTCTGTCTCTGTCTCTGTCTCTGTCTCCGTCTCTGCCTCTGTCTTTGTTCCTGTCTCTGTCCCTGTCTCTGTCTCCGTCTCTGTCTCTGTCTCTGTCTCTGTCTCCCTCTTCGTCTCTGTCTCTGTCTCTGTCATTGGCTCCATCTCTGTCTCTGTCTCAGTCTCTGTCTCTGTCTCTGTCTCTGTCTCTGTCTCTGTCTCTGTTTCTGTCTCTGTCTCTGTCTCTGTCTCTGTCTCTGTCTCTGTCTCTGTCTCTGTCTCTGTCTCTGTCTCTGTCTCTGTCTCTGTTTCTGTCTCTGTCTCTGTCTCTGTCTCTGTCTCTGCCTCTGCCTCTGCCTCTGTCTCTGTCTCAGTCTCTGTCTCTGTCTCTGTCTCTGTCTCTGTCTCTGCCTCTGTCTCTGTCCCTGTCTCTGTTTCCGCCTCTGTCTCTGTTTCTGACCCTGTCTCTGTCTCTGTTCCTGTCTCTGTATCTGTCTCTGTCTCTGTCTGTGTCTCTGCCTCTGTATCGGTCTCTGCCTTTGTCTCTGTCTCCATCTCTGTCTCTGTCTCTGTCTCTGTCTCTGTCTCTGCCTCTGTCTTTGTCCCTGTCTCTGTCCCTGTCTCTGTCTCCGTCTCTGTCTCTGTCTCTGTCTCTGTCTCTGTCTCCGTCTCCGTCTCTGTCTCTGTCTCTGTCATTGGCTCCATCTCTGTCTCTGTCTCAGTCTCTGTCTCTGTCTCTGTCTCTGTCTCTGTCTCTGTCTCTCTCTCTGTATCTGTTTCTGTCTCTGTCTCTGTCTCCGTCTCTCTCTCTTTTCCTGTCTCTGTCTCGGTCTCTGTCTCTGTCCCTGTCTGCGTCTCCGTTTCTGTCTCTGTCTCTGTCATTGGCTCCATCTCTGTCTCTGTCTCTGTCTCTGTCTCTGTCTCTGTCTCTGTCCCTGTCTCTGTCTCTGTCTCGGTCTCTGTCTCCGTCTTTGTGTCCGTCTTTGTCTCCGTCCTTGTCTCCGTTTGTGTCTCCGTCCGTGTCTCCTGCCCCTCTGTCTCGGTCGTTGTCTCATGCGCGTCTGTCTCTGTCTCTGTCTCTGTATCGGTCTCTGCCTTTGTCTCTGTCTCTGTCTCTGTCTCTGTCTCTGCCTCTGCCTCTGCCTCTGCCTCTGTCCCCGTTTCTGTCTCCGTCTCCGTCTCCGTCTCTGTCTCTGTCTCTGTCTCTGTCTCTGTCTCTGTCTCTGTCTCTGTATCGGACTCTGTCTCCGTCTTTGTCTTCGTCGTCGTCTTCCTCTTTGTCTCCGTCTTTGTCTCTGTCTTTGTCTCCATCTTTGTCTCCGTCTTTGTCTCCGTCTTTGTGTCCGTCTTTGTCTCCGTCCTTGTCTCCGTTTGTGTCTCCGTCCGTGTCTCCTGCCCCTCTGTCTCGGTCGTTGTCTCATGCGCGTCTGCCTCTGTCTCTGTCTCTGTATCGGTCTCTGCCTTTGTCTCTGTCTCTGTCTCTGTCTCTGTCTCTGTCTCTGCCTCTGCCTCTGCCTCCGCCTCTGTCCCCGTCTCTGTCTCCGTCTCCGTCTCCGTCTCTGTCTCTGTCTCTGTCTCTGTCTCTGTATCGGACTCTGTCTCCGTCTTTGTCTTCGTCGTCGTCTTCCTCTTTGTCTCCGTCTTTGTCTCTGTCTTTGTCTCCATCTTTGCCTCCGTCTTTGTCTCCGTCTTTGCCTCCGTCTTTGTCTCCGTATTTGTCTCCGTCTGTGTCTCCATTTTGTCTCCGCCTTTGTCTCCGTCCTTGTCTCCATCTTTGTCTCCGTCTTTGTCACCGTCTTTGTCTCCGTCTTTGTCTCCGTCCGTGTTTCCTGCCCCTCTGTCTCGGTCGTTGTCTCATGCGCGTCTGTCTCTGTCTCTGTCTCTGTCTGTGTCTCTGTCTCTGTCTCTGCCTCTGTATCGGTCTCTGTCTTTGGCTCTGTCTCTGTCTCAGTCTCTGTCTCTGTCTCTGTCTCTGTCTCTGTCCCTGTCCCTGTCTCTGTCTCTGCCTCTGTCTCTGTCTCTGCCTCTGCCTCTGTCTCTGTCCCTGTCTCTGTCTCCTTCTCCGTCTCCGTCTCTGTCTCCGTCTTTGTACCTGTCTTTGTCTCCGTATTTGTCTCCGTCTGTGTCTCCATATTTGTCTCCGTCTTTGTCTACGTCTTTGCCTCCGTCTTTGTCTCCGTATTTGTCTCTGTCTGTGTCTCCATCTTTGTCTCCGCCTGTGTCTCCGTCTTTGTCTCCGTCGTCGTCTTCCTCTTCGTCTCCGTCTTTGTCACCGTCTTTGTCTCCGTCTTTGTCTCCGTCCACGTCTCCTGCCCCTCTGTCTCTGTCTCTGTCTCTGTCTCTGTCTCTGTCTCTGTCTCTGTCTCTGTCTCTGTCTCTGTCTCTGTCTCTGTCTCTGTCTCTGTCTCTGTCTCTGTCTCTGTCTCTGTCTCTGTCTCTGTCTCTGTCTCTGTCTCTGTCTCTGTCCTGTCTCTGTCTCTGTCTCTGCCTCTGTCTCTGTCTGTGGCTCTGTCTTTGTCTCTGTCTGTGGCTCTGTCTGTGCCTCTGTCTCTGTCTCTGTCTCTGTCCTTTTCTCTGTCTCTGTCTCTGTCCTGTCTCTGTCTCTGTCTCTGTCTCTGCCTCTGTCTCTGTCTGTGTCTCCATCTTTGTCTCCGCCTGTGTCTCCGTCTTTGTCTCCGTCGTCGTCTTCCTCTTCGTCTCCGTCTTTGTCTCCGTCTTTGTCACCGTCTTTGTCTCCGTCTTTGTCTCCGTCCACGTCTCCTGCCCCTCTGTCTCTGTCTCTGTCTCAGTCTCTGTCTCTGTCTCCGTCTCTGTCTCTGTTTCTGTCTCTGCCTCTGTCTCTGCCTCTGTCTCTGTCTCTGTCTCTGTCTCTGTCTCTGCCCGTGTCTCTGTCTCTGTCTCTGTCTCTGTCTCTGTCTCTGTCTCGGTCTCTGTCTCCGTCTTTGTGTGCGTCTTTGTCTCCGTCCTTGTCTCCGTCTGTGTCTCCGTCCGTGTCTCCTGCCCCTCTGTCTCGGTCGTTGTCTCATGCGCGTCTGCCTCTGTCTCTGTCTCTGTCTGTGTCTCTGTCTCTGTCTCTGTCTCTGTCTCTGTCTCTGTCTCTGTCTCTGTCTCGGTCTCTGCCTCTGTCTCTGTCCCTGTCTCTGTCTCCGTCTCCGTCTCTGTCTCTGTCTCTGTCATTGGCTCCATCTCTGTCTCTGTCTCAGTCTCTGTCTCTGTCTCTGTCTCTGTCTCTGTCTCTGTCTCTGTCTCTGCCCGTGTCTCTGTCTCTGTCTCTGTCTCTGTCTCTGTCTCTGTCTCGGTCTCTGTCTCCGTCTTTGTGTCCGTCTTTGTCTCCGTCCTTGTCTCCGTCTGTGTCTCCGTCCGTGTCTCCTGCCCCTCTGTCTCGGTCGTTGTCTCATGCGCGTCTGCCTCTGTCTCTGTCTCTGTCTCTGTCTCTGTCTGTGTCTCTGTCTCTGTCTCTGTCTCTGTCTCTGTCTCTGTCTCGGTCTCTGTCTCCGTCTTTGTGTCCGTCTTTGTCTCCGTGCTTGTCTCCGTCTGTGTCTACGTCCGTGTCTCCTGCCCCTCTGTCTCGGTCGTTGTCTCATGCGCGTCTGTCTCTGTCTCTGTCTCTGTCTGTGTCTCTGCCTCTGTATCGGTCTCTGCCTTTGTCTCTGTCTCCATCTCTGTCTCTGTATCTGTCTCTGTCTCTGTCTCTGTCTCTGTCTCTGTCTCTGTCTCCGTCTCTGCCTCTGTCTTTGTCCCTGTCTCTGTCCCTGTCTCTGTCTCCGTCTCTGTCTCTGTCTCTGTCTCTGTCTCCCTCTTCGTCTCTGTCTCTGTCTCTGTCATTGGCTCCATCTCTGTCTCTGTCTCAGTCTCTGTCTCTGTCTCTGTCTGTGGCTCTGCCTTTGTCTCATGCGCCTCTGTCTTTGTCTCTGTCTGTGCCTCTTTCTGTGCCTCTGTCTCTGTCTCTGTTTCCGTCTCTGTCGCTGCCTCTGTCTCTGTCTCCGTCTCTCTCTCTTTTCCTGTCTCTGTCTCTGTCTCTGTCTCTGTCACTGTCTCTGTCTCCGTCTCCGTCTCTGTCTCTGTCTCGGTCTCTGTCTCTGTCTCTGTCTCTGTCTCTGTCTCTGCCTCTGTCTCTGTCCCTGTCTCTGTCTCCGTCTCCGTCTCTGTCTCTGTCTCTGTCATTGGCTCCATCTCTGTCTCTGTCTCAGTCTCTGTCTCTGTCTCTGTCTCTGTCTCTGTCTCTGTCTCTGTCTCTGCCCGTGTCTCTGTCTCTGTCTCTGTCTCGGTCTCTGTCTCCGTCTTTGTGTCCGTCTTTGTCTCCGTCCTTGTCTCCGTCTGTGTCTCCGTCCGTGTCTCCTGCCCCTCTGTCTCGGTCGTTGTCTCATGCGCGTCTGCCTCTGTCTCTGTCTCTGTCTGTGTCTCTGTCTCTGTCTCTGTCTCTGTCTCTGTCTCTGTCTCTGTCTCGGTCTCTGCCTCTGTCTCTGTCCCTGTCTCTGTCTCCGTCTCCGTCTCTGTCTCTGTCTCTGTCATTGGCTCCATCTCTGTCTCTGTCTCAGTCTCTGTCTCTGTCTCTGTCTCTGTCTCTGTCTCTGTCTCTGCCCGTGTCTCTGTCTCTGTCTCTGTCTCTGTCTCTGTCTCTGTCTCTGTCTCTGTCTCTGTTTCTGTCTCTGTCTCTGTCTCTGTCTCTGTCTCTGTCTCTGTCTCTGTCTCTGTCTCTGTCTCTGTCTCTGTCTCTGTCTCTGTCTCTGTCTCTGTCTATGTCTCTGTCTCTGTCTCTGTCCTGTCTCTCTCTCTGTCTCTGCCTCTGTCTCTGTCTGTGGCTCTGCCTTTGTCTCATGCGCCTCTGTCTTTGTCTCTGTCTCTGTCTCTGTCTCTGTCTCTGTCTCTGTCTCTGTCTCTGCCCGTGTCTCTGTCTCTGTCTCTGTCTCGGTCTCTGTCTCCGTCTTTGTGTCCGTCTTTGTCTCCGTCCTTGTCTCCGTCTGTGTCTCCGTCCGTGTCTCCTGCCCGTCTGTCTCGGTCGTTGTCTCATGCGCGTCTGCCTGTGTCTCTGTCTCTGTCTGTGTGTCTGTCTCTGTCTCGGTCTCTGTCTCCGTCTTTGTGTCCGTCTTTGTCTCCGTGCTTGTCTCCGTCTGTGTCTCCGTCCGTGTCTCCTGCCCCTCTGTCTCGGTCGTTGTCTCATGCGCGTCTGTCTCTGTCTCTGTCTCTGTCTGTGTCTCTGCCTCTGTATCGGTCTCTGCCTTTGTCTCTGTCTCCATCTCTGTCTCTGTATCTGTCTCTGTCTCTGTCTCTGTCTCTGTCTCTGTCTCTGTCTCCGTCTCTGCCTCTGTCTTTGTCCCTGTCTCTGTCCCTGTCTCTGTCTCCGTCTCTGTCTCTGTCTCTGTCTCTGTCTCCCTCTTCGTCTCTGTCTCTGTCTCTGTCATTGGCTCCATCTCTGTCTCTGTCTCAGTCTCTGTCTCTGTCTCTGTCTCTGTCTCTGTCTCTGTCCCTGTCTCTGTCTCCGTCTCTGTCTCTGTCTCTGTCTCTGTCTCTGTCTCCCTCTTCGTCTCTGTCTCTGTCTCTGTCATTGGCTCCATCTCTGTCTCTGTCTCAGTCTCTGTCTCTGTCTCTGTCTCTGTCTCTGTTTCTGTCTCTGTCTCTGTCTCTGTCTCTGTCTCTGTCTCTGTCTCTGTCTCTGTCCCTGTCTCTGTCTCTGTCTCTGTCTCTGTCTGTGTTTCTGCCTCTGTATCGGTCTCTGCCTTTGTCTCTGTCTCCATCTCTGTCTCTGTATCTGTATCTGTCTCTGTCTCTGTCTCTGTCTCTGTCTCTGCCTCTGTCGTTGTCCCTGTCTCTGTCCCTGTCTCTGTCTCCGTCTCTGTCTCTGTCTCTGTCTCTGTCCCCCTCTTCGTCTCTGTCTCTGTCTCTGTCATTGGCTCCATCTCTGTCTCTGTCTCAGTCTCTGTCTCTGTCTCTGTCTCTGGCTCTGTCTCTGTTTCTGTCTCTGTCTCTGTCTCTGTCTCTGTCCTGTCTCTGTCTCTGTCTCTGCCTCTGTCTCTGTCTGTGGCTCTGTCTTTGTCTCTGTCTGTGGCTCTGTCTGTGCCTCTGTCTCTGTCTCTGTCTCTGTCCTTTTCTCTGTCTCTGTCTCTGTCCTGTCTCTGTCTCTGTCTCTGGCTCTGTCTCTGTCTGTGTCTCCATCTTTGTCTCCGCCTGTGTCTCCGTCTTTGTCTCCGTCGTCGTCTTCCTCTTCGTCTCCGTCTTTGTCTCCGTCTTTGTCACCGTCTTTGTCTCCGTCTTTGTCTCCGTCCACGTCTCCTGCCCCTCTGTCTCTGTCCCTGTCTCAGTCTCTGTCTCTGTCTCCGTCTCTGTCTCTGTTTCTGTCTCTGCCTCTGTCTCTGCCTCTGTCTCTGTCTCTGTCTCTGTCTCTGTCTCTGCCTCTGTTTCTGTCTATGGCTCTGTCTTTGTCTCATGCGCCTCTGTCTTTGTCTCTGTCTGTGTCTCTGTCTGTGCCTCTGCCTCTGTCTCTGTTTCTGTCTCTGTCGCTGCCCCTGTCTCTGTCTCTATCTCTGTCTCTTTTCCTGCCTCTGTCTCTGTCGCTGCCCCTGTCTCTGTCTCTATCTCTGTCTCTTTTCCTGTCTCTGTCTCTGTCTCTGTCTCTGTCCTTTTCTCTGTCTCTGTCTCTGTTCCCTTCTCTGTCTCCGCCTCTGCCTCTGTCTCTGTCTTTGTCTCCATCTTTGTCTGCGTCTTTGTATCCGTCTTTGTCACCGTCCTTGTCTCCGTCGTCGTCTTCCTCTTCGTCTCCGTCTTTGTCTCCGTCCTTGTCACCATCGGTTTCTCCGTCTTTGTCTCCGTCTTTGTCTAGGTCTTTGTCTCTGCCACTGTCTCTGTCTCTGTCTCTGTTTCTGTCTCTGTCTCTGTCTCTGTCTCTGTCCCTGTCTCTGTCTCTGTCTCTGTCACTGTCCCTGTCTCTGCCTCTGTCTCTGTCCCTGTCTCTGTCTCCGTCCCCGCCGCTGTCTCTGTCTCTGTCTCTGTGTCCATCTCTGTCTCTGTCTCTGTCTCTGTCTGTGTCTCTGCCTCTGTCTCCGTGTCTGTCTCTGTCTCTGTCTCTGTCTCTGTCTCCATCTCTGTCTCTGTCTCTGTCTCTGTCTCTGTCTCTGTCTCTGTCTCTGTCTCTGTCTCTGTCTCTGTCTCTGCCTCTGTCTCTGTCCCTGTCTCTGTCTCCGTCTCCGTCTCTGTCTCTGTCTCTGTCATTGGCTCCATCTCTGTCTCTGTCTCAGTCTCTGTCTCTGTCTCTGTCTCTGTCTCTGTCTCTGTCTCTGTCTCTGCCCGTGTCTCTGTCTCTGTCTCTGTCTCTGTCTCTGTCTCTGTCTCGGTCTCTGTCTCCGTCTTTGTGTGCGTCTTTGTCTCCGTCCTTGTCTACGTCTGTGTCTCCGTCCGTGTCTCCTGTCCCTCTGTCTCGGTCGTTGTCTCATGTGCGTCTGCCTCTGTCTCTGTCTCTGTCTGTGTCTCTGTCTCTGTCTCTGTCTCTGTCTCGGTCTCTGTCTCCGTCTTTGTGTCCGTCTTTGTCTCCGTGCTTGTCTCCGTCTGTGTCTCCGTCCGTGTCTCCTGCCCCTCTGTCTCGGTCGTTGTCTCATGCGCGTCTGTCTCTGTCTCTGTCTCTGTCTGTGTCTCTGCCTCTGTATCGGTCTCTGCCTTTGTCTCTGTCTCCATCTCTGTCTCTGTATCTGTCTCTGTCTCTGTCTCTGTCTCTGTCTCCGTCTCTGCCTCTGTCTTTGTCCCTGTCTCTGTCCCTGTCTCTGTCTCCGTCTCTGTCTCTGTCTCTGTCTCTGTCTCCCTCTTCGTCTCTGTCTCTGTCTCTGTCATTGGCTCCATCTCTGTCTCTGTCTCAGTCTCTGTCTCTGTCTCTGTCTCTGTCTCTGTCTCTGTCTCTGTCTCTGTCTCTGTCTCTGTTTCTGTCTCTGTCTCTGTCTCTGTCTCTGTCTCTGTCTCTGTCTCTGTCTCTGTCTCTTTCTCTGTCTCTGTCTCTGTCTCTGTCTCTGTCTCTGTCTCTGTCTCTGCCCGTGTCTCTGTCTCTGTCTCTGTCTCGGTCTCTGCCTCCGTCTTTGTGTCCGTCTTTGTCTCCGTCCTTGTCTCCGTCTGTGTCTCCGTCCGTGTCTCCTGCCCCTCTGTCTCGGTCGTTGTCTCATGCGCGTCTGCCTCTGTCTCTGTCTCTGTCTGTGTCTCTGTCTCTGTCTCGGTCTCTGTCTCCGTCTTTGTGTCCGTCTTTGTCTCCGTCCTTGTCTCCGTCTGTGTCTCCGTCCGTGTCTCCTGCCCCTCTGTCTCGGTCGTTGTCTCATGCGCGTCTGCCTCTGTCTCTGTCTCTGTCTGTGTCTCTGTCTCTGTCTCTGTCTCTGTCTCTGTCTCTGTCTCTGTCTCTGTCTCGGTCTCTGCCTCTGTCTCTGTCCCTGTCTCTGTCTCCGTCTCCGTCTCTGTCTCTGTCTCTGTCATTGGCTCCATCTCTGTCTCTGTCTCAGTCTCTGTCTCTGTCTCTGTCTCTGTCTCTGTCTCTGTCTCTGCCTCTGCCCGTGTCTCTGTCTCTGTCTCTGTCTCTGTCTCTGTCTCGGTCTCTGTCTCCGTCTTTGTGTCCGTCTTTGTCTCCGTCCTTGTCTCCGTCTGTGTCTCCGTCCGTGTCTCCTGCCCCTCTGTCTCGGTCGTTGTCTCATGCGCGTCTGCCTCTGTCTCTGTCTCTGTCTCTGTCTCTGTCTGTGTCTCTGTCTCTGTCTCTGTCTCTGTCTCTGTCTCTGTCTCGGTCTCTGTCTCCGTCTTTGTGTCCGTCTTTGTCTCCGTGCTTGTCTCCGTCTGTGTCTCCGTCCGTGTCTCCTGCCCCTCTGTCTCGGTCGTTGTCTCATGCGCGTCTGTCTCTGTCTCTGTCTCTGTCTGTGTCTCTGCCTCTGTATCGGTCTCTGCCTTTGTCTCTGTCTCCATCTCTGTCTCTGTATCTGTCTCTGTCTCTGTCTCTGTCTCTGTCTCTGTCTCTGTCTCCGTCTCTGCCTCTGTCTTTGTCCCTGTCTCTGTCCCTGTCTCTGTCTCCTGCCCCTCCGTCTCGGTCGTTGTCTCATGCGCGTCTGCCTCTGTCTCTGTCTCTGTCTCTGTCTCTGTCTGTGTCTCTGTCTCTGTCTCTGTCTCTGACTCTGTCTCTGTCTCGGTCTCTGTCTCCGTCTTTGTGTCCGTCTTTGTCTCCGTCTTTGTCTCCGTCGTCGTCTTCCTCTTCGTCTCCGTCTTTGTCTCCGTCTTTGTCACCGTCTTTGTCTCCGTCTTTGTCTCCGTCCACGTCTCCTGCCCCTCTGTCTCTGTCCCTGTCTCAGTCTCTGTCTCTGTCTCCGTCTCTGTCTCTGTTTCTGTCTCTGCCTCTGTCTCTGCCTCTGTCTCTGTCTCTGTCTCTGTCTCTGTCTCTGCCTCTGTTTCTGTCTATGGCTCTGTCTTTGTCTCATGCGCCTCTGTCTTTGTCTCTGTCTGTGTCTCTGTCTGTGCCTCTGCCTCTGTCTCTGTTTCTGTCTCTGTCGCTGCCCCTGTCTCTGTCTCTATCTCTGTCTCTTTTCCTGCCTCTGTCTCTGTCGCTGCCCCTGTCTCTGTCTCTATCTCTGTCTCTTTTCCTGTCTCTGTCTCTGTCTCTGTCTCTGTCCTTTTCTCTGTCTCTGTCTCTGTTCCCTTCTCTGTCTCCGCCTCTGCCTCTGTCTCCGTCTTTGTCTCCATCTTTGTCTGCGTCTTTGTATCCGTCTTTGTCACCGTCCTTGTCTCCGTCGTCGTCTTCCTCTTCGTCTCCGTCTTTGTCTCCGTCCTTGTCACCATCGTTTTCTCCGTCTTTGTCTCCGTCTTTGTCTAGGTCTTTGTCTCTGCCACTGTCTCTGTCTCTGTCTCTGTTTCTGTCTCTGTCTCTGTCTCTGTCTCTGTCCCTGTCTCTGTCTCTGTCTCTGTCACTGTCCCTGTCTCTGCCTCTGTCTCTGTCCCTGTCTCTGTCTCCGTCCCCGCCGCTGTCTCTGTCTCTGTCTCTGTGTCCATCTCTGTCTCTGTCTCTGTCTCTGTCTGTGTCTCTGCCTCTGTCTCCGTGTCTGTCTCTGTCTCTGTCTCTGTCTCTGTCTCCATCTCTGTCTCTGTCTCTGTCTCTGTCTCTGTCTCTGTCTCTGTCTCTGTCTCTGTCTCTGTCTCTGTCTCTGCCTCTGTCTCTGTCCCTGTCTCTGTCTCCGTCTCCGTCTCTGTCTCTGTCTCTGTCATTGGCTCCATCTCTGTCTCTGTCTCAGTCTCTGTCTCTGTCTCTGTCTCTGTCTCTGTCTCTGTCTCTGTCTCTGTCTCTGCCCGTGTCTCTGTCTCTGTCTCTGTCTCTGTCTCTGTCTCTGTCTCGGTCTCTGTCTCCGTCTTTGTGTGCGTCTTTGTCTCCGTCCTTGTCTCCGTCTGTGTCTCCGTCCGTGTCTCCTGTCCCTCTGTCTCGGTCGTTGTCTCATGCGCGTCTGCCTCTGTCTCTGTCTCTGACTGTGTCTCTGTCCCTGTCTCTGTCTCTGTCTCTGTCTCTGTCTCGGTCTCTGCCTCTGTCTCTGTCCCTGTCTCTGTCTCCGTCTCCGTCTCTGTCTCTGTCTCTGTCATTGGCTCCATCTCTGTCTCTGTCTCAGTCTCTGTCTCTGTCTCTTTCTCTGTCTCTGTCTCTGTCTCTGCCCGTGTCTCTGTCTCTGTCTCTGTCTCTGTCTCTGTCTCTGTCTCTGTCTCGGTCTCTGTCTCCGTCTTTGTGTCCGTCTTTGTCTCCGTCCTTGTCTCCGTCTGTGTCTCCGTCCGTGTCTCCTGCCCCTCTGTCTCGGTCGTTGTCTCATGTGCGTCTGCCTCTGTCTCTGTCTCTGTCTGTGTCTCTGTCTCTGTCTCTGTCTCTGTCTCTGTCTCGGTCTCTGTCTCCGTCTTTGTGTCCGTCTTTGTCTCCGTGCTTGTCTCCGTCTGTGTCTCCGTCCGTGTCTCCTGCCCCTCTGTCTCGGTCGTTGTCTCATGCGCGTCTGTCTCTGTCTCTGTCTCTGTCTGTGTCTCTGCCTCTGTATCGGTCTCTGCCTTTGTCTCTGTCTCCATCTCTGTCTCTGTATCTGTCTCTGTCTCTGTCTCTGTCTCTGTCTCCGTCTCTGCCTCTGTCTTTGTCCCTGTCTCTGTCCCTGTCTCTGTCTCCGTCTCTGTCTCTGTCTCTGTCTCTGTCTCCCTCTTCGTCTCTGTCTCTGTCTCTGTCATTGGCTCCATCTCTGTCTCTGTCTCAGTCTCTGTCTCTGTCTCTGTCTCTGTCTCTGTCTCTGTCTCTGTCTCTGTCTCTGTCTCTGTCTCTGTCTCTGTTTCTGTCTCTGTCTCTGTCTCTGTCTCTGTCTCTGTCTCTGTCTCTGTCTCTGTCTCTGTCTCTGTCTCTGTCTCTGTCTCTGCCTCTGTCTCTGTCTCTGTCTATGTCTCTGTCTCTGTCTCTGTCCTGTCTCTCTCTCTGTCTCTGCCTCTGTCTCTGTCTGTGGCTCTGCCTTTGTCTCATGCGCCTCTGTCTTTGTCTCTGTCTGTGTCTCTTTCTGTGCCTCTGTCTCTGTCTCTGTTTCCGTCTCTGTCGCTGCCTCTGTCTCTGTCTCCGTCTCTCTCTCTTTTCCTGTCTCTGTCTCTGTCTCTGTCTCTGTCACTGTCTCTGTCTCCGTCTCCGTCTCTGTCTCTGTCTCTGTCTCTGTCTCTGTCTCTGTCTCTGTCTCTGCCTCTGTCTCTGTCCCTGTCTCTGTCTCCGTCTCCGTCTCTGTCTCTGTCTCTGTCATTGGCTCCATCTCTGTCTCTGTCTCAGTCTCTGTCTCTGTCTCTGTCTCTTTCTCTGTCTCTGTCTCTGTCTCTGTCTCTGTCTCTGTCTCTGTCTCTGCCCGTGTCTCTGTCTCTGTCTCTGTCTCGGTCTCTGCCTCCGTCTTTGTGTCCGTCTTTGTCTCCGTCCTTGTCTCCGTCTGTGTCTCCGTCCGTGTCTCCTGCCCCTCTGTCTCGGTCGTTGTCTCATGCGCGTCTGCCTCTGTCTCTGTCTCTGTCTGTGTCTCTGTCTCTGTCTCGGTCTCTGTCTCCGTCTTTGTGTCCGTCTTTGTCTCCGTGCTTGTCTCCGTCTGTGTCTCCGTCCGTGTCTCCTGCCCCTCTGTCGCGGTCGTTGTCTCATGCGCGTCTGTCTCTGTCTCTGTCTCTGTCTGTGTCTCTGCCTCTGTATCGGTCTCTGCCTTTGTCTCTGTCTCCATCTCTGTCTCTGTATCTGTCTCTGTCTCTGTCTCTGTCTCTGTCTCTGTCTCCGTCTCTGCCTCTGTCTTTGTCCCTGTCTCTGTCCCTGTCTCTGTCTCCGTCTCTGTCTCTGTCTCTGTCTCTGTCTCCCTCTTCGTCTCTGTCTCTGTCTCTGTCATTGGCTCCATCTCTGTCTCTGTCTCAGTCTCTGTCTCTGTCTCTGTCTCTGTCTCTGTCCCTGTCTCTGTCTCCGTCTCTGTCTCTGTCTCTGTCTCTGTCTCCCTCTTCGTCTCTGTCTCTGTCTCTGTCATTGGCCCCATCTCTGTCTCTGTCTCAGTCTCTGTCTCTGTCTCTGTCTCTGTCTCTGTCTCTGTCTCTGTCCTTTTCTCTGTCTCTGTCTCTGTCCTGTCTCTGTCTCTGTCTCTGTCTCTGGCTCTGTCTCTGTCTGTGTCTCCATCTTTGTCTCCGCCTGTGTCTCCGTCTTTGTCTCCGTCGTCGTCTTCCTCTTCGTCTCCGTCTTTGTCTCCGTCTTTGTCACCGTCTTTGTCTCCGTCTTTGTCTCCGTCCACGTCTCCTGCCCCTCTGTCTCTGTCTCTGTCTCAGTCTCTGTCTCTGTCTCCGTCTCTGTCTCTGTTTCCGTCTCTGCCTCTGTCTCTGCCTCTGTCTCTGTCTCTGTCTCTGTCTCTGTCTCTGCCTCTGTTTCTGTCTATGGCTCTGTCTTTGTCTCATGCGCCTCTGTCTTTGTCTCTGTCTGTGTCTCTGTCTGTGCCTCTGCCTCTGTCTCTGTTTCTGTCTCTGTCGCTGCCCCTGTCTCTGTCTCTATCTCTGTCTCTTTTCCTGCCTCTGTCTCTGTCGCTGCCCCTGTCTCTGTCTCTATCTCTGTCTCTTTTCCTGTCTCTGTCTCTGTCTCTGTCTCTGTCCTTTTCTCTGTCTCTGTGTCTGTTCCCTTCTCTGTCTCCGCCTCTGCCTCTGTCTCCGTCTTTGTCTCCATCTTTGTCTGCGTCTTTGTATCCGTCTTTGTCACCGTCCTTGTCTCCGTCGTCGTCTTCCTCTTCGTCTCCGTCTTTGTCTAGGTCTTTGTCTCTGCCACTGTCTCTGTCTCTGTCTCTGTTTCTGTCTCTGTCTCTGTCTCTGTCTCTGTCCCTGTCTCTGTCTCTGTCTCTGTCACTGTCCCTGTCTCTGCCTCTGTCTCTGTCCCTGTCTCTGTCTCCGTCCCCGCCGCTGTCTCTGTCTCTGTCTCTGTCTCTGTCTCGGTCTCTGTCTCCGTCTTTGTGTCCGTCTTTGTCTCCGTCCTTGTCTCCGTCTGTGTCTCCGTCCGTGTCTCCTGCCCCTCTGTCTCGGTCGTTGTCTCATGCGCGTCTGTCTCTGTCTCTGTCTCTGTCTGTGTCTCTGCCTCTGTATCGGTCTCTGCCTTTGTCTCTGTCTCCATCTCTGTCTCTGTATCTGTCTCTGTCTCTGTCTCTGTCTCTGTCTCTGTCTCCGTCTCTGCCTCTGTCTTTGTCCTGTCTCTGTCCCTGTCTCTGTCTCCGTCTCTGTCTCTGTCTCTGTCTCTGTCTCCCTCTTCGTCTCTGTCTCTGTCTCTGTCATTGGCTCCATCTCTGTCTCTGTCTCAGTCTCTGTCTCTGTCTCTGTCTCTGTCTCTGTCCCTGTCTCTGTCTCCGTCTCTGTCTCTGTCTCTGTCTCTGTCTCCCTCTTCGTCTCTGTCTCTGTCTCTGTCATTGGCCCCATCTCTGTCTCTGTCTCAGTCTCTGTCTCTGTCTCTGTCTCTGTCTCTGTCTCTGTCTCGGTCTCTGCCTCTGTCTCTGTCCCTGTCTCTGTCTCCGTCTCCGTCTCTGTCTCTGTCTCTGTCATTGGCTCCATCTCTGTCTCTGTCTCTGTCTCTGTCTCTGTCTCTGTCTCCGTCTCTGCCTCTGTCTTTGTCCCTGTCTCTGTCCCTGTCTCTGTCTCCGTCTCTGTCTCTGTCTCTGTCTCTGTCTCCCTCTTCGTCTCTGTCTCTGTCTCTGTCATTGGCTCCATCTCTGTCTCTGTCACAGTCTCTGTCTCTGTCTCTGTCTCTGTCTCTGTCCCTGTCTCTGTCTCCGTCTCTGTCTCTGTCTCTGTCTCTGTCTCCCTCTTCGTCTCTGTCTCTGTCTCTGTCATTGGCCCCATCTCTGTCTCTGTCTCAGTCTCTGTCTCTGTCTCTGTCTCTGTCTCTGTCTCTGTCTCTGTCCTTTTCTCTGTCCCTGTCTCTGTCCTGTCTCTGTCTCTGTCTCTGGCTCTGTCTCTGTCTGTGTCTCCATCTTTGTCTCCGCCTGTGTCTCCGTCTTTGTCTCCGTCGTCGTCTTCCTCTTCGTCTCCGTCTTTGTCTCCGTCTTTGTCACCGTCTTTGTCTCCGTCTTTGTCTCCGTCCACGTCTCCTGCCCCTCTGTCTCTGTCTCTGTTTCAGTCTCTGTCTCTGTCTCCGTCTCTGTCCCTGTTTCCGTCTCTGCCTCTGTCTCTGCCTCTGTCTCTGTCTCTGTCTCTGTCTCTGTCTCTGCCTCTGTTTCTGTCTATGGCTCTGTCTTTGTCTCATGCGCCTCTGTCTTTGTCTCTGTCTGTGTCTCTGTCTGTGCCTCTGCCTCTGTCTCTGTTTCTGTCTCTGTCGCTGCCCCTGTCTCTGTCTCTATCTCTGTCTCTTTTCCTGCCTCTGTCTCTGTCGCTGCCCCTGTCTCTGTCTCTATCTCTGTCTCTTTTCCTGTCTCTGTCTCTGTCTCTGTCTCTGTCCTTTTCTCTGTCTCTGTCTCTGTTCCCTTCTCTGTCTCCGCCTCTGCCTCTGTCTCCGTCTTTGTCTCCATCTTTGTCTGCGTCTTTGTATCCGTCTTTGTCACCGTCCTTGTCTCCGTCGTCGTCTTCCTCTTCGTCTCCGTCTTTGTCTCCGTCCTTGTCACCATCGTTTTCTCCGTCTTTGTCTCCGTCTTTGTCTAGGTCTTTGTCTCTGCCACTGTCTCTGTCTCTGTCTCTGTTTCTGTCTCTGTCTCTGTCTCTGTCTCTGTCCCTGTCTCTGTCTCTGTCTCTGTCACTGTCCCTGTCTCTGCCTCTGTCTCTGCCCTGTCTCTGTCTCCGTCCCCGCCGCTGTCTCTGTCTCTGTCTCTGTGTCCATCTCTGTCTCTGTCTCTGTCTCTGTCTGTGTCTCTGCCTCTGTCTCCGTGTCTGTCTCTGTCTCTGTCTCTGTCTCTGTCTCCATCTCTGTCTCCGTCTCTGTCTCTGTCTCTGTCTCTGTCTCTGTCTCTGTCTCTGCCTCTGTCTCTGTCCCTGTCTCTGTCTCCGTCTCCGTCTCCGTCTCTGTCTCTGTCTCTGTCATTGGCTCCATCTCTGTCTCTGTCTCAGTCTCTGTCTCTGTCTCTGTCTCTGTCTCTGTCTCTGTCTCTGTCTCTGCCCGTGTCTCTGTCTCTGTCTCTGTCTCTGTCTCTGTCTCGGTCTCTGTCTCCGTCTTTGTGTGCGTCTTTGTCTCCGTCCTTGTCTCCGTCTGTGTCTCCGTCCGTGTCTCCTGTCCCTCTGTCTCGGTCGTTGTCTCATGCGCGTCTGCCTCTGTCTCTGTCTCTGACTGTGTCTCTGTCCCTGTCTCTGTCTCTGTCTCTGTCTCTGTCTCGGTCTCTGCCTCTGTCTCTGTCCCTGTCTCTGTCTCCGTCTCCGTCTCTGTCTCTGTCTCTGTCATTGGCTCCATCTCTGTCTCTGTCTCAGTCTCTGTCTCTGTCTCTGTCTCTGTCTCTGTCTCTGTCTCTGCCCGTGTCTCTGTCTCTGTCTCTGTCTCTGTCTCTGTCTCTGTCTCTGTCTCGGTCTCTGTCTCCGTCTTTGTGCCCGTCTTTGTCTCCGTCCTTGTCTCCGTCTGTGTCTCCGTCCGTGTCTCCTGCCCCTCTGTCTCGGTCGTTGTCTCATGCGCGTCTGCCTCTGTCTCTGTCTCTGTCTGTGTCTCTGTCTCTGTCTCTGTCTCTGTCTCTGTCTCGGTCTCTGTCTCCGTCTTTGTGTCCGTCTTTGTCTCCGTGCTTGTCTCCGTCTGTGTCTCCGTCCGTGTCTCCTGCCCCTCTGTCTCGGTCGTTGTCTCATGCGCGTCTGTCTCTGTCTCTGTCTCTGTCTGTGTCTCTGCCTCTGTATCGGTCTCTGCCTTTGTCTCTGTCTCCATCTCTGTCTCTGTATCTGTCTCTGTCTCTGTCTCTGTCTCTGTCTCTGTCTCTGTCTCCGTCTCTGCCTCTGTCTTTGTCCCTGTCTCTGTCCCTGTCTCTGTCTCCGTCTCTGTCTCTGTCTCTGTCTCTGTCTCCCTCTTCGTCTCTGTCTCTGTCTCTGTCATTGGCTCCATCTCTGTCTCTGTCTCAGTCTCTGTCTCTGTCTCTGTCTCTGTCTCTGTCTCTGTCCCTGTCTCTGTCTCCGTCTCTGTCTCTGTCTCTGTCTCTGTCTCCCTCTTCGTCTCTGTCTCTGTCTCTGTCATTGGCCCCATCTCTGTCTCTGTCTCAGTCTCTGTCTCTGTCTCTGTCCCTGTCTCTGTCTCTGTCTCTGTCCTTTTCTCTGTCTCTGTCTCTGTCCTGTCTCTGTCTCTGTCTCTGGCTCTGTCTCTGTCTGTGTCTCCATCTTTGTCTCCGCCTGTGTCTCCGTCTTTGTCTCCGTCGTCGTCTTCCTCTTCGTCTCCGTCTTTGTCTCCGTCCTTGTCACCGTCTTTGTCTCCGTCTTTGTCTCCGTCCACGTCTCCTGCCCCTCTGTCTCTGTCTCTGTCTCAGTCTCTGTCTCTGTCTCCGCCTCTGTCTCTGTTTCCGTCTCTGCCTCTGTCTCTGCCTCTGTCTCTGTCTCTGTCTCTGTCTCTGTCTCTGCCTCTGTTTCTGTCTATGGCTCTGTCTTTGTCTCATGCGCCTCTGTCTTTGTCTCTGTCTGTGTCTCTGTCTGTGCCTCTGCCTCTGTCTCTGTTTCTGTCTCTGTCGCTGCCCCTGTCTCTGTCTCTATCTCTGTCTCTTTTCCTGCCTCTGTCTCTGTCGCTGCCCCTGTCTCTGTCTCTATCTCTGTCTCTTTTCCTGTCTCTGTCTCTGTCTCTGTCTCTGTCCTTTTCTCTGTCTCTGTCTCTGTTCCCTTCTCTGTCTCCGCCTCTGCCTCTGTCTCCGTCTTTGTCTCCATCTTTGTCTGCGTCTTTGTATCCGTCTTTGTCACCGTCCTTGTCTCCGTCGTCGTCTTCCTCTTCGTCTCCGTCTTTGTCTCCGTCCTTGTCACCATCGTTTTCTCCGTCTTTGTCTCCGTCTTTGTCTAGGTCTTTGTCTCTGCCACTGTCTCTGTCTCTGTCTCTGTTTCTGTCTCTGTCTCTGTCTCTGTCTCTGTCCCTGTCTCTGTCTCTGTCTCTGTCACTGTCCCTGTCTCTGCCTCTGTCTCTGTCCCTGTCTCTGTCTCCGTCCCCGCCGCTGTCTCTGTCTCTGTCTCTGTGTCCATCTCTGTCTCTGTCTCTGTCTCTGTCTGTGTCTCTGCCTCTGTCTCCGTGTCTGTCTCTGTCTCTGTCTCTGTCTCTGTCTCCATCTCTGTCTCCGTCTCTGTCTCTGTCTCTGTCTCTGTCTCTGTCTCTGTCTCTGCCTCTGTCTCTGTCCCTGTCTCTGTCCCTGTCTCTGTCTCCGTCTCCGTCTCTGTCTCTGTCTCTGTCATTGGCTCCATCTCTGTCTCTGTCCCAGTGTCTGTCTCTGACTCTGTCTCTGTCTCTGTCTCTGTCTCTGTCTCTGCCCGTGTCTCTGTCTCTGTCTCTGTCTCTGTCTCTGTCTCTGTCTCGGTCTCTGTCTCCGTCTTTGTGTGCGTCTTTGTCTCCGTCCTTGTCTCCGTCTGTGTCTCCGTCCGTGTCTCCTGTCCCTCTGTCTCGGTCGTTGTCTCATGCGCGTCTGCCTCTGTCTCTGTCTCTGACTGTGTCTCTGTCCCTGTCTCTGTCTCTGTCTCTGTCTCTGTCTCGGTCTCTGCCCCTGTCTCTGTCCCTGTCTCTGTCTCCGTCTCCGTCTCTGTCTCTGTCTCTGTCATTGGCTCCATCTCTGTCTCTGTCTCAGTCTCTGTCTCTGTCTCTGTCTCGGTCTCTGTCTCTGTCTCTGCCCGTGTCTCTGTCTCTGTCTCTGTCTCTGTCTCTGTCTCTGTCTCTGTCTCTGTCTCTGTCTCTGTCTCGGTCTCTGTCTCCGTCTTTGTGTCCGTCTTTGTCTCCGTCCTTGTCTCCGTCTGTCTCCGTCCGTGTCTCCTGCCCCTCTGTCTCGGTCGTTGTCTCATGCGCGTCTGCCTCTGTCTCTGTCTCTGTCTGTGTCTCTGTCTCTGTCTCTGTCTCTGTCTCTGTCTCTGTCTCTGTCTCGGTCTCTGCCTCTGTCTCTGTCCCTGTCTCTGTCTCCGTCTCCGTCTCTGTCTCTGTCTCTGTCATTGGCTCCATCTCTGTCTCTGTCTCAGTCTCTGTCTCTGTCTCTGTCTCGGTCTCTGTCTCTGTCTCTGCCCGTGTCTCTGTCTCTGTCTCTGTCTCTGTCTCTGTCTCTGTCTCGGTCTCTGTCTCCGTCTTTGTGTCCGTCTTTGTCTCCGTCCTTGTCTCCGTCTGTGTCTCCGTCCGTGTCTCCTGCCCCTCTGTCTCGGTCGTTGTCTCATGCGCGTCTGCCTCTGTCTCTGTCTCTGTCTGTGTCTCTGTCTCCGCCTCTGTCTCTGTCTCTGTCTCTGTCCCCCTCTTCGTCTCTGTCTCTGCCTCTGTCATTGGCTCCATCTCTGTCTCTGTCTCAGTCTCTGTCTCTGTCTCTGTCTCTGTCTCTGTCCCCCTCTTCGTCTCTGTCTCTGTCTCTGTCTCTGTCCCCCTCTTCGTCTCTGTCTCTGTCTCTGTCATTGGCTCCATCTCTGTCTCTGTCTCAGTCTCTGTCTCTGTCTCTGTCTCTGTCTCTGTCTCTGTTTCTGTCTCTGTCTCTGTCTCTGTCTCTGTCTCTGTCTCTGTCTCTGCCTCTGTCTCTGTCTCTGTCTCTGTCTCTGTCTCTGTCTCTGTCTCTGTCCTGTCTCTGTCTCTGTCTCTGCCTCTGTCCCTGTCTGTGGCTCTGCCTTTGTCCCATGCGCCTCTGTCTTTGTCTCTGTCTGTGTCTCTTTCTGTGCCACTGTCTCTGTCTCTGTTTCCGTCTCTGTCGCTGCCTCTGTCTCTGTCTCCGTCTCTCTCTCTATTCCTGTCTCTGTCTCTGTCTCTGTCTCTGTCACTGTCTCTGTCTCCGTCTCCGTCTCTGTCTCTGTCTCTGTCTCTGTCTCTGTCTCTGTCTCTGTCTCTGTCACTGTCTCTGTCTCCGTCTCCGTCTCTGTCTCTGTCTCTGTCTCTGTCTCTGTCTCTGTCTCTGTCTCTGTCTCTGTCTCTGCCTCTGTCTCTGTCCCTGTCTCTGTCTCCGTCTCCGTCTCTGTCTCTGTCTCTGTCATTGGCTCCATCTCTGTCTCTGTCTCTGTCTCTGTCTCTGTCTCGGTCTCTGTCTCCGTCTTTGTGTCCGTCTTTGTCTCCGTGCTTGTCTCCGTCTGTGTCTCCGTCCGTGTCTCCTGCCCCTCTGTCTCGGTCGTTGTCTCATGCGCGTCTGTCTCTGTCTCTGTCTCTGTCTGTGTCTCTGCCTCTGTATCGGTCTCTGCCTTTGTCTCTGTCTCCATCTCTGTCTCTGTATCTGTCTCTGTCTCTGTCTCTGTCTCTGTCTCCGTCTCTGCCTCTGTCTTTGTCCCTGTCTCTGTCCCTGTCTCTGTCTCCGACCCTGTCTCTGTCTCTGTCTCTGTCTCTGTCTCTGTCTCCCTCTTCGTCTCTGTCTCTGTCTCTGTCATTGGCTCCATCTCTGTCTCTGTCTCAGTCTCTGTCTCTGTCTCTGTCTCTGTCTCTGTCTCTGTCTCTGTCTCTGTCTCTGTCTCTGTCTCTGTCTCTGTCTCTGTCTCTGTTTCTGTCTCTGTCTCTGTCTCTGTCTCTGTCTCCGTCTCTGTCTGTGGCTCTGCCTTTGTCTCATGCGCTCTGTCTTTGTCTCTGTCTGTGTCTCTTTCTGTGCCACTGTCTCTGTCTCTGTTTCCGTCTCTGTCGCTGCCTCTGTCTCTGTCTCCGTCTCTCTCTCTTTTCCTGTCTCTGTCTCTGTCTCTGTCTCTGTCACTGTCTCTGTCTCCGTCTCCGTCTCTGTCCCTGTCTCTGTCTCCGTCTCCGCCTCTGTCTCTGTCTCTGTCATTGGCTCCATCTCTGTCTCTGTCTCAGTCTCTGTCTCTGTCTCTGTCTCTGTCTCTGTCCCTGTCTCTGTCTCTGCCCGTGTCTCTGTCTCTGTCTCTGTCTCTGTCTCTGTCTCTGTCTCTGTCTCTGTCTCTGTCTCTGTCTCTGTCTCTGTCTCGGTCTCTGTCTCCGTCTTTGTGTCCGTCTTTGTCTCCGTCCTTGTCTCCGTCTGTGTCTCCGTCCGTGTCTCCTGCCCCTCTGTCTCGGTCGTTGTCTCATGCGCGTCTGCCTCTGTCTCTGTCTCTGTCTGTGTCTCTGTCTCTGTCTCTGTCTCTGTCTCTGTCTCTGTCTCTGTCTCGGTCTCTGCCTCTGTCTCTGTCCCTGTCTCTGTCTCCGTCTCCGTCTCTGTCTCTGTCTCTGTCATTGGCTCCATCTCTGTCTCTGTCTCAGTCTCTGTCTCTGTCTCTGTCTCTGTCTCTGTCTCTGTCTCTGCCCGTGTCTCTGTCTCTGTCTCTGTCTCTGTCTCTGTCTCTGTCTCGGTCTCTGTCTCCGTCTTTGTGTCCGTCTTTGTCTCCGTCCTTGTCTCCGTCTGTGTCTCCGTCCGTGTCTCCTGCCCCTCTGTCTCGGTCGTTGTCTCATGCGCGTCTGCCTCTGTCTCTGTCTCTGTCTGTGTCTCTGTCTCCGTCTCTGTCTCTGTCTCTGTCTCTGTCCCCCTCTTCGTCTCTGTCTCTGCCTCTGTCATTGGCTCCATCTCTGTCTCTGTCTCAGTCTCTGTCTCTGTCTCTGTCTCTGTCTCTGTCCCCCTCTTCGTCTCTGTCTCTGTCTCTGTCTCTGTCCCCCTCTTCGTCTCTGTCTCTGTCTCTGTCATTGGCTCCATCTCTGTCTCTGTCTCAGTCTCTGTCTCTCTCTCTGTCTCTGTCTCTGTCTCTGTTTCTGTCTCTGTCTCTGTCTCTGTCTCTGTCTCTGTCTCTGTCTCTGTCTCTGTCTCTGTCTCTGTCCCAGTCTCTGTCTCTGTCTCTGTCTCTGTCCTGTCTCTGTCTCTGTCTCTGCCTCTGTCTCTGTCTGTGGCTCTGCCTTTGTCTCATGCGCCTCTGTCCTTGTCTCTGTCTGTGTCTCTTTCTGTGCCTCTGTCTCTGTCTCTGTTTCCGTCTCTGTCGCTGCCTCTGTCTCTGTCTCCGTCTCTCTCTCTTTTCCTGTCTCTGTCTCTGTCTCCGTCTCTGTCTCTGTTTCTGTTTCTGTCTCTGCCTCTGTCTCTGCCTCTGTCTCTGTCTCTGTCTCTGTCTCTGTCCCTGTCTCTGTCTCTGTCTCTGTCTCTGTCTCTGTCTCTGTCTCTGTCTCTGTCTCTGTCTCTGTCTCTGTCTCTGCCTCTGTCTATGGCTCTGTCTTTGTCTCATGCGCCTCTGTCTTTGTCTCTGTCTGTGTCTCTGTCTGTGCCTCTGTCTCTGTCTCTGTTTCTGTCTCTGCCGCTGCCCATGTCTCTGTCTCTATCTCTGTCTCTTTTCCTGTCTCTGTCTCTGTCTCTGTCTCTGTCCTTTTCTCTGTCTCTGTCTCTGTTCCCTTCTCTGTCTCCGCCTCTGCCTCTGTCGCCGTCTTTGTCTCCATCTTTGTCTGCGTCTTTGTCTCCGTTTTTGTCACCGTCCTTGTCTCCGTCGTCGTCTTCCTCTTCGTCTCCGTCTTTGTCTCCGTCTTTGTCACCATCGTTTTCTCCGTCTTTGTCTCCGTCTTTGTCTAGGTCTTTGTCTACGTCTTTGTCTCCGTCTTTGTCTCCGTCTATGTCTCTGTCACTGTCTCTGTCTCTGTCTCTGTTTCTGTCTCTGTCTCTGTCTCTGTCTCTGTCTCTGTCCCTGTCTCTGTCTCTGTCTCTGTCACTGTCCCTGTCTCTGCCTCTGTCTCTGTCCCTGTCTCTGTCTCCGTCCCCGCCGCTGTCTCTGTCTCTGTCTCTGTGTCCATCTCTGTCTCTGTCTCTGTCTCTGTCTGTGTCTCTGCCTCTGTCTCCGTGTCTGTCTCTGTCTCTGTCTCTGTCTCTGTCTCCATCTCTGTCTCCGTCTCTGTCTCTGTCTCTGTCTCTGTCTCTGTCTCTGTCTCTGCCTCTGTCTCTGCCCCTGTCTCTGTCTCCGTCTCCGTCTCTGTCTCTGTCTCTGTCATTGGCTCCATCTCTGTCTCTGTCTCAGTCTCTGTCTCTGTCTCTGTCTCTGTCTGTGTCTCTGTCTCTGTCTCTGCCCGTGTCTCTGTCTCTGCCCGTGTCTCTGTCTCTGTCTCTGTCTCTGTCTCTGTCTCGGTCTCTGTCTCCGTCTTTGTGTCCGACTTTGTCTCCGTCCTTGTCTCCGTCTGTGTCTCCGTCCGTGTCTCCTGCCCCTCTGTCTCGGTCGTTGTCTCATGCGCGTCTGCCTCTGTCTCTGTCTCTGTCTGTGTCTCTGTCTCTGTCTTTGTCTCTGTCTCTGTCTTGGTCTCTGTCTCCGTCTTTGTGTCCGTCTTTGTCTCCGTGCTTGTCTCCGTCTGTGTCTCCGTCCGTGTCTCCTGCCCCTCTGTCTCGGTCGTTGTCTCATGCGCGTCTGTCTCTGTCTCTGTCTCTGTCTGTGTCTCTGCCTCTGTATCGGTCTCTGCCTTTGTCTCTGTCTCCGTCTCTGTCTCTGTATCTGTCTCTGTCTCTGTCTCTGTCTCTGTCTCCGTCTCTGCCTCTGTCTTTGTCCCTGTCTCTGTCCCTGTCTCTGTCTCTGTCTCCGTCTCTGTCTCTGTCTCTGTCTCTGTCTCCCTCTTCGTCTCTGTCTCTGTCTCTGTCATTGGCTCCATCTCTGTCTCTGTCTCAGTCTCTGTCTCTGTCTCTGTCTCTGTCTCTGTCTCTGTCTCTGTCTCTGTCTCTGTCTCTGTCCCTGTCTCTGTCTCTGTCTCTGTCTCTGTCTGTGTCTCTGCCTCTGTATCGGTCTCTGCCTTTGTCTCTGTCTCCATCTCTGTCTCTGTATCTGTCTCTGTCTCTATCTCTGTCTCTGTCTCTGTCTCTGTCTCTGTCTCTGTCATTGGCTCCATCTCTGTCTCTGTCTCTGTCTCTGTCTCTGTCTCTGTCTCTGTCTCTGTCTCTGTCTCTGTCTCTGTCTCTGTCTCTGTCCTGTCTCTGTCTCTGTCTCTGCCTCTGTCTCTGTCTGTGGCTCTGTCTTTGTCTCATGCGCATCTGTCTTTGTCTCTGTCTGTGTCTCTGTCTGTGCCTCTGTCTCTGTCTCTGTTTCCGTCTCTGTCGCTGCCTCTGTCTCTGTCTCCGTCTCTCTCTCTTTTCCTGTCTCTGCCTCTGTCTCTGTCTCTGTCCCTGTCTGCGTCTCCGTTTCTGTCTCTGTCTCTGTCATTGGCTCCATCTCTGTCTCTGTCTCAGTCTCTGTCTCTGTCTCTGTCTCTGTCTCTGTCTCTGTCTCCGTCTCCGTCTCTGTCTCTGTCTCTGTCTCTGTCTCTGTCTCTGTCTCTGTCTCTGTCTCTGTCTCTGTCTCTGTATCGGACTCTGTCTCCGTCTTTGTCTTCGTCGTCGTCTTCCTCTTTGTCTCCGTCTTTGTCTCTGTCTTTGTCTCCATCTTTGTCTCCGTCTTTGTCTCCGTCTTTGCCTCCGTCTTTGTCTCCGTATTTGTCTCCGTCTGTGTCTCCATCTTTGTCTCCGCCTTTGTCTCCGTCCTTGTCTCCATCTTTGTCTCCGTCTTTGTCACCGTCTTTGTCTCCGTCTTTGTCTCCGTCCGTGTTTCCTGCCCCTCTGTCTCGGTCGTTGTCTCATGCGCGTCTGTCTCTGTCTCTGTCTCTGTCTGTGTCTCTGTCTCTGTCTCTGCCTCTGTATCGGTCTCTGTCTTTGGCTCTGTCTCTGTCTCAGTCTCTGTCTCTGTCTCTGCCTCTGTCTCCGTGTCTGTCTCGGTCTCTGTCTCTGTCTCAGTCTCCATCTCTGTCTCTGTCTCTGTCTCTGTCTCTGTCTCTGTCTCTGCCTCTGTCTCTGTCCCTGTCTCTGTCTCCGTCTCCGTCTCTGTCTCTGTCTCTGTCATTGGCTCCATCTCTGTCTCTGTCTCAGTCTCTGTCTCTGTCTCTGTCTCTGTCTCTGTCTCTGTCTCTGTCTCTGCCCGTGTCTCTGTCTCTGTCTCTGTCTCTGTCTCTGTCTCTGTCTCTGTCTCGGTCTCTGTCTCCGTCTTTGTGTCCGTCTTTGTCTCCGTCCTTGTCTCCGTCTGTGTCTCCGTCCGTGTCTCCTGCACCTCTGTCTCGGTCGTTGTCTCATGCGCGTCTGCCTCTGTTTCTGTCTCTGTCTCTGTCTCTGCCCGTGTCTCTGTCTCTGTCTCTGTCTCGGTCTCTGTCTCCGTCTTTGTGTCCGTCTTTGTCTCCGTCCTTGTCTCCGTCTGTGTCTCCGTCCGTGTCTCCTGCCCCTCTATCTCGGTCGTTGTCTCATGCGCGTCTGCCTCTGTCTCTGTCTCTGTCTGTGTCTCTGTCTCTGTCTCGGTCTCTGTCTCCGTCTTTGTGTCCGTCTTTGTCTCCGTGCTTGTCTCCGTCTGTGTCTCCGTCCGTGTCTCCTGCCCCTCTGTCTCGGTCGTTGTCTCATGCGCGTCTGTCTCTGTCTCTGTCTCTGTCTCTGTCTCTGCCTCTGTATCGGTCTCTGCCTTTGTCTCTGTCTCCATCTCTGTCTCTGTATCTGTCTCTGTCTCTGTCTCTGTCTCTGTCTCCGTCTCTGACTCTGTCTTTGTCCCTGTCTCTGTCCCTGTCTCTGTCTCCGTCTCTGTCTCTGTCTCTGTCTCTGTCTCCCTCTTCGTCTCTGTCTCTGTCTCTGTCATTGGCTCCATCTCTGTCTCTGTCTCAGTCTCTGTCTCTGTCTCTGTCTCTGTCTCTGTCTCTGTCTCTGTCCCTGTCTCTGTCTCCGTCTCTGTCTCTGTCTCTGTCTCTGTCTCCCTCTTCGTCTCTGTGTCTGTCTCTGTCATTGGCTCCATCTCTGTCTCTGTCTCAGTCTCTGTCTCTGTCTCTGTCTCTGTCTCTGTTTCTGTCTCTGTCTCTGTCTCTGTCTCTGTCTCTGTCTCTGTCTCTGTCCCTGTCTCTGTCTCTGTCTCTGTCTCTGTCTCTGTCTCTGTCTGTGTCTCTGCCTCTGTATCGGTCTCTGCCTTTGTCTCTGTCTCCATCTCTGTCTCTGTATCTGTCTCTGTCTCTGTCTCTGTCTCTGTCTCCGTCTCTGTCTCTGTCATTGGCTCCATCTCTGTCTCTGTCTCAGTCTCTGTCTCTGTCTCTGTCTCTGTCTCTGTCTCTGTCTCTGTTTCTGTCTCTGTCTCTGTCTCTGTCTCTGTCTCTGTCTCTGTCTCTGTCCCTGTCTCTGTCTCTGTCTCTGTCTCTGTCCTGTCTCTGTCTCTGTCTCTGCCTCTGTCTCTGTCTGTGGCTCTGCCTTTGTCTCATGCGCCTCTGTCTTTGTCTCTGTCTGTGGCTCTGCCTTTGTCTCATGCGCCTCTGTCTTTGTCTCTGTCTGTGTCTCTTTCTGTGCCTCTGTCTCTGTCTCTGTCTCTGCCCGTGTCTCTGTCTCTGTCTCTGTCTCGGTCTCTGTCTCTGCCTCTGTCTCTGTCCCTGTCTCTGTCTCCGTCTCCGTCTCTGTCTCTGTCTCTGTCATTGGCTCCATCTCTGTCTCTGTCTCAGTCTCTGTCTCTGTCTCTGTCTCTGTCTCTGTCTCTGTCTCTGCCCGTGTCTCTGTCTCTGTCTCTGTCTCTGTCTCGGTCTCTGTCTCCGTCTTTGTGTCCGTCTTTGTCTCCGTCCTTGTCTCCGTCTGTGTCTCCGTCCGTGTCTCCTGCCCCGCTGTCTCGGTCGTTGTCTCATGCGCGTCTGCCTCTGTCTCTGTCTCTGTATGTGTCTCTGTCTCTGTCTCTGTCTCTGTCTCTGTCTCGGTCTCTGTCTCCGTCTTTGTGTCCGTCTTTGTCTCCGTCCTTGTCTCCGTCTGTGTCTCCGTCCGTGTCTCCTGCCCCTCTGTCTCGGTCGTTGTCTCATGCGCGTCTGCCTCTGTCTCTGTCTCTGTCTGTGTCTCTGTCTCTGTCTCTGTCTCTGTCTCTGTCTCTGTCTCTGTCTCGGTCTCTGCCTCTGTCTCTGTCCCTGTCTCTGTCTCTGTCTCTGTCTCTGTCTCTGTCTCTGTCTCTGCCTCTATCTCTGTCCCTGTCTCTGTCTCCGACTCCGTCTCTGTCTCTGTCTCTGTCATTGGCTCCATCTCTGTCTCTGTCTCAGTCTCTGTCTCTGTCTCTGTCTCTGTCTCTGTCTCTGTCTCTGCCCGTGTCTCTGTCTCTGTCTCTGTCTCTGTCTCTGTCTCTGTCTCGGTCTCTGTCTCCGTCTTTGTGTCCGTCTTTGTCTCCGTCCTTGTCTCCGTCTGTGTCTCCGTCCGTGTCTCCTGCCCCTCTGTCTCGGTCGTTGTCTCATGCGCGTCTGCCTCTGTCTCTGTCTCTGTCTGTGTCTCTGTCTCTGTCTCTGTCTCTGTCTCTGTCTCTGTCTCCGTCTCTGTCTCGGTCTCTGCCTCTGTCTCTGTCCCTGTCTCTGTCTCCGTCTCCGTCTCTGTCTCTGTCTCTGTCATTTGCTCCATCTCTGTCTCTGTCTCAGTCTCTGTCTCTGTCTCTGTCTCTGTCTCTGCCCGTGTCTCTGTCTCTGTCTCTGTCTCTGTCTCTGTCTCTGTCTCGGTCTCTGTCTCCGTCTTTGTGTCCGTCTTTGTCTCCGTCCTTGTCTCCGTCTGTGTCTCCGTCCGTGTCTCCTGCCCCTCTGTCTCGGTCGTTGTCTCATGCGCGGCTGCCTCTGTCTCTGTCTCTGTCTGTGTCTCTGTCTCTGTCTGTGTCTCTGTCTCTGTCTCTGTCTCTGTCTCTGTCTCGGTCTCTGTCTCCGTCTTTGTGTCCGTCTTTGTCTCCGTGCTTGTCTCTGTCTGTGTCTCCGTCCGTGTCTCCTGCCCCTCTGTCTCTGTCTCTGTTTCTGTCTCTGTCTCTGTCTCTGTCTCTGTCTCTGTCTCTGTCTCTGTCCCTGTCTCTGTCTCTGTCTCTGTCTCTGTCTCTGTCTCTGTCTGTGTCTCTGCCTCTGTATCGGTCTCTGCCTTTGTCTCTGTCTCCATCTCTGTCTCTGTATCTGTCTCTGTCTCTGTCTCTGTCTCTGTCTCCGTCTCTGTCTCTGTCATTGGCTCCATCTCTGTCTCTGTCTCAGTCTCTGTCTCTGTCTCTGTCTCTGTCTCTGTCTCTGTCTCTGTTTCTGTCTCTGTCTCTGTCTCTGTCTCTGTCTCTGTCTCTGTCTCTGTCCCTGTCTCTGTCTCTGTCTCTGTCTCTGTCCTGTCTCTGTCTCTGTCTCTGCCTCTGTCTCTGTCTGTGGCTCTGCCTTTGTCTCATGCGCCTCTGTCTTTGTCTCTGTCTGTGGCTCTGCCTTTGTCTCATGCGCCTCTGTCTTTGTCTCTGTCTGTGTCTCTTTCTGTGCCTCTGTCTCTGTCTCTGTCTCTGCCCGTGTCTCTGTCTCTGTCTCTGTCTCGGTCTCTGTCTCTGCCTCTGTCTCTGTCCCTGTCTCTGTCTCCGTCTCCGTCTCTGTCTCTGTCTCTGTCATTGGCTCCATCTCTGTCTCTGTCTCAGTCTCTGTCTCTGTCTCTGTCTCTGTCTCTGTCTCTGTCTCTGCCCGTGTCTCTGTCTCTGTCTCTGTCTCTGTCTCGGTCTCTGTCTCCGTCTTTGTGTCCGTCTTTGTCTCCGTCCTTGTCTCCGTCTGTGTCTCCGTCCGTGTCTCCTGCCCCGCTGTCTCGGTCGTTGTCTCATGCGCGTCTGCCTCTGTCTCTGTCTCTGTATGTGTCTCTGTCTCTGTCTCTGTCTCTGTCTCTGTCTCGGTCTCTGTCTCCGTCTTTGTGTCCGTCTTTGTCTCCGTCCTTGTCTCCGTCTGTGTCTCCGTCCGTGTCTCCTGCCCCTCTGTCTCGGTCGTTGTCTCATGCGCGTCTGCCTCTGTCTCTGTCTCTGTCTGTGTCTCTGTCTCTGTCTCTGTCTCTGTCTCTGTCTCTGTCTCTGTCTCGGTCTCTGCCTCTGTCTCTGTCCCTGTCTCTGTCTCTGTCTCTGTCTCTGTCTCTGTCTCTGTCTCTGCCTCTATCTCTGTCCCTGTCTCTGTCTCCGACTCCGTCTCTGTCTCTGTCTCTGTCATTGGCTCCATCTCTGTCTCTGTCTCAGTCTCTGTCTCTGTCTCTGTCTCTGTCTCTGTCTCTGTCTCTGCCCGTGTCTCTGTCTCTGTCTCTGTCTCTGTCTCTGTCTCTGTCTCGGTCTCTGTCTCCGTCTTTGTGTCCGTCTTTGTCTCCGTCCTTGTCTCCGTCTGTGTCTCCGTCCGTGTCTCCTGCCCCTCTGTCTCGGTCGTTGTCTCATGCGCGTCTGCCTCTGTCTCTGTCTCTGTCTGTGTCTCTGTCTCTGTCTCTGTCTCTGTCTCTGTCTCTGTCTCCGTCTCTGTCTCGGTCTCTGCCTCTGTCTCTGTCCCTGTCTCTGTCTCCGTCTCCGTCTCTGTCTCTGTCTCTGTCATTTGCTCCATCTCTGTCTCTGTCTCAGTCTCTGTCTCTGTCTCTGTCTCTGTCTCTGCCCGTGTCTCTGTCTCTGTCTCTGTCTCTGTCTCTGTCTCTGTCTCGGTCTCTGTCTCCGTCTTTGTGTCCGTCTTTGTCTCCGTCCTTGTCTCCGTCTGTGTCTCCGTCCGTGTCTCCTGCCCCTCTGTCTCGGTCGTTGTCTCATGCGCGGCTGCCTCTGTCTCTGTCTCTGTCTGTGTCTCTGTCTCTGTCTGTGTCTCTGTCTCTGTCTCTGTCTCTGTCTCTGTCTCGGTCTCTGTCTCCGTCTTTGTGTCCGTCTTTGTCTCCGTGCTTGTCTCTGTCTGTGTCTCCGTCCGTGTCTCCTGCCCCTCTGTCTCTGTCTCTGTCTCAGTCTCTGTCTCTGTTTCTGTCTCTGCCTCTGTCTCTGTCTCTGTCTCTGTCTCTGTCTCTGTCTGTGTCTCTGCCTCTGTCTCCGTGTCTGTCTCTGTCTCTGTCTGTGTCTCTGCCTCTGTATCGGTCTCTGCCTTTGTCTCTGTCTCCATCTCTGTCTCTGTATCTGTCTCTGTCTCTGTCTCTGTCTCCGTCTCTGCCTCTGCCTCTGTCTCTGTCCCTGTCTCTGTCTCCGTCTCCGTCTCTGTCTCTGTCTCTGTCATTTGCTCCATCTCTGTCTCTGTCTCAGTCTCTGTCTCTGTCTCTGTCTCTGTCTCTGCCCGTGTCTCTGTCTCTGTCTCTGTCTCTGTCTCTGTCTCTGTCTCTGTCTCGGTCTCTGTCTCCGTCTTTGTGTCCGTCTTTGTCTCCGTCCTTGTCTCCGTCTGTGTCTCCGTCCGTGTCTCCTGCCCCTCTGTCTCGGTCGTTGTCTCATGCGCGTCTGCCTCTGTCTCTGTCTCTGTCTGTGTCTCTGTCTCTGTCTCTGTCTCTGTCTCTGTCTCGGTCTCTGTCTCCGTCTGTGTCTCCGTCCGTGTCTCCTGCCCCTCTGTCTCTGTCTCTGTCTCAGTCTCTGTCTCTGTTTCTGTCTCTGCCTCTGTCTCTGTCTCTGTCTCTGTCTCTGTCTCTGTCTGTGTCTCTGCCTCTGTCTCCGTGTCTGTCTCTGTCTCTGTCTGTGTCTCTGCCTCTGTATCGGTCTCTGCCTTTGTCTCTGTCTCCATCTCTGTCTCTGTATCTGTCTCTGTCTCTGTCTCTGTCTCTGTCTCCGTCTCTGCCTCTGTCTTTGTTCCTGTCTCTGTCCCTGTCTCTGTCTCCGTCTCTGTCTCTGTCTCTGTCTCTGTCTCCCTCTTCGTCTCTGTCTCTGTCTCTGTCATTGGCTCCATCTCTGTCTCTGTCTCAGTCTCTGTCTCTGTCTCTGTCTCTGTCTCTGTCTCTGTCTCTGTTTCTGTCTCTGTCTCTGTCTCTGTCTCTGTCTCTGTCTCTGTCTCTGTCTCTGTCTCTGTCTCTGTCTCTGTCTCTGTCTCTGTTTCTGTCTCTGTCTCTGTCTCTGTCTCTGTCTCTGCCTCTGCCTCTGCCTCTGTCTCTGTCTCAGTCTCTGTCTCTGTCTCTGTCTCTGTCTCTGTCTCTGCCTCTGTCTCTGTCCCTGTCTCTGTTTCCGCCTCTGTCTCTGTTTCTGACCCTGTCTCTGTCTCTGTTCCTGTCTCTGTATCTGTCTCTGTCTCTGTCTGTGTGTCTGCCTCTGTATCGGTCTCTGCCTTTGTCTCTGTCTCCATCTCTGTCTCTGTCTCTGTCTCTGTCTCTGTCTCTGCCTCTGTCTTTGTCCCTGTCTCTGTCCCTGTCTCTGTCTCCGTCTCTGTCTCTGTCTCTGTCTCTGTCTCTGTCTCCGTCTCCGTCTCTGTCTCTGTCTCTGTCATTGGCTCCATCTCTGTCTCTGTCTCAGTCTCTGTCTCTGTCTCTGTCTCTGTCTCTGTCTCTGTCTCTCTCTCTGTATCTGTTTCTGTCTCTGTCTCTGTCTCCGTCTCTCTCTCTTTTCCTGTCTCTGTCTCGGTCTCTGTCTCTGTCCCTGTCTGCGTCTCCGTTTCTGTCTCTGTCTCTGTCATTGGCTCCATCTCTGTCTCTGTCTCTGTCTCTGTCTCTGTCTCTGTCTCTGTCCCTGTCTCTGTCTCTGTCTCGGTCTCTGTCTCCGTCTTTGTGTCCGTCTTTGTCTCCGTCCTTGTCTCCGTTTGTGTCTCCGTCCGTGTCTCCTGCCCCTCTGTCTCGGTCGTTGTCTCATGCGCGTCTGTCTCTGTCTCTGTCTCTGTATCGGTCTCTGCCTTTGTCTCTGTCTCTGTCTCTGTCTCTGTCTCTGCCTCTGCCTCTGCCTCTGCCTCTGTCCCCGTTTCTGTCTCCGTCTCCGTCTCCGTCTCTGTCTCTGTCTCTGTCTCTGTCTCTGTCTCTGTCTCTGTATCGGACTCTGTCTCCGTCTTTGTCTTCGTCGTCGTCTTCCTCTTTGTCTCCGTCTTTGTCTCTGTCTTTGTCTCCATCTTTGTCTCCGTCTTTGTCTCCGTCTTTGTGTCCGTCTTTGTCTCCGTCCTTGTCTCCGTTTGTGTCTCCGTCCGTGTCTCCTGCCCCTCTGTCTCGGTCGTTGTCTCATGCGCGTCTGCCTCTGTCTCTGTCTCTGTATCGGTCTCTGCCTTTGTCTCTGTCTCTGTCTCTGTCTCTGTCTCTGTCTCTGCCTCTGCCTCTGCCTCCGCCTCTGTCCCCGTCTCTGTCTCCGTCTCCGTCTCCGTCTCTGTCTCTGTCTCTGTCTCTGTCTCTGTATCGGACTCTGTCTCCGTCTTTGTCTTCGTCGTCGTCTTCCTCTTTGTCTCCGTCTTTGTCTCTGTCTTTGTCTCCATCTTTGCCTCCGTCTTTGTCTCCGTCTTTGCCTCCGTCTTTGTCTCCGTATTTGTCTCCGTCTGTGTCTCCATTTTGTCTCCGCCTTTGTCTCCGTCCTTGTCTCCATCTTTGTCTCCGTCTTTGTCACCGTCTTTGTCTCCGTCTTTGTCTCCGTCCGTGTTTCCTGCCCCTCTGTCTCGGTCGTTGTCTCATGCGCGTCTGTCTCTGTCTCTGTCTCTGTCTGTGTCTCTGTCTCTGTCTCTGCCTCTGTATCGGTCTCTGTCTTTGGCTCTGTCTCTGTCTCAGTCTCTGTCTCTGTCTCTGTCTCTGTCTCTGTCCCTGTCCCTGTCTCTGTCTCTGCCTCTGTCTCTGTCTCTGCCTCTGCCTCTGTCTCTGTCCCTGTCTCTGTCTCCTTCTCCGTCTCCGTCTCTGTCTCCGTCTTTGTACCTGTCTTTGTCTCCGTATTTGTCTCCGTCTGTGTCTCCATATTTGTCTCCGTCTTTGTCTACGTCTTTGCCTCCGTCTTTGTCTCCGTATTTGTCTCTGTCTGTGTCTCCATCTTTGTCTCCGCCTGTGTCTCCGTCTTTGTCTCCGTCGTCGTCTTCCTCTTCGTCTCCGTCTTTGTCACCGTCTTTGTCTCCGTCTTTGTCTCCGTCCACGTCTCCTGCCCCTCTGTCTCTGTCTCTGTCTCTGTCTCTGTCTCTGTCTCTGTCTCTGTCTCTGTCTCTGTCTCTGTCTCTGTCTCTGTCTCTGTCTCTGTCTCTGTCTCTGTCTCTGTCTCTGTCTCTGTCTCTGTCCTGTCTCTGTCTCTGTCTCTGCCTCTGTCTCTGTCTGTGGCTCTGTCTTTGTCTCTGTCTGTGGCTCTGTCTGTGCCTCTGTCTCTGTCTCTGTCTCTGTCCTTTTCTCTGTCTCTGTCTCTGTCCTGTCTCTGTCTCTGTCTCTGTCTCTGCCTCTGTCTCTGTCTGTGTCTCCATCTTTGTCTCCGCCTGTGTCTCCGTCTTTGTCTCCGTCGTCGTCTTCCTCTTCGTCTCCGTCTTTGTCTCCGTCTTTGTCACCGTCTTTGTCTCCGTCTTTGTCTCCGTCCACGTCTCCTGCCCCTCTGTCTCTGTCTCTGTCTCAGTCTCTGTCTCTGTCTCCGTCTCTGTCTCTGTTTCTGTCTCTGCCTCTGTCTCTGCCTCTGTCTCTGTCTCTGTCTCTGTCTCTGTCTCTGCCCGTGTCTCTGTCTCTGTCTCTGTCTCTGTCTCTGTCTCTGTCTCGGTCTCTGTCTCCGTCTTTGTGTGCGTCTTTGTCTCCGTCCTTGTCTCCGCCTGTGTCTCCGTCCGTGTCTCCTGCCCCTCTGTCTCGGTCGTTGTCTCATGCGCGTCTGCCTCTGTCTCTGTCTCTGTCTGTGTCTCTGTCTCTGTCTCTGTCTCTGTCTCTGTCTCTGTCTCTGTCTCGGTCTCTGCCTCTGTCTCTGTCCCTGTCTCTGTCTCCGTCTCCGTCTCTGTCTCTGTCTCTGTCATTGGCTCCATCTCTGTCTCTGTCTCAGTCTCTGTCTCTGTCTCCGTCTCCGTCTCTGTCTCTGTCTCTGTCATTGGCTCCATCTCTGTCTCTGTCTCAGTCTCTGTCTCTGTCTCTGTCTCTGTCTCTGTCTCTGTCTCTGCCCGTGTCTCTGTCTCTGTCTCTGTCTCTGTCTCTGTCTCTGTCTCTGTCTCTGTCTCTGTCTCTGTCTCGGTCTCTGTCTCCGTCTTTGTGTCCGACTTTGTCTCCGTCCTTGTCTCCGTCTGTGTCTCCGTCCGTGTCTCCTGCCCCTCTGTCTCGGTCGTTGTCTCATGCGCGTCTGCCTCTGTCTCTGTCTCTGTCTGTGTCTCTTTTCCTGTCTCTGTCTCTGTCTCTGTCTCTGTCCTTTTCTCTGTCTCTGTCTCTGTTCCCTTCTCTGTCTCCGCCTCTGCCTCTGTCTCCGTCTTTGTCTCCATCTTTGTCTGCGTCTTTGTATCCGTCTTTGTCACCGTCCTTGTCTCCGTCGTCGTCTTCCTCTTCGTCTCCGTCTTTGTCTCCGTCCTTGTCACCATCGTTTTCTCCGTCTTTGTCTCCGTCTTTGTCTAGGTCTTTGTCTCTGCCACTGTCTCTGTCTCTGTCTCTGTTTCTGTCTCTGTCTCTGTCTCTGTCTCTGTCCCTGTCTCTGTCTCTGTCTCTGTCACTGTCCCTGTCTCTGCCTCTGTCTCTGCCCCTGTCTCTGTCTCCGTCCCCGCCGCTGTCTCTGTCTCTGTCTCTGTGTCCATCTCTGTCTCTGTCTCTGTCTCTGTCTGTGTCTCTGCCTCTGTCTCCGTGTCTGTCTCTGTCTCTGTCTCTGTCTCTGTCTCCATCTCTGTCTCTGTCTCTGTCTCTGTCTCTGTCTCTGTCTCTGTCTCTGTCTCTGTCTCTGTCTCTGTCTCTGTCTCTGCCTCTGTCTCTGTCCCTGTCTCTGTCTCCGTCTCCGTCTCTGTCTCTGTCTCTGTCATTGGCTCCATCTCTGTCTCTGTCTCAGTCTCTGTCTCTCTCTCTGTCTCTGTCTCTGTCTCTGTCTCTGTCTCTGCCCGTGTCTCTGTCTCTGTCTCTGTCTCTGTCTCTGTCTCTGTCTCGGTCTCTGTCTCCGTCTTTGTGTGCGTCTTTGTCTCCGTCCTTGTCTCCGTCTGTGTCTCCGTCCGTGTCTCCTGTCCCTCTGTCTCGGTCGTTGTCTCATGTGCGTCTGCCTCTGTCTCTGTCTCTGTCTGTGTCTCTGTCTCTGTCTCTGTCTCTGTCTCGGTCTCTGTCTCCGTCTTTGTGTCCGTCTTTGTCTCCGTGCTTGTCTCCGTCTCTGTCTCCGTCCGTGTCTCCTGCCCCTCTGTCTCGGTCGTTGTCTCATGCGCGTCTGTCTCTGTCTCTGTCTCTGTCTGTGTCTCTGCCTCTGTATCGGTCTCTGCCTTTGTCTCTGTCTCCATCTCTGTCTCTGTATCTGTCTCTGTCTCTGTCTCTGTCTCTGTCTCCGTCTCTGCCTCTGTCTTTGTCCCTGTCTCTGTCCCTGTCTCTGTCTCCGTCTCTGTCTCTGTCTCTGTCTCTGTCTCCCTCTTCGTCTCTGTCTCTGTCTCTGTCATTGGCTCCATCTCTGTCTCTGTCTCAGTCTCTGTCTCTGTCTCTGTCTCTGTCTCTGTCTCTGTCTCTGTCTCTGTCTCTGTCTCTGTTTCTGTCTCTGTCTCTGTCTCTGTCTCTGTCTCTGTCTCTGTCTCTGTCTCTGTCTCTTTCTCTGTCTCTGTCTCTGTCTCTGTCTCTGTCTCTGTCTCTGTCTCTGCCCGTGTCTCTGTCTCTGTCTCTGTCTCGGTCTCTGCCTCCGTCTTTGTGTCCGTCTTTGTCTCCGTCCTTGTCTCCGTCTGTGTCTCCGTCCGTGTCTCCTGCCCCTCTGTCTCGGTCGTTGTCTCATGCGCGTCTGCCTCTGTCTCTGTCTCTGTCTGTGTCTCTGTCTCTGTCTCGGTCTCTGTCTCCGTCTTTGTGTCCGTCTTTGTCTCCGTCCTTGTCTCCGTCTGTGTCTCCGTCCGTGTCTCCTGCCCCTCTGTCTCGGTCGTTGTCTCATGCGCGTCTGCCTCTGTCTCTGTCTCTGTCTGTGTCTCTGTCTCTGTCTCTGTCTCTGTCTCTGTCTCTGTCTCTGTCTCTGTCTCGGTCTCTGCCTCTGTCTCTGTCCCTGTCTCTGTCTCCGTCTCCGTCTCTGTCTCTGTCTCTGTCATTGGCTCCATCTCTGTCTCTGTCTCAGTCTCTGTCTCTGTCTCTGTCTCTGTCTCTGTCTCTGTCTCTGCCTCTGCCCGTGTCTCTGTCTCTGTCTCTGTCTCTGTCTCTGTCTCTGTCTCGGTCTCTGTCTCCGTCTTTGTGTCCGTCTTTGTCTCCGTCCTTGTCTCCGTCTGTGTCTCCGTCCGTGTCTCCTGCCCCTCTGTCTCGGTCGTTGTCTCATGCGCGTCTGCCTCTGTCTCTGTCTCTGTCTCTGTCTCTGTCTGTGTCTCTGTCTCTGTCTCTGTCTCTGTCTCTGTCTCTGTCTCGGTCTCTGTCTCCGTCTTTGTGTCCGTCTTTGTCTCCGTGCTTGTCTCCGTCTGTGTCTCCGTCCGTGTCTCCTGCCCCTCTGTCTCGGTCGTTGTCTCATGCGCGTCTGTCTCTGTCTCTGTCTCTGTCTGTGTCTCTGCCTCTGTATCGGTCTCTGCCTTTGTCTCTGTCTCCATCTCTGTCTCTGTATCTGTCTCTGTCTCTGTCTCTGTCTCTGTCTCTGTCTCTGTCTCTGTCTCCGTCTCTGCCTCTGTCTTTGTCCCTGTCTCTGTCCCTGTCTCTGTCTCCTGCCCCTCCGTCTCGGTCGTTGTCTCATGCGCGTCTGCCTCTGTCTCTGTCTCTGTCTCTGTCTCTGTCTGTGTCTCTGTCTCTGTCTCTGTCTCTGACTCTGTCTCTGTCTCGGTCTCTGTCTCCGTCTTTGTGTCCGTCTTTGTCTCCGTCTTTGTCTCCGTCGTCGTCTTCCTCTTCGTCTCCGTCTTTGTCTCCGTCTTTGTCACCGTCTTTGTCTCCGTCTTTGTCTCCGTCCACGTCTCCTGCCCCTCTGTCTCTGTCCCTGTCTCAGTCTCTGTCTCTGTCTCCGTCTCTGTCTCTGTTTCTGTCTCTGCCTCTGTCTCTGCCTCTGTCTCTGTCTCTGTCTCTGTCTCTGTCTCTGCCTCTGTTTCTGTCTATGGCTCTGTCTTTGTCTCATGCGCCTCTGTCTTTGTCTCTGTCTGTGTCTCTGTCTGTGCCTCTGCCTCTGTCTCTGTTTCTGTCTCTGTCGCTGCCCCTGTCTCTGTCTCTATCTCTGTCTCTTTTCCTGCCTCTGTCTCTGTCGCTGCCCCTGTCTCTGTCTCTATCTCTGTCTCTTTTCCTGTCTCTGTCTCTGTCTCTGTCTCTGTCCTTTTCTCTGTCTCTGTCTCTGTTCCCTTCTCTGTCTCCGCCTCTGCCTCTGTCTCCGTCTTTGTCTCCATCTTTGTCTGCGTCTTTGTATCCGTCTTTGTCACCGTCCTTGTCTCCGTCGTCGTCTTCCTCTTCGTCTCCGTCTTTGTCTCCGTCCTTGTCACCATCGTTTTCTCCGTCTTTGTCTCCGTCTTTGTCTAGGTCTTTGTCTCTGCCACTGTCTCTGTCTCTGTCTCTGTTTCTGTCTCTGTCTCTGTCTCTGTCTCTGTCCCTGTCTCTGTCTCTGTCTCTGTCACTGTCCCTGTCTCTGCCTCTGTCTCTGTCCCTGTCTCTGTCTCCGTCCCCGCCGCTGTCTCTGTCTCTGTCTCTGTGTCCATCTCTGTCTCTGTCTCTGTCTCTGTCTGTGTCTCTGCCTCTGTCTCCGTGTCTGTCTCTGTCTCTGTCTCTGTCTCTGTCTCCATCTCTGTCTCTGTCTCTGTCTCTGTCTCTGTCTCTGTCTCTGTCTCTGTCTCTGTCTCTGTCTCTGTCTCTGCCTCTGTCTCTGTCCCTGTCTCTGTCTCCGTCTCCGTCTCTGTCTCTGTCTCTGTCATTGGCTCCATCTCTGTCTCTGTCTCAGTCTCTGTCTCTGTCTCTGTCTCTGTCTCTGTCTCTGTCTCTGTCTCTGCCCGTGTCTCTGTCTCTGTCTCTGTCTCTGTCTCTGTCTCTGTCTCGGTCTCTGTCTCCGTCTTTGTGTGCGTCTTTGTCTCCGTCCTTGTCTCCGTCTGTGTCTCCGTCCGTGTCTCCTGTCCCTCTGTCTCGGTCGTTGTCTCATGCGCGTCTGCCTCTGTCTCTGTCTCTGACTGTGTCTCTGTCCCTGTCTCTGTCTCTGTCTCTGTCTCTGTCTCGGTCTCTGCCTCTGTCTCTGTCCCTGTCTCTGTCTCCGTCTCCGTCTCTGTCTCTGTCTCTGTCATTGGCTCCATCTCTGTCTCTGTCTCAGTCTCTGTCTCTGTCTCTTTCTCTGTCTCTGTCTCTGTCTCTGCCCGTGTCTCTGTCTCTGTCTCTGTCTCTGTCTCTGTCTCTGTCTCTGTCTCGGTCTCTGTCTCCGTCTTTGTGTCCGTCTTTGTCTCCGTCCTTGTCTCCGTCTGTGTCTCCGTCCGTGTCTCCTGCCCCTCTGTCTCGGTCGTTGTCTCATGTGCGTCTGCCTCTGTCTCTGTCTCTGTCTGTGTCTCTGTCTCTGTCTCTGTCTCTGTCTCTGTCTCGGTCTCTGTCTCCGTCTTTGTGTCCGTCTTTGTCTCCGTGCTTGTCTCCGTCTGTGTCTCCGTCCGTGTCTCCTGCCCCTCTGTCTCGGTCGTTGTCTCATGCGCGTCTGTCTCTGTCTCTGTCTCTGTCTGTGTCTCTGCCTCTGTATCGGTCTCTGCCTTTGTCTCTGTCTCCATCTCTGTCTCTGTATCTGTCTCTGTCTCTGTCTCTGTCTCTGTCTCCGTCTCTGCCTCTGTCTTTGTCCCTGTCTCTGTCCCTGTCTCTGTCTCCGTCTCTGTCTCTGTCTCTGTCTCTGTCTCCCTCTTCGTCTCTGTCTCTGTCTCTGTCATTGGCTCCATCTCTGTCTCTGTCTCAGTCTCTGTCTCTGTCTCTGTCTCTGTCTCTGTCTCTGTCTCTGTCTCTGTCTCTGTCTCTGTCTCTGTTTCTGTCTCTGTCTCTGTCTCTGTCTCTGTCTCTGTCTCTGTCTCTGTCTCTGTCTCTGTCTCTGTCTCTGTCTCTGTCTCTGCCTCTGTCTCTGTCTCTGTCTATGTCTCTGTCTCTGTCTCTGTCCTGTCTCTCTCTCTGTCTCTGCCTCTGTCTCTGTCTGTGGCTCTGCCTTTGTCTCATGCGCCTCTGTCTTTGTCTCTGTCTGTGTCTCTTTCTGTGCCTCTGTCTCTGTCTCTGTTTCCGTCTCTGTCGCTGCCTCTGTCTCTGTATCCGTCTCTCTCTCTTTTCCTGTCTCTGTCTCTGTCTCTGTCTCTGTCACTGTCTCTGTCTCCGTCTCCGTCTCTGTCTCTGTCTCTGTCTCTGTCTCTGTCTCTGTCTCTGTCTCTGCCTCTGTCTCTGTCCCTGTCTCTGTCTCCGTCTCCGTCTCTGTCTCTGTCTCTGTCATTGGCTCCATCTCTGTCTCTGTCTCAGTCTCTGTCTCTGTCTCTGTCTCTTTCTCTGTCTCTGTCTCTGTCTCTGTCTCTGTCTCTGTCTCTGTCTCTGCCCGTGTCTCTGTCTCTGTCTCTGTCTCGGTCTCTGCCTCCGTCTTTGTGTCCGTCTTTGTCTCCGTGCTTGTCTCCGTCTGTGTCTCCGTCCGTGTCTCCTGCCCCTCTGTCGCGGTCGTTGTCTCATGCGCGTCTGTCTCTGTCTCTGTCTCTGTCTGTGTCTCTGCCTCTGTATCGGTCTCTGCCTTTGTCTCTGTCTCCATCTCTGTCTCTGTATCTGTCTCTGTCTCTGTCTCTGTCTCTGTCTCTGTCTCCGTCTCTGCCTCTGTCTTTGTCCCTGTCTCTGTCCCTGTCTCTGTCTCCGTCTCTGTCTCTGTCTCTGTCTCTGTCTCCCTCTTCGTCTCTGTCTCTGTCTCTGTCATTGGCTCCATCTCTGTCTCTGTCTCAGTCTCTGTCTCTGTCTCTGTCTCTGTCTCTGTCCCTGTCTCTGTCTCCGTCTCTGTCTCTGTCTCTGTCTCTGTCTCCCTCTTCGCCTCTGTCTCTGTCTCTGTCATTGGCCCCATCTCTGTCTCTGTCTCAGTCTCTGTCTCTGTCTCTGTCTCTGTCTCTGTCTCTGTCTCTGTCCTTTTCTCTGTCTCTGTCTCTGTCCTGTCTCTGTCTCTGTCTCTGTCTCTGGCTCTGTCTCTGTCTGTGTCTCCATCTTTGTCTCCGCCTGTGTCTCCGTCTTTGTCTCCGTCGTCGTCTTCCTCTTCGTCTCCGTCTTTGTCTCCGTCTTTGTCACCGTCTTTGTCTCCGTCTTTGTCTCCGTCCACGTCTCCTGCCCCTCTGTCTCTGTCTCTGTCTCAGTCTCTGTCTCTGTCTCCGTCTCTGTCTCTGTTTCCGTCTCTGCCTCTGTCTCTGCCTCTGTCTCTGTCTCTGTCTCTGTCTCTGTCTCTGCCTCTGTTTCTGTCTATGGCTCTGTCTTTGTCTCATGCGCCTCTGTCTTTGTCTCTGTCTGTGTCTCTGTCTGTGCCTCTGCCTCTGTCTCTGTTTCTGTCTCTGTCGCTGCCCCTGTCTCTGTCTCTATCTCTGTCTCTTTTCCTGCCTCTGTCTCTGTCGCTGCCCCTGTCTCTGTCTCTATCTCTGTCTCTTTTCCTGTCTCTGTCTCTGTCTCTGTCTCTGTCCTTTTCTCTGTCTCTGTGTCTGTTCCCTTCTCTGTCTCCGCCTCTGCCTCTGTCTCCGTCTTTGTCTCCATCTTTGTCTGCGTCTTTGTATCCGTCTTTGTCACCGTCCTTGTCTCCGTCGTCGTCTTCCTCTTCGTCTCCGTCTTTGTCTCCGTCCTTGTCACCATCGTTTTCTCCGTCTTTGTCTCCGTCTTTGTCTAGGTCTTTGTCTCTGCCACTGTCTCTGTCTCTGTCTCTGTTTCTGTCTCTGTCTCTGTCTCTGTCTCTGTCCCTGTCTCTGTCTCTGTCTCTGTCACTGTCCCTGTCTCTGCCTCTGTCTCTGTCCCTGTCTCTGTCTCCGTCCCCGCCGCTGTCTCTGTCTCTGTCTCTGTGTCCATCTCTGTCTCTGTCTCTGTCTCTGTCTGTGTCTCTGCCTCTGTCTCCGTGTCTGTCTCTGTCTCTGTCTCTGTCTCTGTCTCCATCTCTGTCTCCGTCTCTGTCTCTGTCTCTGTCTCTGTCTCTGTCTCTGTCTCTGCCTCTGTCTCTGTCCCTGTCTCTGTCTCCGTCTCCGTCTCTGTCTCTGTCTCTGTCATTGGCTCCATCTCTGTCTCTGTCTCAGTGTCTGTCTCTGTCTCTGTCTCTGTCTCTGTCTCTGTCTCTGCCCGTGTCTCTGTCTCTGTCTCTGTCTCTGTCTCTGTCTCGGTCTCTGTCTCCGTCTTTGTGTGCGTCTTTGTCTCCGTCCTTGTCTCCGTCTGTGTCTCCGTCCGTGTCTCCTGTCCCTCTGTCTCGGTCGTTGTCTCATGCGCGTCTGCCTCTGTCTCTGTCTCTGACTGTGTCTCTGTCCCTGTCTCTGTCTCTGTCTCTGTCTCTGTCTCGGTCTCTGCCTCTGTCTCTGTCCCTGTCTCTGTCTCCGTCTCCGTCTCTGTCTCTGTCTCTGTCATTGGCTCCATCTCTGTCTCTGTCTCAGTCTCTGTCTCTGTCTCTGTCTCTGTCTCTGTCTCTGTCTCTGCCCGTGTCTCTGTCTCTGTCTCTGTCTCTGTCTCTGTCTCTGTCTCTGTCTCGGTCTCTGTCTCCGTCTTTGTGTCCGTCTTTGTCTCCGTCCTTGTCTCCGTCTGTGTCTCCGTCCGTGTCTCCTGCCCCTCTGTCTCGGTCGTTGTCTCATGCGCGTCTGTCTCTGTCTCTGTCTCTGTCTGTGTCTCTGCCTCTGTATCGGTCTCTGCCTTTGTCTCTGTCTCCATCTCTGTCTCTGTATCTGTCTCTGTCTCTGTCTCTGTCTCTGTCTCTGTCTCCGTCTCTGCCTCTGTCTTTGTCCTGTCTCTGTCCCTGTCTCTGTCTCCGTCTCTGTCTCCGTCTCTGTCTCTGTCTCTGTCTCTGTCTCCCTCTTCGTCTCTGTCTCTGTCTCTGTCATTGGCTCCATCTCTGTCTCTGTCTCAGTCTCTGTCTCTGTCTCTGTCTCTGTCTCTGTCCCTGTCTCTGTCTCCGTCTCTGTCTCTGTCTCTGTCTCTGTCTCCCTCTTCGTCTCTGTCTCTGTCTCTGTCATTGGCCCCATCTCTGTCTCTGTCTCAGTCTCTGTCTCTGTCTCTGTCTCTGTCTCTGTCTCTGTCTCGGTCTCTGCCTCTGTCTCTGTCCCTGTCTCTGTCTCCGTCTCCGTCTCTGTCTCTGTCTCTGTCATTGGCTCCATCTCTGTCTCTGTCTCTGTCTCTGTCTCTGTCTCTGTCTCCGTCTCTGCCTCTGTCTTTGTCCCTGTCTCTGTCCCTGTCTCTGTCTCCGTCTCTGTCTCTGTCTCTGTCTCTGTCTCCCTCTTCGTCTCTGTCTCTGTCTCTGTCATTGGCTCCATCTCTGTCTCTGTCACAGTCTCTGTCTCTGTCTCTGTCTCTGTCTCTGTCCCTGTCTCTGTCTCCGTCTCTGTCTCTGTCTCTGTCTCTGTCTCCCTCTTCGTCTCTGTCTCTGTCTCTGTCATTGGCCCCATCTCTGTCTCTGTCTCAGTCTCTGTCTCTGTCTCTGTCTCTGTCTCTGTCTCTGTCTCTGTCCTTTTCTCTGTCCCTGTCTCTGTCCTGTCTCTGTCTCTGTCTCTGGCTCTGTCTCTGTCTGTGTCTCCATCTTTGTCTCCGCCTGTGTCTCCGTCTTTGTCTCCGTCGTCGTCTTCCTCTTCGTCTCCGTCTTTGTCTCCGTCTTTGTCACCGTCTTTGTCTCCGTCTTTGTCTCCGTCCACGTCTCCTGCCCCTCTGTCTCTGTCTCTGTCTCAGTCTCTGTCTCTGTCTCCGTCTCTGTCCCTGTTTCCGTCTCTGCCTCTGTCTCTGCCTCTGTCTCTGTCTCTGTCTCTGTCTCTGTCTCTGCCTCTGTTTCTGTCTATGGCTCTGTCTTTGTCTCATGCGCCTCTGTCTTTGTCTCTGTCTGTGTCTCTGTCTGTGCCTCTGCCTCTGTCTCTGTTTCTGTCTCTGTCGCTGCCCCTGTCTCTGTCTCTATCTCTGTCTCTTTTCCTGCCTCTGTCTCTGTCGCTGCCCCTGTCTCTGTCTCTATCTCTGTCTCTTTTCCTGTCTCTGTCTCTGTCTCTGTCTCTGTCCTTTTCTCTGTCTCTGTCTCTGTTCCCTTCTCTGTCTCCGCCTCTGCCTCTGTCTCCGTCTTTGTCTCCATCTTTGTCTGCGTCTTTGTATCCGTCTTTGTCACCGTCCTTGTCTCCGTCGTCGTCTTCCTCTTCGTCTCCGTCTTTGTCTCCGTCCTTGTCACCATCGTTTTCTCCGTCTTTGTCTCCGTCTTTGTCTAGGTCTTTGTCTCTGCCACTGTCTCTGTCTCTGTCTCTGTTTCTGTCTCTGTCTCTGTCTCTGTCTCTGTCCCTGTCTCTGTCTCTGTCTCTGTCACTGTCCCTGTCTCTGCCTCTGTCTCTGCCCTGTCTCTGTCTCCGTCCCCGCCGCTGTCTCTGTCTCTGTCTCTGTGTCCATCTCTGTCTCTGTCTCTGTCTCTGTCTGTGTCTCTGCCTCTGTCTCCGTGTCTGTCTCTGTCTCTGTCTCTGTCTCTGTCTCCATCTCTGTCTCCGTCTCTGTCTCTGTCTCTGTCTCTGTCTCTGTCTCTGTCTCTGCCTCTGTCTCTGTCCCTGTCTCTGTCTCCGTCTCCGTCTCTGTCTCTGTCTCTGTCATTGGCTCCATCTCTGTCTCTGTCTCAGTCTCTGTCTCTGTCTCTGTCTCTGTCTCTGTCTCTGTCTCTGTCTCTGCCCGTGTCTCTGTCTCTGTCTCTGTCTCTGTCTCTGTCTCGGTCTCTGTCTCCGTCTTTGTGTGCGTCTTTGTCTCCGTCCTTGTCTCCGTCTGTGTCTCCGTCCGTGTCTCCTGTCCCTCTGTCTCGGTCGTTGTCTCATGCGCGTCTGCCTCTGTCTCTGTCTCTGACTGTGTCTCTGTCCCTGTCTCTGTCTCTGTCTCTGTCTCTGTCTCGGTCTCTGCCTCTGTCTCTGTCCCTGTCTCTGTCTCCGTCTCCGTCTCTGTCTCTGTCTCTGTCATTGGCTCCATCTCTGTCTCTGTCTCAGTCTCTGTCTCTGTCTCTGTCTCTGTCTCTGTCTCTGTCTCTGCCCGTGTCTCTGTCTCTGTCTCTGTCTCTGTCTCTGTCTCTGTCTCTGTCTCGGTCTCTGTCTCCGTCTTTGTGCCCGTCTTTGTCTCCGTCCTTGTCTCCGTCTGTGTCTCCGTCCGTGTCTCCTGCCCCTCTGTCTCGGTCGTTGTCTCATGCGCGTCTGCCTCTGTCTCTGTCTCTGTCTGTGTCTCTGTCTCTGTCTCTGTCTCTGTCTCTGTCTCGGTCTCTGTCTCCGTCTTTGTGTCCGTCTTTGTCTCCGTGCTTGTCTCCGTCTGTGTCTCCGTCCGTGTCTCCTGCCCCTCTGTCTCGGTCGTTGTCTCATGCGCGTCTGTCTCTGTCTCTGTCTCTGTCTGTGTCTCTGCCTCTGTATCGGTCTCTGCCTTTGTCTCTGTCTCCATCTCTGTCTCTGTATCTGTCTCTGTCTCTGTCTCTGTCTCTGTCTCTGTCTCTGTCTCCGTCTCTGCCTCTGTCTTTGTCCCTGTCTCTGTCCCTGTCTCTGTCTCCGTCTCTGTCTCTGTCTCTGTCTCTGTCTCCCTCTTCGTCTCTGTCTCTGTCTCTGTCATTGGCTCCATCTCTGTCTCTGTCTCAGTCTCTGTCTCTGTCTCTGTCTCTGTCTCTGTCCCTGTCTCTGTCTCCGTCTCTGTCTCTGTCTCTGTCTCTGTCTCCCTCTTCGTCTCTGTCTCTGTCTCTGTCATTGGCCCCATCTCTGTCTCTGTCTCAGTCTCTGTCTCTGTCTCTGTCCCTGTCTCTGTCTCTGTCTCTGTCCTTTTCTCTGTCTCTGTCTCTGTCCTGTCTCTGTCTCTGTCTCTGGCTCTGTCTCTGTCTGTGTCTCCATCTTTGTCTCCGCCTGTGTCTCCGTCTTTGTCTCCGTCGTCGTCTTCCTCTTCGTCTCCGTCTTTGTCTCCGTCCTTGTCACCGTCTTTGTCTCCGTCTTTGTCTCCGTCCACGTCTCCTGCCCCTCTGTCTCTGTCTCTGTCTCAGTCTCTGTCTCTGTCTCCGTCTCTGTCTCTGTTTCCGTCTCTGCCTCTGTCTCTGCCTCTGTCTCTGTCTCTGTCTCTGTCTCTGTCTCTGCCTCTGTTTCTGTCTATGGCTCTGTCTTTGTCTCATGCGCCTCTGTCTTTGTCTCTGTCTGTGTCTCTGTCTGTGCCTCTGCCTCTGTCTCTGTTTCTGTCTCTGTCGCTGCCCCTGTCTCTGTCTCTATCTCTGTCTCTTTTCCTGCCTCTGTCTCTGTCGCTGCCCCTGTCTCTGTCTCTATCTCTGTCTCTTTTCCTGTCTCTGTCTCTGTCTCTGTCTCTGTCCTTTTCTCTGTCTCTGTCTCTGTTCCCTTCTCTGTCTCCGCCTCTGCCTCTGTCTCCGTCTTTGTCTCCATCTTTGTCTGCGTCTTTGTATCCGTCTTTGTCACCGTCCTTGTCTCCGTCGTCGTCTTCCTCTTCGTCTCCGTCTTTGTCTCCGTCCTTGTCACCATCGTTTTCTCCGTCTTTGTCTCCGTCTTTGTCTAGGTCTTTGTCTCTGCCACTGTCTCTGTCTCTGTCTCTGTTTCTGTCTCTGTCTCTGTCTCTGTCTCTGTCCCTGTCTCTGTCTCTGTCTCTGTCACTGTCCCTGTCTCTGCCTCTGTCTCTGTCCCTGTCTCTGTCTCCGTCCCCGCCGCTGTCTCTGTCTCTGTCTCTGTGTCCATCTCTGTCTCTGTCTCTGTCTCTGTCTGTGTCTCTGCCTCTGTCTCCGTGTCTGTCTCTGTCTCTGTCTCTGTCTCTGTCTCCATCTCTGTCTCCGTCTCTGTCTCTGTCTCTGTCTCTGTCTCTGTCTCTGTCTCTGCCTCTGTCTCTGTCCCTGTCTCTGTCCCTGTCTCTGTCTCCGTCTCCGTCTCTGTCTCTGTCTCTGTCATTGGCTCCATCTCTGTCTCTGTCTCAGTGTCTGTCTCTGACTCTGTCTCTGTCTCTGTCTCTGTCTCTGTCTCTGCCCGTGTCTCTGTCTCTGTCTCTGTCTCTGTCTCTGTCTCTGTCTCGGTCTCTGTCTCCGTCTTTGTGTGCGTCTTTGTCTCCGTCCTTGTCTCCGTCTGTGTCTCCGTCCGTGTCTCCTGTCCCTCTGTCTCGGTCGTTGTCTCATGCGCGTCTGCCTCTGTCTCTGTCTCTGACTGTGTCTCTGTCCCTGTCTCTGTCTCTGTCTCTGTCTCTGTCTCGGTCTCTGCCCCTGTCTCTGTCCCTGTCTCTGTCTCCGTCTCCGTCTCTGTCTCTGTCTCTGTCATTGGCTCCATCTCTGTCTCTGTCTCTGTCTCTGCCTCTGTCTCTGTCTCCGTCTCTGCCTCTGTCTTTGTCCCTGTCTCTGTCCCTGTCTCTGTCTCCGTCTCTGTCTCTGTCTCTGTCTCTGTCTCCCTCTTCGTCTCTGTCTCTGTCTCTGTCATTGGCTCCATCTCTGTCTCTGTCTCAGTCTCTGTCTCTGTCTCTGTCTCTGTCTCTGTCCCTGTCTCTGTCTCCGTCTCTGTCTCTGTCTCTGTCTCTGTCTCCCTCTTCGTCTCTGCCTCTGTCTCTGTCATTGGCCCCATCTCTGTCTCTGTCTCAGTCTCTGTCTCTGTCTCTGTCTCTGTCTCTGTCTCTGTCTCTGTCCTTTTCTCTGTCCCTGTCTCTGTCCTGTCTCTGTCTCTGTCTCTGGCTCTGTCTCTGTCTGTGTCTCCATCTTTGTCTCCGCCTGTGTCTCCGTCTTTGTCTCCGTCGTCGTCTTCCTCTTCGTCTCCGTCTTTGTCTCCGTCTTTGTCACCGTCTTTGTCTCCGTCTTTGTCTCCGTCCACGTCTCCTGCCCCTCTGTCTCTGTCTCTGTCTCAGTCTCTGTCTCTGTCTCCGTCTCTGTCTCTGTTTCCGTCTCTGCCTCTGTCTCTGCCTCTGTCTCTGTCTCTGTCTCTGCCTCTGTTTCTGTCTATGGCTCTGTCTTTGTCTCATGCGCCTCTGTCTTTGTCTCTGTCTGTGTCTCTGTCTGTGCCTCTGCCTCTGTCTCCGTTTCTGTCTCTGTCGCTGCCCCTGTCTCTGTCTCTATCTCTGTCTCTTTTCCTGCCTCTGTCTCTGTCGCTGCCCCTGTCTCTGTCTCTATCTCTGTCTCTTTTCCTGTCTCTGTCTCTGTCTCTGTCTCTGTCCTTTTCTCTGTCTCTGTCTCTGTTCCCTTCTCTGTCTCCGCCTCTGCCTCTGTCTCCGTCTTTGTCTCCATCTTTGTCTGCGTCTTTGTCTAGGTCTTTGTCTCTGCCACTGTCTCTGTCTCTGTCTCTGTTTCTGTCTCTGTCTCTGTCTCTGTCTCTGTCCCTGTCTCTGTCTCTGTCTCTGTCACTGTCCCTGTCTCTGCCTCTGTCTCTGTCCCTGTCTCTGTCTCCGTCCCCGCCGCTGTCTCTGTCTCTGTCTCTGTGTCCATCTCTGTCTCTGTCTCTGTCTCTGTCTGTGTCTCTGCCTCTGTCTCCGTGTCTGTCTCTGTCTCTGTCTCTGTCTCTGTCTCCATCTCTGTCTCCGTCTCTGTCTCTGTCTCTGTCTCTGTCTCTGTCTCTGTCTCTGTCTCTGTCTCTGTCCCTGTCTCTGTCTCCGTCTCCGTCTCTGTCTCTGTCTCTGTCATTGGCTCCATCTCTGTCTCTGTCTCAGTCTCTGTCTCTGTCTCTGTCTCTGTCTCTGTCTCTGTCTCTGTCTCTGCCCGTGTCTCTGTCTCTGTCTCTGTCTCTGTCTCTGTCTCGGTCTCTGTCTCCGTCTTTGTGTGCGTCTTTGTCTCCGTCCTTGTCTCCGTCTGTGTCTCCGTCCGTGTCTCCTGTCCCTCTGTCTCGGTCGTTGTCTCATGCGCGTCTGCCTCTGTCTCTGTCTCTGACTGTGTCTCTGTCCCTGTCTCTGTCTCTGTCTCTGTCTCTGTCTCGGTCTCTGCCTCTGTCTCTGTCCCTGTCTCTGTCTCCGTCTCCGTCTCTGTCTCTGTCTCTGTCATTGGCTCCATCTCTGTCTCTGTCTCAGTCTCTGTCTCTGTCTCTGTCTCTGTCTCTGTCTCTGTCTCTGCCCGTGTCTCTGTCTCTGTCTCTGTCTCTGTCTCTGTCTCTGTCTCTGTCTCGGTCTCTGTCTCCGTCTTTGTGTCCGTCTTTGTCTCCGTCCTTGTCTCCGTCTGTGTCTCCGTCCGTGTCTCCTGCCCCTCTGTCTCGGTCGTTGTCTCATGCGCGTCTGCCTCTGTCTCTGTCTCTGTCTGTGTCTCTGCCTCTGTATCGGTCTCTGCCTTTGTCTCTGTCTCCATCTCTGTCTCTGTATCTGTCTCTGTCTCTGTCTCTGTCTCTGTCTCTGTCTCCGTCTCTGCCTCTGTCTTTGTCCCTGTCTCTGTCCCTGTCTCTGTCTCCGTCTCTGTCTCTGTCTCTGTCTCTGTCTCCCTCTTCGTCTCTGTCTCTGTCTCTGTCATTGGCTCCATCTCTGTCTCTGTCTCAGTCTCTGTCTCTGTCTCTGTCTCTGTCTCTGTCCCTGTCTCTGTCTCCGTCTCTGTCTCTGTCTCTGTCTCTGTCTCCCTCTTCGTCTCTGTCTCTGTCTCTGTCATTGGCCCCATCTCTGTCTCTGTCTCAGTCTCTGTCTCTGTCTCTGTCTCTGTCTCTGTTTCTGTCTCTGTCTCTGTCTCTGTCTCTGTCTCTGTCTCTGTCTCTGTCTCTGTCTCTGTCCCTGTCTCTGTCTCTGTCTCTGTCTCTGTCTGTGTCTCTGCCTCTGTATCGGTCTCTGCCTTTGTCTCTGTCTCCATCTCTGTCTCTGTATCTGTCTCTGTCTCTGTCTCTGTCTTTGTCTCTGTCTCTGCCTCTGTCTTTGTCCCTGTCTCTGTCCCTGTCTCTGTCTCCGTCTCTGTCTCTGTCTCTGTCTCTGTCCCCCTCTTCGTCTCTGTCTCTGTCTCTGTCATTGGCTCCATCTCTGTCTTTGTCTCTGTCTCTGCCTCTGTCTTTGTCCCTGTCTCTGTCCCTGTCTCTGTCTCCGTCTCTGTCTCTGTCTCTGTCTCTGTCCCCCTCTTCGTCTCTGTCTCTGTCTCTGTCATTGGCTCCATCTCTGTCTCTGTCTCAGTCTCTGTCTCTGTCTCTGTCTCTGTCTCTGTCTCTGTTTCTGTCTCTGTCTCTGTCTCTGTCTCTGTCTCTGTCTCTGTCTCTGTCCCTGTCTCTGTCTCTGTCTCTGTCTCTGTCCTGTCTCTGTCTCTGTCTCTGTCTGTGGCTCTGCCTTTGTCTCATGCGCCTCTATCTTTGTCTCTGTCTGTGTCTCTTTCTGTGCCTCTGTCTCTGTCTCTGTTTCCGTCTCTGTCGCTGCCTCTGTCTCTGTCTCCGTCTCTCTCTCTTTTCCTGTCTCTGTCTCTGTCTCCGTCTCTGTCACTGTTTCTGTCTCTGCCTCTGTCTCTGCCTCTGTCTCTGTCTCTGTCTCTGTCTCTGTCCCTGTCTCTGTCTCTGTCTCGGTCTCTGTCTCTGTCTCTGTCTCTGTCTCTGTCTCTGTCTCTGTCTCTGCCTCTGTCTCTGTCTATGGCTCTGCCTTTGTCTCATGCGCCTCTGTCTTTGTCTCTGTCTGTGTCTCTTTCTGTGCCTCTGTCTCTGTCTCTGTTTCTGTCTCTGTCGCTGCCCCTGTCTCTGTCTCTATCTCTGTCTCTTTTCCTGTCTCTGTCTCTGTCTCTGTCTCTGTCACTGTCCCTGTCTCTGCCTCTGTCTCTGTCCCTGTCTCTGTCTCCGTCCCCGCCGCTGTCTCTGTCTCTGTCTCTGTGTCCATCTCTGTCTCTGTCTCTGTCTCTGTCTGTGTCTCTGCCTCTGTCTCCGTGTCTGTCTCTGTCTCTGTCTCTGTCTCTGTCTCCATCTCTGTCTCCGTCTCTGTCTCTGTCTCTGTCTCTGTCTCTGTCTCTGTCCCTGTCTCTGTCTCTGCCTCTGTCTCTGTCCCTGTCTCTGTCTCCGTCTCCGTCTCTGTCTCTGTCTCTGTCATTGGCTCCATCTCTGTCTCTGTCTCAGTCTCTGTCTCTGTCTCTGTCTCTGTCTCTGTCTCTGCCTCTGTCTCTGCCCGTGTCTCTGTCTCTGTCTCTGTCTCTGTCTCTGTCTCTGTCTCTGTCTCTGTCTCGGTCTCTGTCTCCGTCTTTGTGTCCGTCTTTGTCTCCGTCCTTGTCTCCGTCTGTGTCTCCGTCCGTGTCTCCTGCCCCTCTGTCTCGGTCGTTGTCTCATGCGCGTCTGCCTCTGTCTCTGTCTCTGTCTGTGTCTCTGTCTCTGTCTCTGTCTCTGTCTCTGTCTCTGTCTCGGTCTCTGCCTCTGTCTCTGTCCCTGTCTCTGTCTCCGTCTCCGTCTCTGTCTCTGTCTCTGTCATTGGCTCCATCTCTGTCTCTCTCTCAGTCTCTGTCTCTGTCTCTGTCTCTGTCTCTGTCTCTGTCTCTGCCCGTGTCTCTGTCTCTGTCTCTGTCTCTGTCTCTGTCTCTGTCTCTGTCTCTGTCTCGGTCTCTGTCTCCGTCTTTGTGTCCGTCTTTGTCTCCGTCCTTGTCTCCGTCTGTGTCTCCGTCCGTGTCTCCTGCCCCTCTGTCTCGGTCGTTGTCTCATGCGCGTCTGCCTCTGTCTCTTTCTCTGTCTGTGTCTCTGTCTCTGTCTCTGTCTCTGTCTCGGTCTCTGTCTCCGTCTTTGTGTCCGTCTTTGTCTCCGTGCTTGTCTCCGTCTGTGTCTCCGTCCGTGTCTCCTGCCCCTCTGTCTCGGTCGTTGTCTCATGCGCGTCTGTCTCTGTCTCTGTCTCTGTCTGTGTCTCTGCCTCTGTATCGGTCTCTGCCTTTGTCTCTGTCTCCATCTCTGTCTCTGTATCTGTCTCTGTCTCTGTCTCTGTCTCTGTCTCCGTCTCGGCCTCTGTCTTTATCCCTGTCTCTGTCCCTGTCTCTGTCTCTGTCTCTGTCTCTGTCTCCCTCTTCGTCTCTGTCTCTGTCTCTGTCATTGGCTCCATCTCTGTCTCTGTCTCAGTCTCTGTCTCTGTCTCTGTCTCTGTCTCTGTCTCAGCCTCTGTCTCTGTCTCTGTCTCTGTCTCTGTCTCTGTTTCTGTCTCTGTCTCTGTCTCTGTCTCTGTCTCTGTCTCTGTCTCTGTCTCTGTCTCTGTCTCTGTCTCTGTCTCTGTCTCTGTCTCTGTCTCTGTCTCTGTCCTGTCTCTCTCTCTGTCTCTGCCTCTGTCTCTGTCTGTGGCTCTGCCTTTGTCTCATGCGCCTCTGTCTTTGTCTCTGTCTGTGTCTCTTTCTGTGCCTCTGTCTCTGTCTCTGTTTCCGTCTCTGTCGCTGCCTCTGTCTCTGTCTCCGTCTCTCTCTCTTTTCCTGTCTCTGTCTCTGTCTCTGTCTCTGACACTGTCTCTGTCTCCGTCTCCGTCTCTGTCTCTGTCTCTGTCTCTGTCTCTGTCTCTGTCTCTGTCTCTGCCTCTGTCTCTGTCTATGGCTCTGCCTTTGTCTCATGCGCCTCTGTCTTTGTCTCTGTCTGTGTCTCTTTCTGTGCCTCTGTCTCTGTCTCTGTTTCTGTCTCTGTCGCTGCCCCTGTCTCTGTCTCCATCTCTGTCTCTTTTCCTGTCTCTGTCTCTGTCTCTGTCTCTGTCACTGTCCCTGTCTCTGCCTCTGTCTCTGTCCCTGTCTCTGTCTCCGTCCCCGCCGCTGTCTCTGTCTCTGTCTCTGTGTCCATCTCTGTCTCTGTCTCTGTCTCTGTCTGTGTCTCTGCCTCTGTCTCCGTGTCTGTCTCTGTCTCTGTCTCTGTCTCTGTCTCTGTCTCCATCTCTGTCTCTGTCTCTGTCTCTGTCTCTGTCTCTGTCTCTGTCTCTGTCCCTGTCTCTGTCTCTGCCTCTGTCTCTGTCCCTGTCTCTGTCTCCGTCTCCGTCTCTGTCTCTGTCTCTGTCATTGGCTCCATCTCTGTCTCTGTCTCAGTCTCTGTCTCTGTCTCTGTCTCTGTCTCTGTCTCTGCCTCTGTCTCTGCCCGTGTCTCTGTCTCTGTCTCTGTCTCTGTCTCTGTCTCTGTCTCTGTCTCTGTCTCGGTCTCTGTCTCCGTCTTTGTGTCCGTCTTTGTCTCCGTCCTTGTCTCCGTCTGTGTCTCCGTCCGTGTCTCCTGCCCCTCTGTCTCGGTCGTTGTCTCATGCGCGTCTGCCTCTGTCTCTGTCTCTGTCTGTGTCTCTGTCTCTATCTCTGTCTCTGTCTCTGTCTCTGTCTCGGTCTCTGCCTCTGTCTCTGTCCCTGTCTCTGTCTCCGTCTCCGTCTCTGTCTCTGTCTCTGTCATTGGCTCCATCTCTGTCTCTCTCTCAGTCTCTGTCTCTGTCTCTGTCTCTGTCTCTGTCTCTGTCTCTGTCTCTGCCCGTGTCTCTGTCTCTGTCTCTGTCTCTGTCTCTGTCTCTGTCTCTGTCTCTGTCTCGGTCTCTGTCTCCGTCTTTGTGTCCGTCTTTGTCTCCGTCCTTGTCTCCGTCTGTGTCTCCGTCCGTGTCTCCTGCCCCTCTGTCTCGGTCGTTGTCTCACGCGCGTCTGCCTCTGTCTCTTTCTCTGTCTGTGTCTCTGTCTCTGTCTCTGTCTCTGTCTCTGTCTCGGTCTCTGTCTCCGTCTTTGTGTCCGTCTTTGTCTCCGTGCTTGTCTCCGTCTGTGTCTCCTTCCGTGTCTCCTGCCCCTCTGTCTCGGTCGTTGTCTCATGCGCGTCTGTCTCTGTCTCTGTCTCTGTCTGTGTCTCTGCCTCTGTATCGGTCTCTGCCTTTGTCTCTGTCTCCATCTCTGTCTCTGTATCTGTCTCTGTCTCTGTCTCTGTCTCTGTCTCCGTCTCGGCCTCTGTCTTTATCCCTGTCTCTGTCCCTGTCTCTGTCTCTGTCTCTGTCTCTGTCTCCCTCTTCGTCTCTGTCTCTGTCTCTGTCATTGGCTCCATCTCTGTCTCTGTCTCAGTCTCTGTCTCTGTCTCTGTCTCTGTCTCTGTCTCTGCCTCTGTCTCTGTCTCTGTCTCTGTCTCTGTCTCTGTTTCTGTCTCTGTCTCTGTCTCTGTCTCTGTCTCTGTCTCTGTCTCTGTCTCTGTCTCTGTCTCTGTCTCTGTCTCTGTCTCTGTCTCTGTCCTGTCTCTCTCTCTGTCTCTGCCTCTGTCTCTGTCTGTGGCTCTGCCTTTGTCTCATGCGCCTCTGTCTTTGTCTCTGTCTGTGTCTCTTTCTGTGCCTCTGTCCCTGTCTCTGTCTCCGTCTCTGTCTCTGTCTCTGTCTCTGTCTCTGTCTCTGTCTCCGTCTCCGTCTCTGTCTCTGTCTCTGTCATTGGCTCCATCTCTGTCTCTGTCTCAGTCTCTGTCTCTGTCTCTGTCTCTGCCTCTGCCTCTGCCTCTGCCTCTGTCCCCGTCTCTGTCTCCGTCTCCGTCTCTGTCTCCGTCTCTGTCTCTGTCTCTGTCTCTGTCTCAGTCTCTGTCTCTGTCTCTGTATCGGACTCTGTCTCCGTCTTTGTCTTCGTCGTCGTCTTCCTCTTTGTCTCCGTCTTTGTCTCTGTCTTTGTCTCCATCTTTGTCTCCGTCTTTGTCTCCGTCATTGCCTCCGTCTTTGTCTCCGTATTTGTCTCCGTCTGTGTCTCCATTTTGTCTCCGCCTTTGTCTCCGTCCTTGTCTCCATCTTTGTCTCCGTCTTTGTCACCGTCTTTGTCTCCGTCTTTGTCTCCGTCCGTGTTTCCTGCCCCTCTGTCTCGGTCGTTGTCTCATGCGCGTCTGTCTCTGTCTCTGTCTCTGTCTGTGTCTCTGTCTCCGTCTCTGCCTCTGTATCGGTCTCTGTCTTTGGCTCTGTCTCTGTCTCAGTCTCTGTCTCTGTCTCTGTCTCTGTCTCTGTCCCTGTCCCTGTCTCTGTCTCTGCCTCTGTCTCTGTCTCTGCCTCTGCCTCTGTCTCTGTCCCTGTCCCTGTCTCTGTCTCTGCCTCTGTCTCTGTCTCTGTCTCTGCCTCTGCCTCTGTCTCTGTCCCTGTCTCTGTCTCCGTCTCCGTCTCCGTCTCTGTCTCCGTCTTTGTACCTGTCTTTGTCTCCGTATTTGTCTCCGTCTGTGTCTCCATATTTGTCTCCGTCTTTGTCTACGTCTTTGCCTCCGTCTTTGTCTCCGGATTTGTCTCTGTCTGTGTCTCCATCTTTGTCTCCGCCTGTGTCTCCGTCTCTGTCTCCGTCGTCGTCTTCCTCTTCGTCTCCGTCTTTGTCACCGTCTTTGTCTCCGTCTTTGTCTCCGTCCACGTCTCCTGCCCCTCTGTCTCTGTCTCTGTCTCTGTCTCTGTCTCTGTCTCTGTCTCTGTCTCTGTCTCTGTTTCTGTCTCTGTCTCTGTCTCTGTCTCTGTCTCTGCCTCTGTCTCTGTCTCTGTCTCTGTCTCTGTCTCTGTCTCTGTCTCTGTCTCTGTCTCTGTCTCTGTCTCTGTCTCTGTCTCTGTCTCTGTCTCGGTCCTGTCTCTGTCTCTGTCTCTGCCTCTGTCTCTGTCTGTGGCTCTGCCTTTGTCTCATGCGCCTCTGTCTTTGTCTCTGTCTGTGTCTCTTTCTGTGCCTCTGTCTCTGTCTCTGTTTCCGTCTCTGTCGCTGCCTCTGTCTCTGTCTCCGTCTCTCTCTCTTTTCCTGTCTCTGTCTCTGTCTCTGTCTCTATCCCTGTCTCTGTCTCCGTCTCTGTCTCTGTCTCTGTCTCTGTCTCTGTCTCTGTCTCTGTCTCTGTCTCTGTCTCTGTCTCTGTCTCTGTCTCTGTCTCTGTCTCCGTCTCCGTCTCTGTCTCTGTCTCTGTCATTGGCTCCATCTCTGTCTCTGTATCAGTCTCTGCCTCTGTCTCTGTCTCTGTCTCTGTCTCTGTCTCTGTCTCTGTCTCTGGCTCTGTCCTTTTCTCTGTCTCTGTCTCTGTCCTGTCTCTGTCTCTGTCTCTGTCTCCGTCTCTGCCTCTGTCTTTGTCCCTGTCTCTGTCCCTGTCTCTGTCTCCGTCTCTGTCTCTGTCTCTGTCTCTGTCTCCCTCTTCGTCTCTGTCTCTGTCTCTGTCATTGGCTCCATCTCTGTCTCTGTCTCAGTCTCTGTCTCTGTCTCTGTCTCTGTCTCTGTCCCTGTCTCTGTCTCCGTCTCTGTCTCTGTCTCTGTCTCTGTCTCCCTCTTCGTCTCTGCCTCTGTCTCTGTCATTGGCCCCATCTCTGTCTCTGTCTCAGTCTCTGTCTCTGTCTCTGTCTCTGTCTCTGTCTCTGTCTCTGTCCTTTTCTCTGTCCCTGTCTCTGTCCTGTCTCTGTCTCTGTCTCTGGCTCTGTCTCTGTCTGTGTCTCCATCTTTGTCTCCGCCTGTGTCTCCGTCTTTGTCTCCGTCGTCGTCTTCCTCTTCGTCTCCGTCTTTGTCTCCGTCTTTGTCACCGTCTTTGTCTCCGTCTTTGTCTCCGTCCACGTCTCCTGCCCCTCTGTCTCTGTCTCTGTCTCAGTCTCTGTCTCTGTCTCCGTCTCTGTCTCTGTTTCCGTCTCTGCCTCTGTCTCTGCCTCTGTCTCTGTCTCTGTCTCTGCCTCTGTTTCTGTCTATGGCTCTGTCTTTGTCTCATGCGCCTCTGTCTTTGTCTCTGTCTGTGTCTCTGTCTGTGCCTCTGCCTCTGTCTCTGTTTCTGTCTCTGTCGCTGCCCCTGTCTCTGTCTCTATCTCTGTCTCTTTTCCTGCCTCTGTCTCTGTCGCTGCCCCTGTCTCTGTCTCTATCTCTGTCTCTTTTCCTGTCTCTGTCTCTGTCTCTGTCTCTGTCCTTTTCTCTGTCTCTGTCTCTGTTCCCTTCTCTGTCTCCGCCTCTGCCTCTGTCTCCGTCTTTGTCTCCATCTTTGTCTGCGTCTTTGTCTAGGTCTTTGTCTCTGCCACTGTCTCTGTCTCTGTCTCTGTTTCTGTCTCTGTCTCTGTCTCTGTCTCTGTCCCTGTCTCTGTCTCTGTCTCTGTCACTGTCCCTGTCTCTGCCTCTGTCTCTGTCCCTGTCTCTGTCTCCGTCCCCGCCGCTGTCTCTGTCTCTGTCTCTGTGTCCATCTCTGTCTCTGTCTCTGTCTCTGTCTGTGTCTCTGCCTCTGTCTCCGTGTCTGTCTCTGTCTCTGTCTCTGTCTCTGTCTCCATCTCTGTCTCCGTCTCTGTCTCTGTCTCTGTCTCTGTCTCTGTCTCTGTCTCTGTCTCTGTCTCTGTCCCTGTCTCTGTCTCCGTCTCCGTCTCTGTCTCTGTCTCTGTCATTGGCTCCATCTCTGTCTCTGTCTCAGTCTCTGTCTCTGTCTCTGTCTCTGTCTCTGTCTCTGTCTCTGTCTCTGCCCGTGTCTCTGTCTCTGTCTCTGTCTCTGTCTCTGTCTCGGTCTCTGTCTCCGTCTTTGTGTGCGTCTTTGTCTCCGTCCTTGTCTCCGTCTGTGTCTCCGTCCGTGTCTCCTGTCCCTCTGTCTCGGTCGTTGTCTCATGCGCGTCTGCCTCTGTCTCTGTCTCTGACTGTGTCTCTGTCCCTGTCTCTGTCTCTGTCTCTGTCTCTGTCTCGGTCTCTGCCTCTGTCTCTGTCCCTGTCTCTGTCTCCGTCTCCGTCTCTGTCTCTGTCTCTGTCATTGGCTCCATCTCTGTCTCTGTCTCAGTCTCTGTCTCTGTCTCTGTCTCTGTCTCTGTCTCTGTCTCTGCCCGTGTCTCTGTCTCTGTCTCTGTCTCTGTCTCTGTCTCTGTCTCTGTCTCGGTCTCTGTCTCCGTCTTTGTGTCCGTCTTTGTCTCCGTCCTTGTCTCCGTCTGTGTCTCCGTCCGTGTCTCCTGCCCCTCTGTCTCGGTCGTTGTCTCATGCGCGTCTGCCTCTGTCTCTGTCTCTGTCTGTGTCTCTGCCTCTGTATCGGTCTCTGCCTTTGTCTCTGTCTCCATCTCTGTCTCTGTATCTGTCTCTGTCTCTGTCTCTGTCTCTGTCTCTGTCTCCGTCTCTGCCTCTGTCTTTGTCCCTGTCTCTGTCCCTGTCTCTGTCTCCGTCTCTGTCTCTGTCTCTGTCTCTGTCTCCCTCTTCGTCTCTGTCTCTGTCTCTGTCATTGGCTCCATCTCTGTCTCTGTCTCAGTCTCTGTCTCTGTCTCTGTCTCTGTCTCTGTCCCTGTCTCTGTCTCCGTCTCTGTCTCTGTCTCTGTCTCTGTCTCCCTCTTCGTCTCTGTCTCTGTCTCTGTCATTGGCCCCATCTCTGTCTCTGTCTCAGTCTCTGTCTCTATCTCTGTCTCTGTCTCTGTTTCTGTCTCTGTCTCTGTCTCTGTCTCTGTCTCTGTCTCTGTCTCTGTCTCTGTCTCTGTCCCTGTCTCTGTCTCTGTCTCTGTCTCTGTCTGTGTCTCTGCCTCTGTATCGGTCTCTGCCTTTGTCTCTGTCTCCATCTCTGTCTCTGTATCTGTCTCTGTCTCTGTCTCTGTCTTTGTCTCTGTCTCTGCCTCTGTCTTTGTCCCTGTCTCTGTCCCTGTCTCTGTCTCCGTCTCTGTCTCTGTCTCTGTCTCTGTCCCCCTCTTCGTCTCTGTCTCTGTCTCTGTCATTGGCTCCATCTCTGTCTTTGTCTCTGTCTCTGCCTCTGTCTTTGTCCCTGTCTCTGTCCCTGTCTCTGTCTCCGTCTCTGTCTCTGTCTCTGTCTCTGTCCCCCTCTTCGTCTCTGTCTCTGTCTCTGTCATTGGCTCCATCTCTGTCTCTGTCTCAGTCTCTGTCTCTGTCTCTGTCTCTGTCTCTGTCTCTGTTTCTGTCTCTGTCTCTGTCTCTGTCTCTGTCTCTGTCTCTGTCTCTGTCCCTGTCTCTGTCTCTGTCTCTGTCTCTGTCCTGTCTCTGTCTCTGTCTCTGTCTGTGGCTCTGCCTTTGTCTCATGCGCCTCTATCTTTGTCTCTGTCTGTGTCTCTTTCTGTGCCTCTGTCTCTGTCTCTGTTTCCGTCTCTGTCGCTGCCTCTGTCTCTGTCTCCGTCTCTCTCTCTTTTCCTGTCTCTGTCTCTGTCTCCGTCTCTGTCACTGTTTCTGTCTCTGCCTCTGTCTCTGCCTCTGTCTCTGTCTCTGTCTCTGTCTCTGTCCCTGTCTCTGTCTCTGTCTCGGTCTCTGTCTCTGTCTCTGTCTCTGTCTCTGTCTCTGTCTCTGTCTCTGCCTCTGTCTCTGTCTATGGCTCTGCCTTTGTCTCATGCGCCTCTGTCTTTGTCTCTGTCTGTGTCTCTTTCTGTGCCTCTGTCTCTGTCTCTGTTTCTGTCTCTGTCGCTGCCCCTGTCTCTGTCTCTATCTCTGTCTCTTTTCCTGTCTCTGTCTCTGTCTCTGTCTCTGTCACTGTCCCTGTCTCTGCCTCTGTCTCTGTCCCTGTCTCTGTCTCCGTCCCCGCCGCTGTCTCTGTCTCTGTCTCTGTGTCCATCTCTGTCTCTGTCTCTGTCTCTGTCTGTGTCTCTGCCTCTGTCTCCGTGTCTGTCTCTGTCTCTGTCTCTGTCTCTGTCTCCATCTCTGTCTCCGTCTCTGTCTCTGTCTCTGTCTCTGTCTCTGTCTCTGTCCCTGTCTCTGTCTCTGCCTCTGTCTCTGTCCCTGTCTCTGTCTCCGTCTCCGTCTCTGTCTCTGTCTCTGTCATTGGCTCCATCTCTGTCTCTGTCTCAGTCTCTGTCTCTGTCTCTGTCTCTGTCTCTGTCTCTGCCTCTGTCTCTGCCCGTGTCTCTGTCTCTGTCTCTGTCTCTGTCTCTGTCTCTGTCTCTGTCTCTGTCTCTGTCTCGGTCTCTGTCTCCGTCTTTGTGTCCGTCTTTGTCTCCGTCCTTGTCTCCGTCTGTGTCTCCGTCCGTGTCTCCTGCCCCTCTGTCTCGGTCGTTGTCTCATGCGCGTCTGCCTCTGTCTCTGTCTCTGTCTGTGTCTCTGTCTCTGTCTCTGTCTCTGTCTCTGTCTCTGTCTCGGTCTCTGCCTCTGTCTCTGTCCCTGTCTCTGTCTCCGTCTCCGTCTCTGTCTCTGTCTTTGTCATTGGCTCCATCTCTGTCTCTCTCTCAGTCTCTGTCTCTGTCTCTGTCTCTGTCTCTGTCTCTGTCTCTGCCCGTGTCTCTGTCTCTGTCTCTGTCTCTGTCTCTGTCTCTGTCTCTGTCTCTGTCTCGGTCTCTGTCTCCGTCTTTGTGTCCGTCTTTGTCTCCGTCCTTGTCTCCGTCTGTGTCTCCGTCCGTGTCTCCTGCCCCTCTGTCTCGGTCGTTGTCTCATGCGCGTCTGCCTCTGTCTCTTTCTCTGTCTGTGTCTCTGTCTCTGTCTCTGTCTCTGTCTCGGTCTCTGTCTCCGTCTTTGTGTCCGTCTTTGTCTCCGTGCTTGTCTCCGTCTGTGTCTCCGTCCGTGTCTCCTGCCCCTCTGTCTCGGTCGTTGTCTCATGCGCGTCTGTCTCTGTCTCTGTCTCTGTCTGTGTCTCTGCCTCTGTATCGGTCTCTGCCTTTGTCTCTGTCTCCATCTCTGTCTCTGTATCTGTCTCTGTCTCTGTCTCTGTCTCTGTCTCCGTCTCGGCCTCTGTCTTTATCCCTGTCTCTGTCCCTGTCTCTGTCTCTGTCTCTGTCTCTGTCTCCCTCTTCGTCTCTGTCTCTGTCTCTGTCATTGGCTCCATCTCTGTCTCTGTCTCAGTCTCTGTCTCTGTCTCTGTCTCTGTCTCTGTCTCAGCCTCTGTCTCTGTCTCTGTCTCTGTCTCTGTCTCTGTTTCTGTCTCTGTCTCTGTCTCTGTCTCTGTCTCTGTCTCTGTCTCTGTCTCTGTCTCTGTCTCTGTCTCTGTCTCTGTCTCTGTCTCTGTCTCTGTCTCTGTCCTGTCTCTCTCTCTGTCTCTGCCTCTGTCTCTGTCTGTGGCTCTGCCTTTGTCTCATGCGCCTCTGTCTTTGTCTCTGTCTGTGTCTCTTTCTGTGCCTCTGTCTCTGTCTCTGTTTCCGTCTCTGTCGCTGCCTCTGTCTCTGTCTCCGTCTCTCTCTCTTTTCCTGTCTCTGTCTCTGTCTCTGTCTCTGACACTGTCTCTGTCTCCGTCTCCGTCTCTGTCTCTGTCTCTGTCTCTGTCTCTGTCTCTGTCTCTGTCTCTGCCTCTGTCTCTGTCTATGGCTCTGCCTTTGTCTCATGCGCCTCTGTCTTTGTCTCTGTCTGTGTCTCTTTCTGTGCCTCTGTCTCTGTCTCTGTTTCTGTCTCTGTCGCTGCCCCTGTCTCTGTCTCCATCTCTGTCTCTTTTCCTGTCTCTGTCTCTGTCTCTGTCTCTGTCACTGTCCCTGTCTCTGCCTCTGTCTCTGTCCCTGTCTCTGTCTCCGTCCCCGCCGCTGTCTCTGTCTCTGTCTCTGTGTCCATCTCTGTCTCTGTCTCTGTCTCTGTCTGTGTCTCTGCCTCTGTCTCCGTGTCTGTCTCTGTCTCTGTCTCTGTCTCTGTCTCTGTCTCCATCTCTGTCTCTGTCTCTGTCTCTGTCTCTGTCTCTGTCTCTGTCTCTGTCCCTGTCTCTGTCTCTGCCTCTGTCTCTGTCCCTGTCTCTGTCTCCGTCTCCGTCTCTGTCTCTGTCTCTGTCATTGGCTCCATCTCTGTCTCTGTCTCAGTCTCTGTCTCTGTCTCTGTCTCTGTCTCTGTCTCTGCCTCTGTCTCTGCCCGTGTCTCTGTCTCTGTCTCTGTCTCTGTCTCTGTCTCTGTCTCTGTCTCTGTCTCGGTCTCTGTCTCCGTCTTTGTGTCCGTCTTTGTCTCCGTCCTTGTCTCCGTCTGTGTCTCCGTCCGTGTCTCCTGCCCCTCTGTCTCGGTCGTTGTCTCATGCGCGTCTGCCTCTGTCTCTGTCTCTGTCTGTGTCTCTGTCTCTATCTCTGTCTCTGTCTCTGTCTCTGTCTCGGTCTCTGCCTCTGTCTCTGTCCCTGTCTCTGTCTCCGTCTCCGTCTCTGTCTCTGTCTCTGTCATTGGCTCCATCTCTGTCTCTCTCTCAGTCTCTGTCTCTGTCTCTGTCTCTGTCTCTGTCTCTGTCTCTGTCTCTGCCCGTGTCTCTGTCTCTGTCTCTGTCTCTGTCTCTGTCTCTGTCTCTGTCTCTGTCTCGGTCTCTGTCTCCGTCTTTGTGTCCGTCTTTGTCTCCGTCCTTGTCTCCGTCTGTGTCTCCGTCCGTGTCTCCTGCCCCTCTGTCTCGGTCGTTGTCTCACGCGCGTCTGCCTCTGTCTCTTTCTCTGTCTGTGTCTCTGTCTCTGTCTCTGTCTCTGTCTCTGTCTCGGTCTCTGTCTCCGTCTTTGTGTCCGTCTTTGTCTCCGTGCTTGTCTCCGTCTGTGTCTCCTTCCGTGTCTCCTGCCCCTCTGTCTCGGTCGTTGTCTCATGCGCGTCTGTCTCTGTCTCTGTCTCTGTCTGTGTCTCTGCCTCTGTATCGGTCTCTGCCTTTGTCTCTGTCTCCATCTCTGTCTCTGTATCTGTCTCTGTCTCTGTCTCTGTCTCTGTCTCCGTCTCGGCCTCTGTCTTTATCCCTGTCTCTGTCCCTGTCTCTGTCTCTGTCTCTGTCTCTGTCTCCCTCTTCGTCTCTGTCTCTGTCTCTGTCATTGGCTCCATCTCTGTCTCTGTCTCAGTCTCTGTCTCTGTCTCTGTCTCTGTCTCTGTCTCTGCCTCTGTCTCTGTCTCTGTCTCTGTCTCTGTCTCTGTTTCTGTCTCTGTCTCTGTCTCTGTCTCTGTCTCTGTCTCTGTCTCTGTCTCTGTCTCTGTCTCTGTCTCTGTCTCTGTCTCTGTCTCTGTCCTGTCTCTCTCTCTGTCTCTGCCTCTGTCTCTGTCTGTGGCTCTGCCTTTGTCTCATGCGCCTCTGTCTTTGTCTCTGTCTGTGTCTCTTTCTGTGCCTCTGTCCCTGTCTCTGTCTCCGTCTCTGTCTCTGTCTCTGTCTCTGTCTCTGTCTCCGTCTCCGTCTCTGTCTCTGTCTCTGTCATTGGCTCCATCTCTGTCTCTGTCTCAGTCTCTGTCTCTGTCTCTGTCTCTGCCTCTGCCTCTGCCTCTGCCTCTGTCCCCGTCTCTGTCTCCGTCTCCGTCTCTGTCTCCGTCTCTGTCTCTGTCTCTGTCTCTGTCTCAGTCTCTGTCTCTGTCTCTGTATCGGACTCTGTCTCCGTCTTTGTCTTCGTCGTCGTCTTCCTCTTTGTCTCCGTCTTTGTCTCTGTCTTTGTCTCCATCTTTGTCTCCGTCTTTGTCTCCGTCATTGCCTCCGTCTTTGTCTCCGTATTTGTCTCCGTCTGTGTCTCCATTTTGTCTCCGCCTTTGTCTCCGTCCTTGTCTCCATCTTTGTCTCCGTCTTTGTCACCGTCTTTGTCTCCGTCTTTGTCTCCGTCCGTGTTTCCTGCCCCTCTGTCTCGGTCGTTGTCTCATGCGCGTCTGTCTCTGTCTCTGTCTCTGTCTGTGTCTCTGTCTCCGTCTCTGCCTCTGTATCGGTCTCTGTCTTTGGCTCTGTCTCTGTCTCAGTCTCTGTCTCTGTCTCTGTCTCTGTCTCTGTCCCTGTCCCTGTCTCTGTCTCTGCCTCTGTCTCTGTCTCTGCCTCTGCCTCTGTCTCTGTCCCTGTCCCTGTCTCTGTCTCTGCCTCTGTCTCTGTCTCTGTCTCTGCCTCTGCCTCTGTCTCTGTCCCTGTCTCTGTCTCCGTCTCCGTCTCCGTCTCTGTCTCCGTCTTTGTACCTGTCTTTGTCTCCGTATTTGTCTCCGTCTGTGTCTCCATATTTGTCTCCGTCTTTGTCTACGTCTTTGCCTCCGTCTTTGTCTCCGGATTTGTCTCTGTCTGTGTCTCCATCTTTGTCTCCGCCTGTGTCTCCGTCTTTGTCTCCGTCGTCGTCTTCCTCTTCGTCTCCGTCTTTGTCACCGTCTTTGTCTCCGTCTTTGTCTCCGTCCACGTCTCCTGCCCCTCTGTCTCTGTCTCTGTCTCTGTCTCTGTCTCTGTCTCTGTCTCTGTCTCTGTCTCTGTTTCTGTCTCTGTCTCTGTCTCTGTCTCTGTCTCTGCCTCTGTCTCTGTCTCTGTCTCTGTCTCTGTCTCTGTCTCTGTCTCTGTCTCTGTCTCTGTCTCTGTCTCTGTCTCTGTCTCTGTCTCGGTCCTGTCTCTGTCTCTGTCTCTGCCTCTGTCTCTGTCTGTGGCTCTGCCTTTGTCTCATGCGCCTCTGTCTTTGTCTCTGTCTGTGTCTCTTTCTGTGCCTCTGTCTCTGTCTCTGTTTCCGTCTCTGTCGCTGCCTCTGTCTCTGTCTCCGTCTCTCTCTCTTTTCCTGTCTCTGTCTCTGTCTCTGTCTCTATCCCTGTCTCTGTCTCCGTCTCTGTCTCTGTCTCTGTCTCTGTCTCTGTCTCTGTCTCTGTCTCTGTCTCTGTCTCTGTCTCTGTCTCTGTCTCTGTCTCTGTCTCCGTCTCCGTCTCTGTCTCTGTCTCTGTCATTGGCTCCATCTCTGTCTCTGTATCAGTCTCTGCCTCTGTCTCTGTCTCTGTCTCTGTCTCTGTCTCTGTCTCTGTCTCTGGCTCTGTCCTTTTCTCTGTCTCTGTCTCTGTCCTGTCTCTGTCTCTGTCTCTGCCTCTGTCTCTGTCTGTGTCTCCATCTTTGTCTCCGCCTGTGTCTCCGTCTTTGTCTCCGTCGTCGTCTTCCTCTTCGTCTCCGTCTTTGTCTCCGTCTTTGTCACCGTCTTTGTCTCCGTCTTTGTCTCCGTCCACGTCTCCTGCCCCTCTGTCTCTGTCTCTGTCTCAGTCTCTGTCTCTGTCTCCGTCTCTGTCTCTGTTTCTGTCTCTGCCTCTGTCTCTGCCTCTGTCTCTGTCTCTGTCTCTGTCTCTGTCCCTGTCTCTGTCTCTGTCTCTGTCTCTGTCTCTGTCTCTGTCTCTGTCTCTGTCTCTGCCTCTGTATCGGTCTCTGCCCTTGTCTCTGTGTCCATCTCTGTCTCTGTATCTGTCTCTGTCTCTGTCTCTGTCTCTGTCTCTGTCTCTGAATCTGTCTCTGTCTGTGGCTCTGCCTTTGTCTCATGCGCCTCCGTCTTTGTCTCTGTCTGTGTCTCTTTCTGTGCCTCTGTCTCTGTCTCTGTTTCCGTCTCTGTCGCTGCCTCTGTCTCTGTCTCCGTCTCTCTCTCTTTGCCTGTCTCTGTCTCTGTCTCTGTCTCTGTCCCTGTCTCTGTCTCCGTCTCCGTCTCTGTCTCTGTCTCTGTCTCTGTCTCTGTCTCTGTCTCTGTCTCTGTCTCTGCCTCTGTCTCTGTCCCTGTCTCTGTCTCCGTCTCCGTCTCTGTCTCTGTCTCTGCCTCTGTCTCTGTCCCTGTCTCTGTCTCCGTCTCCGTCTCTGTCTCTGTCTCTGTCTCCGTCTCTGTCTCTGCCCGTGTCTCTGTCTCTGTCTCTGTCTCGGTCTCTGTCTCCGTCTTTGTGTCTGTCTTTGTCTCCGTCCTTGTCTCCGTCTGTGTCTCCGTCCGTGTCTCCTGCCCCTCTGTCTCGGTCGTTGTCTCATTCGCGTCTGCCTCTGTCTCTGTCTCTGTCTGTGTCTCTGCCTCTGTATCGGTCTCTGCCTTTGTCTCTGTCTCTGTCTCTGTCTCTGTCTCTGTCTCTGTCTCTGTCTCTGTCTCTGTCTCTGTCTCTGTCTCTGTCTCTGTCTCTGTCTCTGTCTCTGTCTCTGTCTCTGTCTCTGTCTCTGCCTCTGCCTCTGCCTCTGTCTCTGTCTCAGTCTCTGTCTCTGTCTCTGTCTCTGTCTCTGCCTCTGTCTCTGTCCCTGTCTCTGTTTCCGTCTCTGTCTCTGTTTCTGACCCTGTCTCTGTCTCTGTTCCTGTCTCTGTATCTGTCTCTGTCTCTGTCTGTGTCTCTGCCTCTGTATCGGTCTCTGCCTTTGTCTCTGTCTCCATCTCTGTCTCTGTCTCTGTCTCTGTCTCTGCCTCTGTCTTTGTCCCTGTCTCTGTCCCTGTCTCTGTCTCCGTCTCTGTCTCTGTCTCTGTCTCCGTCTCCGTCTCTGTCTCTGTCTCTGTCATTGGCTCCATCTCTGTCTCTGTCTCAGTCTCTGTCTCTGTCTCTGTCTCTGTCTCTGTCTCTGTCTCTGTCTCTGTTTCTGTCTCTGTCTCTGTCTCTGTTTCTGTCTCTGTCTCTGTCTCTGTCTCTGTCTCTGTCTCTGTCTCTGTCTCTGTCTCTGTCTCTGTCTCTGTCTCTGTCTCTGTCCTGTCTCTGTCTCTGTCTCTGCCTCTGTCCCTGTCTGTGTCTCTGTCTTTGTCCCATGCGCCTCTGTCTTTGTCTCTGTCTGTGTCTCTGTCTGTGCCTCTGTCTCTGTCTCTGTTTCCGTCTCTGTCGCTGCCTCTGTCTCTGTATCGGTCTCTGCCTTTGTCTCTGTCTCTGTCTCTGTCTCTGTCTCTGCCTCTGCCTCTGCCTCTGCCTCTGTCCCCGTCTCTGTCTCCGTCTCCGTCTCTGTCTCTGTCTCTGTCTCTGTCTCTGTCTCTGTCTCTGTATCGGACTCTGTCTCCGTCTTTGTCTTCGTCGTCGTCTTCCTCTTTGTCTCCGTCTTTGTCTCTGTCTTTGTCTCCATCTTTGTCTCCGTCTTTGTCTCCGTCTTTGCCTCCGTCTTTGTCTCCGTATTTGTCTCCGTCTGTGTCTCCATCTTTGTCTCCGCCTGTGTCTCCGTCTTTGTCTCCGTCGTCGTCTTCCTTTTCGTCTCCGTCTTTGTCTCCGTCTTTGTCACCGTCGTCGTCTTCCTCTTCGTCTCCGTCTTTGTCTCCGTCGTTGTCACCGTCTTTGTCTCCGTCTTTGTCTCCGTCCACGTCTCCTGCCCCTCTGCCTCTGTCTCTGCCTCTGTCTCTGTCTCTGTCTCTGTCTCTGTCCCTGACCCTGTCTCTGCCTCTGCCTCTGTCTCCGTCTTTGTCTCCATCTTTGTCTGCGTCTTTGCCTCCGTCTTTGTCACCGTCCTTGTCTCGGTCGTCGTCTTCCTCTTCGTCTCCGTCTTTGTCTCCGTCTTTGTCACCATCGTTTTCTCCGTCTTTTTCTCCGTCTTTGTCTACGTCTTTGTCTCCGTCTTTGTCTCCGTCTATGTCTCTGTCACTGTCTCTGTCTCTGTCTCTGTTTCTGTCTCTGTCTCTGTCTCTGTCTCTGTCCCTGTCTCTGTCTCTGTCTCTGTCACTGTCTCTGTCTCTGCCTCTGTCTCTGTCATTGGCTGCATCTCTGTCTCTGTCTCAGTCTATGTCTCTGTCTCTGTCTCTGTCTCTGTCTCTGTATCTGTCTCTGCCCGTGTCTCTGTCTCTGTCTCTGTCTGTGTCTCTGTCTCTGTCTCTGCCTCTGTATCGGTCTCTGTCTTTGGCTCTGTCTCTGTCTCTGTCTCTGTCTCTGTCCCTGTCCCTGTCTCTGTCTCTGCCTCTGTCTCTGTCTCTGCCTCTGCCTCTGTCTCTGTCCCTGTCTCTGTCTCCGTCTCCGTCTCCGTCTCTGTCTCCGTCTTTGTACCTGTCTTTGTCTCCGTATTTGTCTCCGCCTTTGTCTCCGCCTTTGCCTCCGTCTTAGTCTCCGTATTTGTCTCTGTCTGTGTCTCCATCTTTGTCTCCGCCTGTGTCTCCGTCTTTGTCTCCGTCGTCGTCTTCCTCTTCGTCTCCGTCTTTGTCTCCGTCTTTGTCTCCGTCCACGTCTCCTGCCCCTCTGTCTCAGTCTCTGTCTCTGTTTCTGTCTGTGCCTCTGTCTCTGTCTCTGTCTCTGTCTCTGTCTCTGTCTCTGTCTCTGCCTCTGTATCGGTCTCTGCCTTTGTCTCTGTCTCCATCTCTGTCTCTGTCTCTGTCTCTGTCTCTGCCTCTGTCTTTGTCCCTGTCTCTGTCCCTGTCTCTGTCTCCGTCTCTGTCTCCGTCTCCGTCTCCGTCTCTGTCTCTGTCTCTGTCTCTGTCTCTGTCTCTGTATCGGACTCTGTCTCCGTCTTTGTCTTCGTCGTCGTCTTCCTCTTTGTCTCCGTCTTTGTCTCCGTCGTCGTCTTCCTCTTCGTCTCCGTCTTTGTCTCCGTCCTTGTCACCATCGTTTTCTCCGTCTTTGTCTCCGTCTTTGTCTAGGTCTTTGTCTCTGCCACTGTCTCTGTCTCTGTCTCTGTTTCTGTCTCTGTCTCTGTCTCTGTCTCTGTCCCTGTCTCTGTCTCTGTCTCTGTCTCTGTCACTGTCCCTGTCTCTGCCTCTGTCTCTGTCCCTGTCTCTGTCTCCGTCCCCGCCGCTGTCTCTGTCTCTGTTTCTGTGTCCATCTCTGTCTCTGTCTCTGTCTCTGTCTGTGTCTCTGCCTCTGTCTCCGTGTCTGTCTCTGTCTCTGTCTCTGTCTCTGTCTCCATCTCTGTCTCCGTCTCTGTCTCTGTCTCTGTCTCTGTCTCTGTCTCTGTCTCTGTCTCTGCCTCTGTCTCTGTCCCTGTCTCTGTCTCCGTCTCCGTCTCTGTCTCTGTCTCTGTCATTGGCTCCATCTCTGTCTCTGTCTCAGTCTCTGTCTCTGTCTCTGTCTCTGTCTCTGTCTCTGCCCGTGTCTCTGTCTCTGTCTCTGTCTCTGCCTCTGTCTCTGCCTCTGCCTCTGTCTCTGTCCCTGTCTCTGTCTCCGTCTCCGTCTCCGTCTCTGTCTCCGTCTTTGTACCTGTCTTTGTCTCCGTATATGTCTCCGCCTGTGTCTCCATATTTGTCTCCGTCTTTGTCTCCGTCTTTGCCTCCGTCTTAGTCTCCGTATTTGTCTCTGTCTGTGTCTCCATCTTTGTCTCCGCCTGTGTCTCCGTCTTTGTCTCCGTCGTCGTCTTCCTCTTCGTCTCCGTCTTTGTCTCCGTCTTTGTCACCGTCTTTGTCTCCGTCTTTGTCTCCGTCCACGTCTCCTGCCCCTCTGTCTCAGTCTCTGTCTCTGTTTCTGTCTGTGCCTCTGTCTCTGTCTCTGTCTCTGTCTCTGTCTCTGTCTCTGTCTCTGCCTCTGTATCGGTCTCTGCCTTTGTCTCTGTCTCCATCTCTGTCTCTGTCTCTGTCTCTGCCTCTGTCTTTGTCCCTGTCTCTGTCCCTGTCTCTGTCTCCGTCTCTGTCTCCGTCTCCGTCTCCGTCTCTGTCTCTGTCTCTGTCTCTGTCTCTGTATCGGACTCTGTCTCCGTCTTTGTCTTCGTCGTCGTCTTCCTCTTTGTCTCCGTCTTTGTCTTCGTCGTCGTCTTCCTCTTTGTCTCCGTCTTTGTCTCTGTCTTTGTCTTCATATTTGTCTCCGTCTTTGTCTCCGTCTTTGTGTCCGTCTTTGTCTCCGTCCTTGTCTCCGTTTGTGTCTCCGTCCGTGTCTCCTGCCCCTCTGTCTCGGTCGTTGTCTCATGCGCGTCTGCCTCTGTCTCTGTCTCTGTATCGGTCTCTGCCTTTGTCTCTGTCGCTGTCTCTGTCTCTGTCTCTGTCTCTGCCTCTGCCTCTGCCTCTGCCTCTGCCTCTGTCCCCGTCTCTGTCTCCGTCTCCGTCTCTGTCTCTGTCTCTGTCTCTGTCTCTGTCTCTGTATCGGACTCTGTCTCCGTCTTTGTCTTCGTCGTCGTCTTCCTCTTTGTCTCCGTCTTTGTCTCTGTCTTTGTCTCCATCTTTGTCTCCGTCTTTGTCTCCGTCTTTGCCTCCGTCTTTGTCTCCGTATTTGTCTCCGTCTGTGTCTCCATTTTGTCTCCGCCTTTGTCTCCGTCCTTGTCTCCATCTTTGTCTCCGTCTTTGTCACCGTCTTTGTCTCCGTCTTTGTCTCCGTCCGTGTTTCCTGCCCCTCTGTCTCGGTCGTTGTCTCATGCGCGTCTGTCTCTGTCTCTGTCTCTGTCTGTGTCTCTGTCTCTGTCTCTGCCTCTGTATCGGTCTCTGTCTTTGGCTCTGTCTCTGTCTCAGTCTCTGTCTCTGCCTCTGTCTCTGTCTCTGTCCCTGTCCCTGTCTCTGTCTCTGCCTCTGTCTCTGTCTCTGTCCCTGTCTCTGTCTCATTCTCCGTCTCCGTCTCTGTCTCCGTCTTTGTACCTGTCTTTGTCTCCGTATTTGTCTCCGTCTGTGTCTCCATATTTGTCTCCGTCTTTGTCTACGTCTTTGCCTCCGTCTTTGTCTCCGTATTTGTCTCTGTCTGTGTCTCCATCTTTGTCTGCGCCTGTGTCTCCGTCTTTGTCTCCGTCGTCGTCTTCCTCTTCGTCTCCGTCTTTGTCTCCGTCCTTGTCACCATCGTTTTCTCCGTCTTTGTCTCTGTCTTTGTCTAGGTCTTTGTCTCTGCCACTGTCTCTGTCTCTGTCTCTGTTTCTGTCTCTGTCTCTGTCTCTGTCTCTGTCTCTGTCTCTGTCTCTGTCTCTGTCTCTGTCTCTGTCACTGTCCCTGTCTCTGCCTCTGTCTCTGTCCCTGTCTCTGTCTCCGTCCCCGCCGCTGTCTCTGTCTCTGTCTCTGTGTCCATCTCTGTCTCTGTCTCTGACTCTGTCTGTGTCTCTGCCTCTGTCTCCGTGTCTGTCTCTGTCTCTGTCTCTGTCTCTGTCTCCATCGCTGTCTCCGTCTCTGTCTCTGTCTCTGCCTCTGTCTCTGTCTCTGTCTCTGTCCCTGCCTCTGTCTCTGTCCCTCTCTCTGTCTCCGTCTCCGTCTCTGTCTCTGTCTCTGTCATTGGCTCCATCTCTGTCTCTGTCTCAGTCTCTGTCTCTGTCTCTGTCTGTGTCTCTGTCTCTGCCCGTGTCTCTGTCTCTGTCTCTGCCTCTGTATCGGTCTCTGTCTTTGGCTCTGTCTCTGTCTCAGTCTCTGTCTCTGTCTCTGTCTCTGTCTCTGTCCCTGTCCCTGTCTCTGTCTCTGCCTCTGTCTCTGTTTCTGTCTCTGCCTCTGCCTCTGTCTCTGTCCCTGTCTCTGTCTCCGTCTCCGTCTCCGTCTCCGTCTCTGTCTCCGTCTTTGTACCTGTCTTTGTCTCCGTATTTGTCTCCGTCTGTGTCTCCATATTTGTCTCCGTCTTTGTCTACGTCTTTGCCTCCGTCTTTGTCTCCGTATTTGTCTCTGTCTGTGTCTCCATCTTTGTCTCCGCCTGTGTCTCCGTCTTTGTCTCCGTCGTCGTCTTCCTCTTCGTCTCCGTCTTTGTCACCGTCTTTGTCTCCGTCTTTGTCTCCGTCCACGTCTCCTGCCCCTCTGTCTCTGTCTCTGTCTCAGTCTCTGTCTCTGTTTCTGTCTCTGCCTCTGTCTCTGACTCTGTCTCTGTCTCTGTCTCTGTCTCTGTCTCTGTCTCTGTCTCTGCCTCTGTCTCTGTCCCTGTCTCTGTCTCCGTCTCTGTCTCTGTCTCTGTCTCTGTCTCCCTCTTCGTCTCTGTCTCTGTCTCTGTCATTGGAACCATCTCTGTCTCTGTCTCTGTCTCTGTCTCTGTCTCTGTCTCTGTCTCTGTCTCTGTCTCTGTCTCTGTTTCTGTCTCTGTCTCTGTCTCCGTCTCTGTCTCTGTCTCTGTCTCTGTCTCTGTCTCTGTCTCTGTCTCTGTCTCTGTCTCTGTCTCTGTCTCGGTCCTGTCTCTGTCTCTGTCTCTGCCTCTGTCTCTGTCTGTGGCTCTGCCTTTGTCTCATGCGCCTCTGTCTTTGTCTCTGTCTGTGTCTCTTTCTGTGCCTCTGTCTCTGTCTCTGTTTCCGTCTCTGTCGCTGCCTCTGTCTCTGTCTCCGTCTCTCTCTCTTTTCCTGTCTCTGTCTCTGTCTCTGTCTCTGTCCCTGTCTCTGTCTCCGTCTCCGTCTCTGTCTCTGTCTCTGTCTCTGTCTCTATCTCTGTCTCTGTCTCTGTCTCTGTCTCTGTCTCTGTCTCCGTCTCCGTCTCTGTCTCTGTCTCTGTCATTGGCTCCATCTCTGTCTCTGTATCAGTCTCAGCCTCTGTCTCTGTCTCTGTCTCTGTCTCTGTCTCTGTCTCTGTTTCTGTCTCTGTCTCTGTCTCTGTCTCTGTCTCTGTCTCTGTCTCTGTCTCTGTCTCTGTCTCTGTCTCTGTGCCTGTCTCTGTCTCTGTCCTGTCTCTGTCTCTGTCTCTGCCTATGTCTCTGTCTGTGGCTCTGTCTTTTGTCTCATGCGCCTCTGTCTTTGACTCTGTCTGTGTCTCTGTCTGTGCCTCTGTCTCTGTCTCTGTCTCTGGCTCTGTCCTTTTCTCTGTCTCTGTCTCTGTCTCTGTCCTGTCTCTGTCTCTGTCTCTGCCTCTGTCTCTGTCTGTGTCTCCATCTTTGTCTCCGCCTGTGTCTCCGTCTTTGTCTCCGTCGTCGTCTTCCTCTTCGTCTCCGTCTTTGTCTCCGTCTTTGTCACCGTCTTTGTCTCCGTCTTTGTCTCCGTCCACGTCTCCTGCCCCTCTGTCTCTGTCTCTGTCTCAGTCTCTGTCTCTGTCTCCGTCTCTGTCTCTGTTTCTGTCTCTGCCTCTGTCTCTGCCTCTGTCTCTGTCTCTGTCTCTGTCTCTGTCCCTGTCTCTGTCTCTGTCTCTGTCTCTGTCTCTGTCTCTGTCTCTGTCTCTGTCTCTGCCTCTGTCTCTGTCTATGGCTCTGTCTTTGTCTCATGCGCCTCTGTCTTTGTCTCTGTCTGTGTCTCTGTCTGTGCCTCTGTCTCTGTCTCTGTTTCTGTCTCTGTCGCTGCCCCTGTCTCTGTCTCTATCTCTGTCTCTTTTCCTGTCTCTGTCTCTGTCTCTGTCTCTGTCCTTTTCTCTGTCTCTGTCTCTGTTCCCTTCTCTGTCTCCGCCTCTGCCTCTGTCTCCGTCTTTGTCTCCATCTTTGTCTGCGTCTTTGTCTCCGTCATTGTCACCGTCCTTGTCTCCGTCGTCGTCTTCCTCTTCGTCTCCGTCTTTGTCTCCGTCTCTGTCACCATCGTTTTCTCCGTCTTTGTCTCCGTCTTTGTCTAGGTCTTTGTCTACGTCTTTGTCTCCGTCTTTGTCTCCGTCTATGTCTCTGTCACTGTCTCTGTCTCTGTCTCTGTCTCTGTCTCTGTCTCTGTCTCTGTCTCTGCCTCTGTCTCTGTCCCTGTCTCTGTCTCCGTCTCCGTCTCTGTCTCTGTCTCTGTCATTGGCTCCATCTCTGTCTCTGTCTCAGTCTCTGTCTCTGTCTCTGTCTCTGTCTCTGTCTCTGTCTCTGTCTCTGCCCGTGTCTCTGTCTCTGTCTCTGTCTCTGTCTCTGTCTCGGTCTCTGTCTCCGTCTTTGTGTCCGTCTTTGTCTCCGTCCTTGTCTCCGTCTGTGTCTCCGTCCGTGTCTCCTGCCCCTCTGCCTCGGTCGTTGTCTCATGCGCGTCTGCCTCTGTCTCTGTCTCTGTCTGTGTCTCTGTCTCTGTCTCTGTCTCTGTCTCTGTCTCTGTCTCTGTCTCTGTCTCTGTCTCTGTCTCTGTCTCGGTGTCTGTCTCCGTCTTTGTGTCCGTCTTTGTCTCCGTGCTTGTCTCCGTCTGTGTCTCCGTCCGTGTCTCCTGCCCCTCTGCCTCGGTCGTTGTCTCATGCGCGTCTGTCTCTGTCTCTGTCTCTGTCTGTGTCTCTGCCTCTGTATCGGTCTCTGCCTTTGTCTCTGTGTCCATCTCTGTCTCTGTATCTGTCTCTGTCTCTGTCTCTGTCTCTGTCTCTGTCTCTGAATCTGTCTCTGTCTGTGGCTCTGCCTTTGTCTCATGCGCCTCCGTCTTTGTCTCTGTCTGTGTCTCTTTCTGTGCCTCTGTCTCTGTCTCTTTTTCCGTCTCTGTCGCTGCCTCTGTCTCTGTCTCCGTCTCTCTCTCTTTGCCTGTCTCTGTCTCTGTCTCTGTCTCTGTCTCTGTCTCTGTCTCTGTCTCTGTCTCTGTCTCTGTCTCTGTCTCTGTCTCTGTCTCTGTCTCTGTCTCTGCCTCTGCCTCTGCCTCTGCCTCTGTCTCTGTCTCAGTCTCTGTCTCTGTCTCTGTCTCTGTCTCTGCCTCTGTCTCTGTCCCTGTCTCTGTTTCCGTCTCTGTCTCTGTTTCTGACCCTGTCTCTGTCTCTGTTCCTGTCTCTGTATCTGTCTCTGTCTCTGTCTGTGTCTCTGCCTCTGTATCGGACTCTGCCTTTGTCTCTGTCTCCATCTCTGTCTCTGTCTCTGTCTCTGTCTCTGCCTCTGTCTTTGTCCCTGTCTCTGTCCCTGTCTGTGTCTCCGTCTCTGTCTCTGTCTCTGTCTCCGTCTCCGTCTCTGTCTCTGTCTCTGTCATTGGCTCCATCTCTGTCTCTGTCTCAGTCTCTGTCTCTGTCTCTGTCTCTGTCTCTGTCTCTGTCTCTGTCTCTGTCTCTGTCTCTGTTTCTGTCTCTGTCTCTGTCTCTGTTTCTGTCTCTGTCTCTGTCTCTGTCTCTGTCTCTGTCCCTGTCTCTGTCTCTGTCTCTGTCTCTGTCCTGTCTCTGTCTCTGTCTCTGCCTCTGTCTCTGTCTGTGTCTCTGTCTTTGTCCCATGCGCCTCTGTCTTTGTCTCTGTCTGTGTCTCTGTCTGTGCCTCTGTCTCTGTCTCTGTTTCCGTCTCTGTCGCTGCCTCTGTCTCTGTATCGGTCTCTGCCTTTGTCTCTGTCTCTGTCTCTGTCTCTGCCTCTGCCTCTGCCTCTGCCTCTGCCTCTGCCTCTGTCCCCGTCTCTGTCTCCGTCTTGTCTCTGTCTCTGTCTCTGTCTCTGTCTCTGTCTCTGTATCGGACTCTGTCTCCGTCTTTGTCTTCGTCGTCGTCTTCCACTTTGTCTCCGTCTTTGTCTCTGTCTTTGTCTCCATCTTTGTCTCCGTCTTTGTCTCCGTCTTTGCCTCCGTCTTTGTCTCCGTATTTGTCTCCGTCTGTGTCTCCATCTTTGTCTCCGCCTGTGTCTCCGTCTTTGTCTCCGTTGTCGTCTTCCTTTTCGTCTCCGTCTTTGTCTCCGTCTTTGTCTCCATCTTTGTCTGCGTCTTTGCCTCCGTCTTTGTCACCGTCCTTGTCTCGGTCGTCGTCTTCCTCTTCGTCTCCGTCTTTGTCTCCGTCTTTGTCACCATCGTTTCCTCCGTCTTTTTCTCCGTCTTTGTCTACGTCTTTGTCTCCGTCTTTGTCTCCGTCTATGTCTCTGTCACTGTCTCTGTCTCTGTCTCTGTTTCTGTCTCTGTCTCTGTCTCTGTCTCTGTCCCTGTCTCTGTCTCTGTCTCTGTCTCTGTCACTGTCTCTGTCTCTACCTCTGTCTCTGTCATTGGCTGCATCTCTGTCTCTGTCTCAGTCTATGTCTCTGTCTCTGTCTCTGTCTCTGTCTCTGTCTCTGTCTCTGTCTCTGTCTCTGCCCGTGTCTCTGTCTCTGTCTCTGTCTGTGTCTCTGTCTCTGTCTCTGCCTCTGTATCGGTCTCTGTCTTTGGCTCTGTCTCTGTCTCTGTCCCTGTCTCTGTCCCTGTCCCTGTCTCTGTCTCTGCCTCTGTCTCTGTCTCTGCCTCTGCCTCTGTCTCTGTCCCTGTCTCTGTCTCCGTCTCCGTCTCCGTCTCTGTCTCCGTCTTTGTACCTGTCTTTGTCTCCGTATTTGTCTCCGCCTGTGTCTCCATATTTGTCTCCGTCTTTGTCTCCGTCTTTGCCTCCGTCTTAGTCTCCGTATTTGTCTCTGTCTGTGTCTCCATCTTTGTCTCCGCCTGTGTCTCCGTCTTTGTCTCCGTCGTCGTCTTCCTCTTCGTCTCCGTCTTTGTCTCCGTCTTTGTCACCGTCTTTGTCTCCGTCTTTGTCTCCGTCCACGTCTCCTGCCCCTCTGTCTCAGTCTCTGTCTCTGTTTCTGTCTCTGCCTCTGTCTCTGTCTCTGTCTCTGTCTCTGTCTCTGTCTCTGTCTCTGTCTCTGCCTCTGTATCGGTCTCTGCCTTTGTCTCTGTCTCCATCTCTGTCTCTGTCTCTGTCTCTGTCTCTGCCTCTGTCTTTGTCCCTGTCTCTGTCCCTGTCTCTGTCTCCGTCTCTGTCTCCGTCTCCGTCTCCGTCTCTGTCTCTGTCTCTGTCTCTGTCTCTGTCTCTGTATCGGACTCTGTCTCCGTCTTTGTCTTCGTCGTCGTCTTCCTCTTTGTCTCCGTCTTTGTCTTCGTCGTCGTCTTCCTCTTTGTCTCCGTCTTTGTCTCTGTCTTTGTCTCCATCTTTGTCTCCGTCTTTGTCTCCGTCTTTGTGTCCGTCTTTGTCTCCGTCCTTGTCTCCGTTTGTGTCTCCGTCCGTGTCTCCTGCCCCTCTGTCTCGGCCGTTGTCTCATGCGCGTCTGCCACTGTCTCTGTCTCTGTATCGGTCTCTGCCTTTGTCTCTGTCGCTGTCTCTGTCTCTGTCTCTGTCTCTGCCTCTGCCTCTGCCTCTGCCTCTGCCTCTGTCCCCGTCTCTGTCTCCGTCTCCGTCTCTGTCTCTGTCTCTGTCTCTGTCTCTGTCTCTGTATCGGACTCTGTCTCCGTCTTTGTCTTCGTCGTCGTCTTCCTCTTTGTCTCCGTCTTTGTCTCTGTCTTTGTCTCCATCTTTGTCTCCGTCTTTGTCTCCGTCTTTGCCTCCGTCTTTGTCTCCGTATTTGTCTCCGTCTGTGTCTCCATTTTGTCTCCGCCTTTGTCTCCGTCCTTGTCTCCATCTTTGTCTCCGTCTTTGTCACCGTCTTTGTCTCCGTCTTTGTCTCCGTCCGTGTTTCCTGCCCCTCTGTCTCGGTCGTTGTCTCATGCGCGTCTGTCTCTGTCTCTGTCTCTGTCTGTGTCTCTGTCTCTGTCTCTGCCTCTGTATCGGTCTCTGTCTTTGGCTCTGTCTCTGTCTCAGTCTCTGTCTCTGTCTCTGTCTCTGTCTCTGTCCCTGTCCCTGTCTCTGTCTCTGCCTCTGTCTCTGTCTCTGTCCCTGTCTCTGTCTCCTTCTCCGTCTCCGTCTCTGTCTCCGTCTTTGTACCTTTCTTTGTCTCCGTATTTGTCTCCGTCTGTGTCTCCATATTTGTCTCCGTCTTTGTCTACGTCTTTGCCTCCGTCTTTGTCTCCGTATTTGTCTCTGTCTGTGTCTCCATCTTTGTCTGCGCCTGTGTCTCCGTCTTTGTCTCCGTCGTCGTCTTCCTCTTCGTCTCCGTCTTTGTCACCGTCTTTGTCTCCGTCTTTGTCTCCGTCCACGTCTCCTGCCCCTCTCTCTCTGTCTCTGTCTCAGTCTCTGCCTCTGTCTCTGTCTCTGTCTCTGTCTCTGTCTGTGTCTCTCTTTCTGTCTCTGTCTCTGTCTCTGTCTCTGTCTCTGTCTCTGTCTCTGTCTCTGTCTCTGTCTCTGTCTCTGTCTCTGTCTCTGTCTCTGTCTCTGCCTCTGTCCTGTCTCTGTCTCTGTCTCTGTCTCTGTCTCTGTCTGTGGCTCTGTCTTTGTCTCATGCGCCTCTGTCTTTGTCTCTGTCTGTGGCTCTGTCTGTCCCTCTGTCTCTGTCTCTGTCTCTGTCCTTTTCTCTGTCTCTGTCTCTGTCCTGTCTCTGTCTCTGTCTCTGCCTCTGTCTCTGTCTGTGTCTCCATCTTTGTCTCCGCCTGTGTCTCCGTCTTTGTCTCCGTCGTCGTCTTCCTCTTCGTCTCCGTCTTTGTCTCCGTCTTTGTCACCGTCCTTGTCTCCGTCTTTGTCTCCGTCCACGTCTCCTGCCCCTCTGTCTCTGTCTCTGTCTCAGTCTCTGTCTCTGTCTCCGTCTCTGTCTCTGTTTCTGTCTCTGCCTCTGTCTCTGCCTCTGTCTCTGTCTCTGTCTCTGTCTCTGTCTCTGCCTCTGTTTCTGTCTATGGCTCTGTCTTTGTCTCATGCGCCTCTGTCTTTGTCTCTGTCTGTGTCTCTGTCTGTGCCTCTGCCTCTGTCTCTGTTTCTGTCTCTGTCGCTGCCCCTGTCTCTGTCTCTATCTCCGTCTCTTTTCCTATCTCTGTCTCTGTCTCTGTCTCTGTCCTCTTCTCTGTCTCTGTCTCTGTTCCCTTCTCTGTCTCCGCCTCTGCCTCTGTCTCCGTCTTTGTCTCCATCTTTGTCTGCGTCTTTGTATCCGTCTTTGTCACCGTCCTTGTCTCCGTCGTCGTCTTCCTCTTCGTCTCCGTCTTTGTCTCCGTCCTTGTCACCATCGTTTTCTCCGTCTTTGTCTCTGTCTTTGTCTAGGTCTTTGTCTCTGCCACTGTCTCTGTCTCTGTCTCTGTCTCTGTTTCTGTCTCTGTCTCTGTCTCTGTCTCTGTCTCTGCCTCTGTCTCTGTCCCTGTCTCTGTCTCCGTCTCCGTCTCTGTCTCTGTCTCTGTCATTGGCTCCATCTCTGTCTCTGTCTCAGTCTCTGTCTCTGTCTCTGTCTCTGTCTCTGTCTCTGTCTCTGTCTCTGCCCGTGTCTCTGTCTCTGTCTCTGTCTCTGTCTCTGTCTCGGTCTCTGTCTCCGTCTTTGTGTCCGTCTTTGTCTCCGTCCTTGTCTCCGTCTGTGTCTCCGTCCGTGTCTCCTGCCCCTCTGCCTCGGTCGTTGTCTCATGCGCGTCTGCCTCTGTCTCTGTCTCTGTCTGTGTCTCTGTCTCTGTCTCTGTCTCTGTCTCTGTCTCTGTCTCTGTCTCTGTCTCTGTCTCTGTCTCTGTCTCGGTGTCTGTCTCCGTCTTTGTGTCCGTCTTTGTCTCCGTGCTTGTCTCCGTCTGTGTCTCCGTCCGTGTCTCCTGCCCCTCTGCCTCGGTCGTTGTCTCATGCGCGTCTGTCTCTGTCTCTGTCTCTGTCTGTGTCTCTGCCTCTGTATCGGTCTCTGCCTTTGTCTCTGTGTCCATCTCTGTCTCTGTATCTGTCTCTGTCTCTGTCTCTGTCTCTGTCTCTGTCTCTGAATCTGTCTCTGTCTGTGGCTCTGCCTTTGTCTCATGCGCCTCCGTCTTTGTCTCTGTCTGTGTCTCTTTCTGTGCCTCTGTCTCTGTCTCTTTTTCCGTCTCTGTCGCTGCCTCTGTCTCTGTCTCCGTCTCTCTCTCTTTGCCTGTCTCTGTCTCTGTCTCTGTCTCTGTCTCTGTCTCTGTCTCTGTCTCTGTCTCTGTCTCTGTCTCTGTCTCTGTCTCTGTCTCTGTCTCTGTCTCTGTCTCTGCCTCTGCCTCTGCCTCTGCCTCTGTCTCTGTCTCAGTCTCTGTCTCTGTCTCTGTCTCTGTCTCTGCCTCTGTCTCTGTCCCTGTCTCTGTTTCCGTCTCTGTCTCTGTTTCTGACCCTGTCTCTGTCTCTGTTCCTGTGTCTGTATCTGTCTCTGTCTCTGTCTGTGTCTCTGCCTCTGTATCGGACTCTGCCTTTGTCTCTGTCTCCATCTCTGTCTCTGTCTCTGTCTCTGTCTCTGCCTCTGTCTTTGTCCCTGTCTCTGTCCCTGTCTGTGTCTCCGTCTCTGTCTCTGTCTCTGTCTCCGTCTCCGTCTCTGTCTCTGTCTCTGTCATTGGCTCCATCTCTGTCTCTGTCTCAGTCTCTGTCTCTGTCTCTGTCTCTGTCTCTGTCTCTGTCTCTGTCTCTGTCTCTGTCTCTGTTTCTGTCTCTGTCTCTGTCTCTGTTTCTGTCTCTGTCTCTGTCTCTGTCTCTGTCTCTGTCCCTGTCTCTGTCTCTGTCTCTGTCTCTGTCCTGTCTCTGTCTCTGTCTCTGCCTCTGTCTCTGTCTGTGTCTCTGTCTTTGTCCCATGCGCCTCTGTCTTTGTCTCTGTCTGTGTCTCTGTCTGTGCCTCTGTCTCTGTCTCTGTTTCCGTCTCTGTCGCTGCCTCTGTCTCTGTATCGGTCTCTGCCTTTGTCTCTGTCTCTGTCTCTGTCTCTGCCTCTGCCTCTGCCTCTGCCTCTGCCTCTGTCCCCGTCTCTGTCTCCGTCTTGTCTCTGTCTCTGTCTCTGTCTCTGTCTCTGTCTCTGTATCGGACTCTGTCTCCGTCTTTGTCTTCGTCGTCGTCTTCCACTTTGTCTCCGTCTTTGTCTCTGTCTTTGTCTCCATCTTTGTCTCCGTCTTTGTCTCCGTCTTTGCCTCCGTCTTTGTCTCCGTATTTGTCTCCGTCTGTGTCTCCATCTTTGTCTCCGCCTGTGTCTCCGTCTTTGTCTCCGTTGTCGTCTTCCTTTTCGTCTCCGTCTTTGTCTCCGTCTTTGTCTCCATCTTTGTCTGCGTCTTTGCCTCCGTCTTTGTCACCGTCCTTGTCTCGGTCGTCGTCTTCCTCTTCGTCTCCGTCTTTGTCTCCGTCTTTGTCACCATCGTTTCCTCCGTCTTTTTCTCCGTCTTTGTCTACGTCTTTGTCTCCGTCTTTGTCTCCGTCTATGTCTCTGTCACTGTCTCTGTCTCTGTCTCTGTTTCTGTCTCTGTCTCTGTCTCTGTCTCTGTCCCTGTCTCTGTCTCTGTCTCTGTCTCTGTCACTGTCTCTGTCTCTACCTCTGTCTCTGTCATTGGCTGCATCTCTGTCTCTGTCTCAGTCTATGTCTCTGTCTCTGTCTCTGTCTCTGTCTCTGTCTCTGTCTCTGTCTCTGTCTCTGCCCGTGTCTCTGTCTCTGTCTCTGTCTGTGTCTCTGTCTCTGTCTCTGCCTCTGTATCGGTCTCTGTCTTTGGCTCTGTCTCTGTCTCTGTCTCTGTCTCTGTCCCTGTCCCTGTCTCTGTCTCTGCCTCTGTCTCTGTCTCTGCCTCTGCCTCTGTCTCTGTCCCTGTCTCTGTCTCCGTCTCCGTCTCCGTCTCTGTCTCCGTCTTTGTACCTGTCTTTGTCTCCGTATTTGTCTCCGCCTGTGTCTCCATATTTGTCTCCGTCTTTGTCTCCGTCTTTGCCTCCGTCTTAGTCTCCGTATTTGTCTCTGTCTGTGTCTCCATCTTTGTCTCCGCCTGTGTCTCCGTCTTTGTCTCCGTCGTCGTCTTCCTCTTCGTCTCCGTCTTTGTCTCCGTCTTTGTCACCGTCTTTGTCTCCGTCTTTGTCTCCGTCCACGTCTCCTGCCCCTCTGTCTCAGTCTCTGTCTCTGTTTCTGTCTCTGCCTCTGTCTCTGTCTCTGTCTCTGTCTCTGTCTCTGTCTCTGTCTCTGTCTCTGCCTCTGTATCGGTCTCTGCCTTTGTCTCTGTCTCCATCTCTGTCTCTGTCTCTGTCTCTGTCTCTGCCTCTGTCTTTGTCCCTGTCTCTGTCCCTGTCTCTGTCTCCGTCTCTGTCTCCGTCTCCGTCTCCGTCTCTGTCTCTGTCTCTGTCTCTGTCTCTGTCTCTGTATCGGACTCTGTCTCCGTCTTTGTCTTCGTCGTCGTCTTCCTCTTTGTCTCCGTCTTTGTCTTCGTCGTCGTCTTCCTCTTTGTCTCCGTCTTTGTCTCTGTCTTTGTCTCCATCTTTGTCTCCGTCTTTGTCTCCGTCTTTGTGTCCGTCTTTGTCTCCGTCCTTGTCTCCGTTTGTGTCTCCGTCCGTGTCTCCTGCCCCTCTGTCTCGGCCGTTGTCTCATGCGCGTCTGCCACTGTCTCTGTCTCTGTATCGGTCTCTGCCTTTGTCTCTGTCGCTGTCTCTGTCTCTGTCTCTGTCTCTGCCTCTGCCTCTGCCTCTGCCTCTGTCCCCGTCTCTGTCTCCGTCTCCGTCTCTGTCTCTGTCTCTGTCTCTGTCTCTGTCTCTGTATCGGACTCTGTCTCCGTCTTTGTCTTCGTCGTCGTCTTCCTCTTTGTCTCCGTCTTTGTCTCTGTCTTTCTCTCCATCTTTGTCTCCGTCTTTGTCTCCGTCTTTGCCTCCGTCTTTGTCTCCGTATTTGTCTCCGTCTGTGTCTCCATTTTGTCTCCGCCTTTGTCTCCGTCCTTGTCTCCATCTTTGTCTCCGTCTTTGTCACCGTCTTTGTCTCCGTCTTTGTCTCCGTCCGTGTTTCCTGCCCCTCTGTCTCGGTCGTTGTCTCATGCGCGTCTGTCTCTGTCTCTGTCTCTGTCTGTGTCTCTGTCTCTGTCTCTGCCTCTGTATCGGTCTCTGTCTTTGGCTCTGTCTCTGTCTCAGTCTCTGTCTCTGTCTCTGTCTCTGTCTCTGTCCCTGTCCCTGTCTCTGTCTCTGCCTCTGTCTCTGTCTCTGTCCCTGTCTCTGTCTCCTTCTCCGTCTCCGTCTCTGTCTCCGTCTTTGTACCTGTCTTTGTCTCCGTATTTGTCTCCGTCTGTGTCTCCATATTTGTCTCCGTCTTTGTCTACGTCTTTGCCTCCGTCTTTGTCTCCGTATTTGTCTCTGTCTGTGTCTCCATCTTTGTCTGCGCCTGTGTCTCCGTCTTTGTCTCCGTCGTCGTCTTCCTCTTCGTCTCCGTCTTTGTCACCGTCTTTGTCTCCGTCTTTGTCTCCGTCCACGTCTCCTGCCCCTCTCTCTCTGTCTCTGTCTCAGTCTCTGCCTCTGTCTCTGTCTCTGTCTCTGTCTCTGTCTGTGTCTCTCTTTCTGTCTCTGTCTCTGTCTCTGTCTCTGTCTCTGTCTCTGTCTCTGTCTCTGTCTCTGTCTCTGTCTCTGTCTCTGTCTCTGTCTCTGTCTCTGTCTCTGCCTCTGTCCTGTCTCTGTCTCTGTCTCTGTCTCTGTCTCTGTCTGTGGCTCTGTCTTTGTCTCATGCGCCTCTGTCTTTGTCTCTGTCTGTGGCTCTGTCTGTCCCTCTGTCTCTGTCTCTGTCTCTGTCCTTTTCTCTGTCTCTGTCTCTGTCCTGTCTCTGTCTCTGTCTCTGCCTCTGTCTCTGTCTGTGTCTCCATCTTTGTCTCCGCCTGTGTCTCCGTCTTTGTCTCCGTCGTCGTCTTCCTCTTCGTCTCCGTCTTTGTCTCCGTCTTTGTCACCGTCCTTGTCTCCGTCTTTGTCTCCGTCCACGTCTCCTGCCCCTCTGTCTCTGTCTCTGTCTCAGTCTCTGTCTCTGTCTCCGTCTCTGTCTCTGTTTCTGTCTCTGCCTCTGTCTCTGCCTCTGTCTCTGTCTCTGTCTCTGTCTCTGTCCCTGTCTCTGTCTCTGTCTCTGTCTCTGTCTCTGTCTCTGTCTCTGTCTCTGCCTCTGTCTCTGTCTATGGCTCTGTCTTTCTCTCATGCGCCTCTGTCTTTGTCTCTGTCTGTGTCTCTGTCTGTGCCTCTGTCTCTGTCTCTGTTTCTGTCTCTGTCGCTGCCCCTGTCTCTGTCTCTATCTCTGTCTCTTTTCCTGTCTCTGTCTCTGTCTCTGTCTCTGTCCTTTTCTCTGTCTCTGGCTCTGTTCCCTTCTCTGTCTCCGCCTCTGCCTCTGTCTCCGTCTTTGTCTCCATCTTTGTCTGCGTCTTTGTCTCCGTCTTTGTCACCGTCTTTGTCTCCGTCTTTGTCTCCGTCCACGTCTCCTGCCCCTCTGTCTCAGTCTCTGTCTCTGTTTCTGTCTCTGCCTCTGTCTCTGTCTCTGTCTCTGTCTCTGTCTCTGTCTCTGTCTCTGTCTCTGCCTCTGTATCGGTCTCTGCCTTTGTCTCTGTCTCCATCTCTGTCTCTGTCTCTGTCTCTGTCTCTGCCTCTGTCTTTGTCCCTGTCTCTGTCCCTGTCTCTGTCTCCGTCTCTGTCTCCGTCTCCGTCTCCGTCTCTGTCTCTGTCTCTGTCTCTGTCTCTGTCTCTGTATCGGACTCTGTCTCCGTCTTTGTCTTCGTCGTCGTCTTCCTCTTTGTCTCCGTCTTTGTCTTCGTCGTCGTCTTCCTCTTTGTCTCCGTCTTTGTCTCTGTCTTTGTCTCCATCTTTGTCTCCGTCTTTGTCTCCGTCTTTGTGTCCGTCTTTGTCTCCGTCCTTGTCTCCGTTTGTGTCTCCGTCCGTGTCTCCTGCCCCTCTGTCTCGGCCGTTGTCTCATGCGCGTCTGCCTCTGTCTCTGTCTCTGTATCGGTCTCTGCCTTTGTCTCTGTCGCTGTCTCTGTCTCTGTCTCTGTCTCTGCCTCTGCCTCTGCCTCTGCCTCTGCCTCTGTCCCCGTCTCTGTCTCCGTCTCCGTCTCTGTCTCTGTCTCTGTCTCTGTCTCTGTCTCTGTATCGGACTCTGTCTCCGTCTTTGTCTTCGTCGTCGTCTTCCTCTTTGTCTCCGTCTTTGTCTCTGTCTTTGTCTCCATCTTTGTCTCCGTCTTTGTCTCCGTCTTTGCCTCCGTCTTTGTCTCCGTATTTGTCTCCGTCTGTGTCTCCATTTTGTCTCCGCCTTTGTCTCCGTCCTTGTCTCCATCTTTGTCTCCGTCTTTGTCACCGTCTTTGTCTCCGTCTTTGTCTCCGTCCGTGTTTCCTGCCCCTCTGTCTCGGTCGTTGTCTCATGCGCGTCTGTCTCTGTCTCTGTCTCTGTCTGTGTCTCTGTCTCTGTCTCTGCCTCTGTATCGGTCTCTGTCTTTGGCTCTGTCTCTGTCTCAGTCTCTGTCTCTGTCTCTGTCTCTGTCTCTGTCCCTGTCCCTGTCTCTGTCTCTGCCTCTGTCTCTGTCTCTGTCCCTGTCTCTGTCTCCTTCTCCGTCTCCGTCTCTGTCTCCGTCTTTGTACCTGTCTTTGTCTCCGTATTTGTCTCCGTCTGTGTCTCCATATTTGTCTCCGTCTTTGTCTACGTCTTTGCCTCCGTCTTTGTCTCCGTATTTGTCTCTGTCTGTGTCTCCATCTTTGTCTGCGCCTGTGTCTCCGTCTTTGTCTCCGTCGTCGTCTTCCTCTTCGTCTCCGTCTTTGTCACCGTCTTTGTCTCCGTCTTTGTCTCCGTCCACGTCTCCTGCCCCTCTCTCTCTGTCTCTGTCTCAGTCTCTGCCTCTGTCTCTGTCTCTGTCTCTGTCTCTGTCTGTGTCTCTCTTTCTGTCTCTGTCTCTGTCTCTGTCTCTGTCTCTGTCTCTGTCTCTGTCTCTGTCTCTGTCTCTGTCTCTGTCTCTGTCTCTGTCTCTGTCTCTGTCTCTGTCTCTGTCTCTGTCTCTGTCTCTGCCTCTGTCCTGTCTCTGTCTCTGTCTCTGTCTCTGTCTCTGTCTGTGGCTCTGTCTTTGTCTCATGCGCCTCTGTCTTTGTCTCTGTCTGTGGCTCTGTCTGTCCCTCTGTCTCTGTCTCTGTCTCTGTCCTTTTCTCTGTCTCTGTCTCTGTCCTGTCTCTGTCTCTGTCTCTGCCTCTGTCTCTGTCTGTGTCTCCATCTTTGTCTCCGCCTGTGTCTCCGTCTTTGTCTCCGTCGTCGTCTTCCTCTTCGTCTCCGTCTTTGTCTCCGTCTTTGTCACCGTCTTTGTCTCCGTCTTTGTCTCCGTCCACGTCTCCTGCCCCTCTGTCTCTGTCTCTGTCTCAGTCTCTGTCTCTGTCTCCGTCTCTGTCTCTGTTTCTGTCTCTGCCTCTGTCTCTGCCTCTGTCTCTGTCTCTGTCTCTGTCTCTGTCCCTGTCTCTGTCTCTGTCTCTGTCTCTGTCTCTGCCTCTGTCTCTGTCTCTGTCTCTGCCTCTGTCTCTGTCTATGGCTCTGTCTTTCTCTCATGCGCCTCTGTCTTTGTCTCTGTCTGTGTCTCTGTCTGTGCCTCTGTCTCTGTCTCTGTTTCTGTCTCTGTCGCTGCCCCTGTCTCTGTCTCTATCTCTGTCTCTTTTCCTGTCTCTGTCTCTGTCTCTGTCTCTGTCTCTGTCCCTGTCTCTGTCCCTGTCTCTGTCTCCGTCTCCGTCTCCGTCTCTGTCTCCGTCTTTGTACCTGTCTTTGTCTCCGTATTTGTCTCCGTCTGTGTCTCCATATTTGTCTCCGTCTTTGTCTACGTCTTTGCCTCCGTCTTTGTCTCCGGATTTGTCTCTGTCTGTGTCTCCATCTTTGTCTCCGCCTGTGTCTCCTTCTTTGTCTCCGTCGTCGTCTTCCTCTTCGTCTCCGTCTTTGTCACCGTCTTTGTCTCCGTCTTTGTCTCCGTCCACGTCTCCTGCCCCTCTGTATCTGTCTCTGTCTCTGTCTCTGTCTCTGTCTCTGTTTCTGTCTCTGCCTCTGTCTCTGTCTCTGTCTCTGTCTCTGTCTCTGTCTGTGTCTCTGCCTCTGTCTCCGTGTCTGTCTCTGTCTCTGTCTCTGTCTCTGTCTCCATCTCTGTCTCTGTCTCTGTCTCTGTCTCTGTCTCTGTCTCTGTCTCTGTCTCTGCCTCTGTCTCTGTCCCTGTCTCTGTCTCCGTCTCTGTCTCTGTCTCTGTCTCTGTCTCCCTCTTCGTCTCTGTCTCTGTCTCTGTCATTGGAACCATCTCTGTCTCTGTCTCAGTCTCTGTCTCTGTCTCTGTCTCTGTCTCTGTCTCTGTCTCTGTCTCTGTCTCTGTCTCTGTCTCTGTTTCTGTCTCTGTCTCTGTCTCTGTCTCTGTCTCTGTCTCTGTCTCTGTCTCTGTCTCTGTCTCTGTCTCTGTCTCTGTCTCTGTCTCTGTCTCTGTCTCTGTCTCTGTCTCTGTCTCTGTCTCTGTCTCGGTCCTGTCTCTGTCTCTGTCTCTGCCTCTGTCTCTGTCTGTGGCTCTGCCTTTGTCTCATGCGCCTCTGTCTTTGTCTCTGTCTGTGTCTCTTTCTGTGCCTCTGTCTCTGTCTCTGTTTCCGTCTCTGTCGCTGCCTCTGTCTCTGTCTCCGTCTCTCTCTCTTTTCCTGTCTCTGTCTCTGTCTCTGTCTCTGTCCCTGTCTCTGTCTCCGTCTCCGTCTCTGTCTCTGTCTCTGTCTCTGTCCCTGTCTCTGTCTCTGTCTCTGTCTCCGTCTCCGTCTCTGTCTCTGTCTCTGTCATTGGCTCCATCTCTGTCTCTGTATCAGTCTCTGCCTCTGTCTCTGTCTCTGTCTCTGTCTCTGTCTCTGTCTCTGTTTCTGTCTCTGTCTCTGTCTCTGTCTCTGTCTCTGTCTCTGTCTCTGTCTCTGTCTCTGTCTCTGTCTCTGTGCCTGTCTCTGTCTCTGTCCTGTCTCTGTCTCTGTCTCTGCCTCTGTCTCTGTCTGTGGCTCTGTCTTTTGTCTCATGCGCCTCTGTCTTTGACTCTGTCTGTGTCTCTGTCTGTGCCTCTGTCTCTGTCTCTGTCTCTGGCTCTGTCCTTTTCTCTGTCTCTGTCTCTGTCTCTGCCTCTGTCTCTGTCTGTGTCTCCATCTTTGTCTCCGCCTGTGTCTCCGTCTTTGTCTCCGTCGTCGTCTTCCTCTTCGTCTCCGTCTTTGTCTCCGTCTTTGTCTCCGTCCACGTCTCCTGCCCCTCTGTCTCTGTCTCTGTCTCAGTCTCTGTCTCTGTCTCCGTCTCTGTCTCTGTTTCTGTCTCTGCCTCTGTCTCTGCCTCTGTCTCTGTCTCTGTCTCTGTCTCTGTCCCTGTCTCTGTCTCTGTCTCTGTCTCTGTCTCTGTCTCTGTCTCTGTCTCTGTCTCTGTCTCTGTCTCTGCCTCTGTCTCTGTCTATGGCTCTGTCTTTCTCTCATGCGCCTCTGTCTTTGTCTCTGTCTGTGTCTCTGTCTGTGCCTCTGTCTCTGTCTCTGTTTCTGTCTCTGTCGCTGCCCCTGTCTCTGTCTCTATCTCTGTCTCTTTTCCTGTCTCTGTCTCTGTCTCTGTCTCTGTCCTTTTCTCTGTCTCTGTCTCTGTTCCCTTCTCTGTCTCCGCCTCTGCCTCTGTCTCCGTCTTTGTCTCCATCTTTGTCTGCGTCTTTGTCTCCGTCTTTGTCACCGTCCTTGTCTCCGTCGTCGTCTTCCTCTTCGTCTCCGTCTTTGTCTCCGTCTCTGTCACCATCGTTTTCTCCGTCTTTGTCTCCGTCTTTGTCTAGGTCTTTGTCTACGTCTTTGTCTCCGTCTTTGTCTCCGTCTATGTCTCTGTCACTGTCTCTGTCTATGTCTCTGTCTCTGTCTCTGTCTCTGTCTCTGCCTCTGTCTCTGTCCCTGTCTCTGTCTCCGTCTCCGTCTCTGTCTCTGTCTCTGTCGTTGGCTCCATCTCTGTCTCTGTCTCAGTCTCTGTCTCTGTCTCTGTCTCTGTCTCTGTCTCTGTCTCTGTCTCTGCCCGTGTCTCTGTCTCTGTCACTGTCTCCGTCTCTGTCTCGGTCTCTGTCTCCGTCTTTGTGTCCGTCTTTGTCTCCGTCCTTGTCTCCGTCTGTGTCTCCGTCCGTGTCTCCTGCCCCTCTGTCTCGGTCGTTGTCTCATGCGCGTCTGCCTCTGTCTGTGTCTCTTTCTGTGCCTCTGTCTCTGTCTCTGTTTCCGTCTCTGTCGCTGCCTCTGTCTCTGTCTCCGCCTCTCTCTCTTTGCCTGTCTCTGTCTCTGTCTCTGTCTCTGTCCCTGTCTCTGTCTCCGTCTCCGTCTCTGTCTCTGTCTCTGTCTCTGTCTCTGTCTCTGTCTCTGTCTCTGTCTCTGCCTCTGTCTCTGTCCCTGTCTCTGTCTCCGTCTCCGTCTCTGTCTCTGTCTCTGTCATTGGCAGCATCTCTGTCTCTGTCTCAGTCTCTGTCTCTGTCTCTGTCTCTGTCTCTGTCTCTGTCTCTGTACCTGTCTTTGTCTCCGTATTTGTCTCCGTCTGTGTCTCCATATTTGTCTCCGTCTTTGTCTACGTCTTTGCCTCCGTCTTTGTCTCCGGATTTGTCTCTGTCTGTGTCTCCATCTTTGTCTCCGCCTGTGTCTCCGTCTTTGTCTCCGTCTTTGTCTCCGTCCACGTCTCCTGCCCCTCTGTATCTGTCTCTGTCTCAGTCTCTGTCTCTGTTTCTGTCTCTGCCTCTGTCTCTGTCTCTGTCTCTGTCTCTGTCTGTGTCTCTGCCTCTGTCTCCGTGTCTGTCTCTGTCTCTGTCTCTGTCTCTGTCTCCATCTCTGTCTCTGTCTCTGTCTCTGTCTCTGTCTCTGTCTCTGTCTCTGTCTCTGCCTCTGTCTCTGTCCCTGTCTCTGTCTCCGTCTCTGTCTCTGTCTCTGTCTCTGTCTCCCTCTTCGTCTCTGTCTCTGTCTCTGTCATTGGAACCATCTCTGTCTCTGTCTCAGTCTCTGTCTCTGTCTCTGTCTCTGTCTCTGTCTCTGTCTCTGTCTCTGCCTCTGTCTCTGTTTCTGTCTCTGTCTCTGTCTCTGTCTCTGTCTCTGTCTCTGTCTCTGTCTCTGTCTCTGTCTCTGTCTCTGTCTCTGTCTCTGTCTCTGTCTCGGTCCTGTCTCTGTCTCTGTCTCTGCCTCTGTCTCTGTCTGTGGCTCTGCCTTTGTCTCATGCGCCTCTGTCTTTGTCTCTGTCTGTGTCTCTTTCTGTGCCTCTGTCTCTGTCTCTGTTTCCGTCTCTGTCGCTGCCTCTGTCTCTGTCTCCGTCTCTCTCTCTTTTCCTGTCTCTGTCTCTGTCTCTGTCTCTGTCCCTGTCTCTGTCTCCGTCTCCGTCTCTGTCTCTGTCTCTGTCTCTGTCCCTGTCTCTGTCTCTGTCTCTGTCTCTGTCTCTGTCTCCGTCTCCGTCTCTGTCTCTGTCTCTGTCATTGGCTCCATCTCTGTCTCTGTATCAGTCTCTGCCTCTGTCTCTGTCTCTGTCTCTGTCTCTGTCTCTGTCTCTGTTTCTGTCTCTGTCTCTGTCTCTGTCTCTGTCTCTGTCTCTGTCTCTGTCTCTGTCTCTGTCTCTGTGCCTGTCTCTGTCTCTGTCCTGTCTCTGTCTCTGTCTCTGCCTCTGTCTCTGTCTGTGGCTCTGTCTTTTGTCTCATGCGCCTCTGTCTTTGACTCTGTCTGTGTCTCTGTCTGTGCCTCTGTCTCTGTCTCTGTCTCTGGCTCTGTCCTTTTCTCTGTCTCTGTCTCTGTCCTGTCTCTGTCTCTGTCTCTGCCTCTGTCTCTGTCTGTGTCTCCATCTTTGTCTCCGTCGTCGTCTTCCTCTTCGTCTCCGTCTTTGTCTCCGTCTTTGTCTCCGTCCACGTCTCCTGCCCCTCTGTCTCTGTCTCTGTCTCAGTCTCTGTCTCTGTCTCCGTCTCTGTCTCTGTTTCTGTCTCTGCCTCTGTCTCTGCCTCTGTCTCTGTCTCTGTCTCTGTCTCTGTCCCTGTCTCTGTCTCTGTCTCTGTCTCTGTCTCTGTCTCTGTCTCTGTCTCTATCTCTGTCTCTTTTCCTGTCTCTGTCTCTGTCTCTGTCTCTGTCCTTTTCTCTGTCTCTGGCTCTGTTCCCTTCTCTGTCTCCGCCTCTGCCTCTGTCTCCGTCTTTGTCTCCATCTTTGTCTGCGTCTTTGTCTCCGTCTTTGTCACCGTCCTTGTCTCCGTCGTCGTCTTCCTCTTCGTCTCCGTCTTTGTCTCCGTCTCTGTCACCATCGTTTTCTCCGTCTTTGTCTCCGTCTTTGTCTAGGTCTTTGTCTACGTCTTTGTCTCCGTCTTTGTCTCCGTCTATGTCTCTGTCTCTGTCTATGTCTCTGTCTCTGTCTCTGTCTCTGTCTCTGCCTCTGTCTCTGTCCCTGTCTCTGTCTCCGTCTCCGTCTCTGTCTCTGTCTCTGTCGTTGGCTCCATCTCTGTCTCTGTCTCAGTCTCTGTCTCTGTCTCTGTCTCTGTCTCTGTCTCTGTCTCTGCCCGTGTCTCTGTCTCTGTCTCTGTCTCCGTCTCTGTCTCGGTCTCTGTCTCCGTCTTTGTGTCCGTCTTTGTCTCCGTCCTTGTCTCCGTCTGTGTCTCCGTCCGTGTCTCCTGCCCCTCTGTCTCGGTCGTTGTCTCATGCGCGTCTGCCTCTGTCTCTGTCTCTGTCTGTGTCTCTGTCTCTGTCTCTGTCTCTGTCTCTGTCTCTGTCTCTGTCTCGGTCTCTGTCTTCGTCTTTGTGTCCGTCTTTGTCTCCGTGCTTGTCTCCGTCTGTGTCTCCGTCCGTGTCTCCTGCCCCTCTGTCTCGGTCGTTGTCTCATGCACGTCTGTCTCTGTCTCTGTCTCTGTCTGTGTCTCTGCCTCTGTATCGGTCTCTGCCTTTGTCTCTGTGTCCAGCTCTGTCTCTGTATCTGTCTCTGTCTCTGTCTCTGTCTCTGTCTCTGTCTCTGCCTCTGTCTCTGTCTGTGGCTCTGCCTTTGTCTCATGCGCCTCTGTCTTTGTCTCTGTCTGTGTCTCTTTCTGTGCCTCTGTCTCTGTCTCTGTTTCCGTCTCTGTCGCTGCCTCTGTCTCTGTCTCCGCCTCTCTCTCTTTGCCTGTCTCTGTCTCTGTCTCTGTCTCTGTCCCTGTCTCTGTCTCCGTCTCCGTCTCTGTCTCTGTATCTGTCTCTGTCTCTGTCTCTGTCTCTGTCTCTGTCTCTGCCTCTGTCTCTGTCCCTGTCTCTGTCTCCGTCTCCGTCTCTGTCTCTGTCTCTGTCATTGGCAGCATCTCTGTCTCTGTCTCAGTCTCTGTCTCTGTCTCTGTCTCTGTCTCTGTCTCTGTCTCTGTCTCTGTCTCTGCCCGTGTCTCTGTCTCTGTCTCTGTCTCTGTCTCTGTCTCTGCCTCTGTCTCTGTCCCTGTCTCTGTCTCCGTCTCCGTCTCTGTCTCTGTCTCTGTCATTGGCTCCATCTCTGTCTCTGTCTCAGTCTCTGTCTCTGTCTCTGTCTCTGTCTCTGTCTCTGCCCGTGTCTCTGTCTCTGTCTCTGTCTCTGTCTCTGCCTCTGTATCGGTCTCTGTCTTTGGCTCTGTCTCTGTCTCAGTCTCTGTCTCTGTCTCTGTCTCTGTCTCTGTCTCTGTCTCTGTCCCTGTCACAGTCTCTGTCTCTGCCTCTGTCTCTGTCTGTGGCTCTGCCTTTGTCTCATGCGCCTCTGTCTTTGTCTCTGTCTGTGTCTCTTTCTGTGCCTCTGTCTCTGTCTCTGTTTCCGTCTCTGTCGCTGCCTCTGTCTCTGTCTCCGTCTCTCTCTCTTTTCCTGTCTCTGTCTCTGTCTCTGTCTCTGTCCCTGTCTCTGTCTCCGTCTCCGTCTCTGTCTCTGTCTCTGTCTCTGTCTCTGTTTCTGTCTCTGTCTCTGTCTCTGTCTCTGTCTCTGTCTCTGTCTCTGTCTCTGTGCCTGTCTCTGTCTCTGTCCTGTCTCTGTCTCTGTCTCTGCCTCTGTCTCTGTCTGTGGCTCTGTCTTTTGTCTCATGCGCCTCTGTCTTTGACTCTGTCTGTGTCTCTGTCTGTGCCTCTGTCTCTGTCTCTGTCTCTGGCTCTGTCCTTTTCTCTGTCTCTGTCTCTGTCCTGTCTCTGTCTCTGTCTCTGCCTCTGTCTCTGTCTGTGTCTCCATCTTTGTCTCCGCCTGTGTCTCCGTCTTTGTCTCCGTCGTCGTCTTCCTCTTCGTCTCCGTCTTTGTCTCCGTCTTTGTCTCCGTCCACGTCTCCTGCCCCTCTGTCTCTGTCTCTGTCTCAGTCTCTGTCTCTGTCTCCGTCTCTGTCTCTGTTTCTGTCTCTGCCTCTGTCTCTGCCTCTGTCTCTGTCTCTGTCTCTGTCTCTGTCCCTGTCTCTGTCTCTGTCTCTGTCTCTGTCTCTGTCTCTGTCTCTGTCTCTGCCTCTGTCTCTGTCTATGGCTCTGTCTTTCTCTCATGCGCCTCTGTCTTTGTCTCTGTCTGTGTCTCTGTCTGTGCCTCTGTCTCTGTCTCTGTTTCTGTCTCTGTCGCTGCCCCTGTCTCTGTCTCTATCTCTGTCTCTTTTCCTGTCTCTGTCTCTGTCTCTGTCTCTGTCCTTTTCTCTGTCTCTGGCTCTGTTCCCTTCTCTGTCTCCGCCTCTGCCTCTGTCTCCGTCTTTGTCTCCATCTTTGTCTGCGTCTTTGTCTCCGTCTTTGTCACCGTCCTTGTCTCCGTCGTCGTCTTCCTCTTCGTCTCCGTCTTTGTCTCCGTCTCTGTCACCATCGTTTTCTCCGTCTTTGTCTCCGTCTTTGTCTAGGTCTTTGTCTACGTCTTTGTCTCCGTCTTTGTCTCCGTCTATGTCTCTGTCACTGTCTCTGTCTATGTCTCTGTCTCTGTATCTGTCTCTGTCTCTGCCTCTGTCTCTGTCCCTGTCTCTGTCTCCGTCTCCGTCTCTGTCTCTGTCTCTGTCGTTGGCTCCATCTCTGTCTCTGTCTCAGTCTCTGTCTCTGTCTCTGTCTCTGTCTCTGTCTCTGTCTCTGTCTCTGTCTCTGCCCGTGTCTCTGTCTCTGTCTCTGTCTCCGTCTCTGTCTCGGTCTCTGTCTCCGTCTTTGTGTCCGTCTTTGTCTCCGTCCTTGTCTCCGTCTGTGTCTCCGTCCGTGTCTCCTGCCCCTCTGTCTCGGTCGTTGTCTCATGCGCGTCTGCCTCTGTCTCTGTCTCTGTCTGTGTCTCTGTCTCTGTCTCTGTCTCTGTCTCTGTCTCTGTCTCTGTCTCGGTCTCTGTCTTCGTCTTTGTGTCCGTCTTTGTCTCCGTGCTTGTCTCCGTCTGTGTCTCCGTCCGTGTCTCCTGCCCCTCTGTCTCGGTCGTTGTCTCATGCACGTCTGTCTCTGTCTCTGTCTCTGTCTGTGTCTCTGCCTCTGTATCGGTCTCTGCCTTTGTCTCTGTGTCCATCTCTGTCTCTGTATCTGTCTCTGTCTCTGTCTCTGTCTCTGTCTCTGTCTCTGCCTCTGTCTCTGTCTGTGGCTCTGCCTTTGTCTCATGCGCCTCTGTCTTTGTCTCTGTCTGTGTCTCTTTCTGTGCCTCTGTCTCTGTCTCTGTTTCCGTCTCTGTCGCTGCCTCTGTCTCTGTCTCCGCCTCTCTCTCTTTGCCTGTCTCTGTCTCTGTCTCTGTCTCTGTCCCTGTCTCTGTCTCCGTCTCCGTCTCTGTCTCTGTCTCTGTCTCCGTCTCTGTCTCTGTCTCTGTCTCTGTCTCTGCCTCTGTCTCTGTCCCTGTCTCTGTCTCCGTCTCCGTCTCTGTCTCTGTCTCTGTCATTGGCAGCATCTCTGTCTCTGTCTCAGTCTCTGTCTCTGTCTCTGTCTCTGTCTCTGTCTCTGTCTCTGTCTCTGTCTCTGCCCGTGTCTCTGTCTCTGTCTCTGTCTCTGTCTCTGCCTCTGTCTCTGTCCCTGTCTCTGTCTCCGTCTCCGTCTCTGTCTCTGTCTCTGTCATTGGCTCCATCTCTGTCTCTGTCTCAGTCTCTGTCTCTGTCTCTGTCTCTGTCTCTGTCTCTGCCCGTGTCTCTGTCTCTGTCTCTGTCTCTGTCTCTGCCTCTGTATCGGTCTCTGTCTTTGGCTCTGTCTCTGTCTCAGTCTCTGTCTCTGTCTCTGTCTCTGTCTCTGTCCCTGTCACAGTCTCTGTCTCTGCCTCTGTCTCTGTCTCTGTCTCTGCCTCTGCCTCTGTCTCTGTCCCTGTCTCTGTCTCCGTCTCCGTCTCCGTCTCCGTCTCTGTCTCCGTCTTTGTACCTGTCTTTGTCTCCCTATTTGTCTCCGTCTGTGTCTCCATATTTGTCTCCGTCTTTGTCTACGTCTTTGCCTCCGTCTTTGTCTCCGGATTTGTCTCTGTCTGTGTCTCCATCTTTGTCTCCGCCTGTGCCTCCGTCTTTGTCTCCGTCGTCGTCTTCCTCTTCGTCTCCGTCTTTGTCACCGTCTTTGTCTCCGTCTTTGTCTCCGTCCACGTCTCCTGCCCCTCTGTCTCTGTCTCTGTCTCAGTCTCTGTCTCTGTTTCTGTCTCTGCCTCTGTCTCTGTCTCTGTCTCTGTCTCTGTCTGTGTCTCTGCCTCTGTCTCCGTGTCTGTCTCTGTCTCTGTCTCTGTCTCTGTCTCCATCTCTGTCTCTGTCTCTGTCTCTGTATCGGACTCTGTCTCCGTCTTTGTCTTCGTCGTCGTCTTCCTCTTTGTCTCCGTCTTTGTCTCTGTCTTTGTCTCCATCTTTGTCTCCGTCTTTGTCTCCGTCTTTGCCTCCGTCTTTGTCTCCGTATTTGTCTCCGTCTGTGTCTCCATCTTTGTCTCCGCCTGTGTCTCCGTCTTTGTCGCCGTCGTCGTCTTCCTCTTCGTCTCCGTCTTTGTCTCCGTCTTTGTCACCGTCGTCGTCTTCCTCTTCGTCTCCGTCTTTGTCTCCGTCTTTGTCACCGTCTTTGCCTCCGTATTTGTCTCCGTCTGTGTCTCCATATTTGTCTCCGTCTTTGTCTCCGTCTTTGCCTCCGTCTTTGTCTCCGTATTTGTCTCTGTCTGTGTCTCCATCTTTGTCTCCGCCTGTGTCTCCGTCTTTGTCTCCGTCGTCGTCTTCCTCTTCGTCTCCGTCTTTGTCTCCGTCTTTGTCACCGTCTTTGTCTCCGTCTTTGTCTCCGTCCACGTCTCCTGCCCCTCTGTCTCTGTCTCTGTCTCTGTCTCTGTCTCTGTCTCTGTCTCTGTCTCTGTCTCTGTCTCTGTCTCTGTCTCTGTCTCTGTCTCTGTCTCTGTCTCTGTCACTGTCTCTGTCTCTGTCTCTGTCTCTGTCTCTGCCTCTGTCTCTGTCTGTGGCTCTGTCTTTGTCTCATGCGCCTCTGTCTTTGTCTCTGTCTGTGTCTCTGCCTGTGCCTCTGTCTCTGTCTCTGTTTCTGTCTCTGTCGCTGCCTCTGTCTCTGTCTCTATCTCTCTCTCTTTTCCTGTCTCTGTCTCTGTCTCTGTCTCTGTCTCTGTCCTTTTCTCTGTCTCTGTCTCTGTTCCCTTCTCTGTCTCCGCCTCTGCGTCTGTCTCCGCCTTTGTCTCCATCTTTGTCTGCGTCTTTGTCTCCGCCTTTGTCTCCGTCTTTGTCTCCGTCGTCGTCTTCCTCTTCGTCTCCGTCTTTGCCTCCGTCTTTGTCACCGTCTTTGTCTCCGTATTTGTCTCCGTCTGTGTCTCCTGCCCCTCTGTCTCTGTCTCTGTCTCAGTCTCTGTCACTGTCTCTGTCTCTGTCTCTGTCTCTGTCTCTGTCTCTGTCTCTGTTTCTGCCTCTGTCTCAGTCTCTGTCTCTGTCTCTGTCTCTGTCTCTGTCTCTGTCTCTGTCTCTGTCTCTGTCTCTGCCTCTGTCTCTGTCTCTGTCTCTGTCTCTGTCTCTGTCTCTGTGTCTGTCTCTGTCTCTGTCTCTGTCTCTGTCTCTGTCTCTCTCTCTGTCTCTGTCTCTGCCTCTGTCTCTGTCTCTGTCTCTGTCTTTGTATCCGTCTTTGTCTCCGCCTTTGCCTCCGTCTTTGTCTCCGTCGTCGTCTTCCTCTTCGTTTCCGTCTTTGCCTCCGTCTTTGTCACCGTCTTTGTCTCCGTATTTGTCTCCGTCTGTGTCTCCATATTTGGCTCCGTCTTTGTCTCTGTCTTTGCCTCCGTCTTTGTCTCGGTATTTGTCTCCGTCTGTGTCTGCATCTTTGTCTCCGCCTTTGTCTCCGTCTTTGTCTCCATCTTTGTCTGCGTCTTTGTCTCCGTCTTTGTCACCGTCTTTGTCTCCGTCGTCGTCTTCCTCTTCGTTTCCGTCTTTGCCTCCGTCTTTGTCACCGTCTTTGTCTCCGTCGTCGTCTTCCTCTTCGTCTCCGTCTTTGCCTCCGTCTTTGTCGCCATCTTTGTCTCCGTATTTGTCTCCGTCTGTGTCTCCTGCCCCTCTGTCTCTGTCTCTGTCTCAGTCTCTGTCTCTGTCTCTGTCTCTGTCTCTGTCTCTGCCTCTTTCTTTGTCCCTGTCTCTGTCCCTGTCTCTGTCTCCGTCTCTGTCTCTGGCTCTGTCTCTGTCTCCGTCTCCGTCTCTGTCCCTGTCTCTGTCTCTGTCTCTGTCCTTTTCTCTGTCTCTGTCTCTGTTCCCTTCTCTGTCTCCGCCTCTGCCTCTGTCTCCGCCTTTTCTCTATCTTTGTCTGCGTCTTTGTCTCCGCCTTTGTCTCCGTCTTTGTCTCCGTCGTCGTCTTCCTCTTCGTCTCCGTCTTTGCCTCCGTCTTTGTCACCGTCTTTGTCTAGGTATTTGTCTCCGTCTGTGTCTCCTGCCCCTCTGTCTCTGTCTCTGTCTCTGTCTCAGTCTCTGTCACTGTCTCTGTCTCTGTCTCTGTCTCTGTCTCTGTCTCTGTCTCTGCCTCTGTCTCAGTCTCTGTCTCTGTCTCTGTCTCTGTCTCTGTCTCTGTCTCTGTCTCTGTCTCTGTCTCTGTCTCTGTCTCTGTCTCCGTCTCTGTCTCTGCCTCTGTCTCTGTCTCTGTCTCTGTCTTTGTATCCGTCTTTGTCTCCGCCTTTGCCTCCGTCTTTGTCTCCGTCGTCGTCTTCCTCTTCTTTTCCCTCTTTGCCTCCGTCTTTGTCACCGTCTTTGTCTCCGTATTTGTCTCCGTCTGTGTCTCCATATTTGTCTCCGTCTTTGTCTCCGTCTTTGCCTCCGCCTTTGTCTCCGTCGTCGTCTTCCTCGTCGTCTCCGTCTTTGTCTCCGTCCACGTCTCCTGCCCCTCAGTCTCTGTCTCTGTCCCAGTCTCTGTCGCTGTCTCTGTCTCCGTCTCCGTCTCTGTCTCTGTCTCTGTCTCTGTCCCTGTCTCTGTCTCTGTCTCTGTCTCTGTCTCTGTCTCTGTCTCCGTCTCCGTCTCTGTCTCTGTCTCTGTCATTGGCTCCATCTCTGTCTCTGTATCAGTCTCTGCCTATGTCTCTGTCTCTGTCTCTGTCTCTGTCTCTGTTTCTGTCTCTGTCTCTGTCTCTGTCTCTGTCTCTGTCTCTGTCTCTGTCTCTGTCTCTGTGCCTGTCTCTGTCTCTGTCCTGTCTCTGTCTCTGTCTCTGCCTCTGTCTCTGTCTGTGGCTCTGTCTTTTGTCTCATGCGCCTCTGTCTTTGACTCTGTCTGTGTCTCTGTCTGTGCCTCTGTCTCTGTCTCTGTCTCTGGCTCTGTCCTTTTCTCTGTCTCTGTCTCTGTCCTGTCTCTGTCTCTGTCTCTGCCTCTGTCTCTGTCTGTGTCTCCATCTTTGTCTCCGCCTGTGTCTCCGTCTTTGTCTCCGTCGTCGTCTTCCTCTTCGTCTCCGTCTTTGTCTCCGTCTTTGTCTCCGTCCACGTCTCCTGCCGCTCTGTCTCTGTCTCTGTCTCAGTCTCTGTCTCTGTCTCCGTCTCTGTCTCTGTTTCTGTCTCTGCCTCTGTCTCTGCCTCTGTCTCTGTCTCTGTCTCTGTCTCTGTCCCTGTCTCTGTCTCTGTCTCTGTCTCTGTCTCTGTCTCTGTCTCTGCCTCTGTCTCTGTCTATGGCTCTGTCTTTCTCTCATGCGCCTCTGTCTTTGTCTCTGTCTGTGTCTCTGTCTGTGCCTCTGTCTCTGTCTCTGTTTCTGTCTCTGTCGCTGCCCCTGTCTCTGTCTCTATCTCTGTCTCTTTTCCTGTCTCTGTCTCTGTCTCTGTCTCTGTCCTTTTCTCTGTCTCTGGCTCTGTTCCCTTCTCTGTCTCCGCCTCTGCCTCTGTCTCCGTCTTTGTCTCCATCTTTGTCTGCGTCTTTGTCTCCGTCTTTGTCACCGTCCTTGTCTCCGTCGTCGTCTTCCTCTTCGTCTCCGTCTTTGTATCCGTCTCTGTCACCATCGTTTTCTCCGTCTTTGTCTCCGTCTTTGTCTAGGTCTTTGTCTACGTCTTTGTCTCCGTCTTTGTCTCCGTCTATGTCTCTGTCACTGTCTCTGTCTCTGTCTATGTCTCTGTCTCTGTCTCTGTCTCTGTCTCTGCCTCTGTCTCTGTCCCTGTCTCTGTCTCCGTCTCCGTCTCTGTCTCTGTCTCTGTCGTTGGCTCCATCTCTGTCTCTGTCTCAGTCTCTGTCTCTGTCTCTGTCTCTGTCTCTGTCTCTGTCTCTGCCCGTGTCTCTGTCTCTGTCTCTGTCTCCGTCTCTGTCTCGGTCTCTGTCTCCGTCTTTGTGTCCATCTTTGTCTCCGTCCTTGTCTCCGTCTGTGTCTCCGTCCGTGTCTCCTGCCCCTCTGTCTCGGTCGTTGTCTCATGCGCGTCTGCCTCTGTCTCTGTCTCTGTCTGTGTCTCTGTCTCTGTCTCTGTCTCTGTCTCTGTCTCTGTCTCGGTCTCTGTCTTCGTCTTTGTGTCCGTCTTTGTCTCCGTGCTTGTCTCCGTCTGTGTCTCCGTCCGTGTCTCCTGCCCCTCTGTCTCGGTCGTTGTCTCATGCACGTCTGTCTCTGTCTCTGTCTCTGTCTGTGTCTCTGCCTCTGTATCGGTCTCTGCCTTTGTCTCTGTGTCCATCTCTGTCTCTGTATCTGTCTCTGTCTCTGTCTCTGTCTCTGTCTCTGTCTCTGCCTCTGTCTCTGTCTGTGGCTCTGCCTTTGTCTCATGCGCCTCTGTCTTTGTCTCTGTCTGTGTCTCTTTCTGTGCCTCTGTCTCTGTCTCTGTTTCCGTCTCTGTCGCTGCCTCTGTCTCTGTCTCCGCCTCTCTCTCTTTGCCTGTCTCTGTCTCTGTCTCTGTCTCTGTCCCTGTCTCTGTCTCCGTCTCCGTCTCTGTCTCTGTATCTGTCTCTGTCTCTGTCTCTGTCTCTGTCTCTGTCTCTGTCTCTGCCTCTGTCTCTGTCCCTGTCTCTGTCTCCGTCTCCGTCTCTGTCTCTGTCTCTGTCATTGGCAGCATCTCTGTCTCTGTCTCAGTCTCTGTCTCTGTCCCTGTCTCTGTCTCTGTCTCTGTCTCTGTCTCTGCCCGTGTCTCTGTCTCTGTCTCTGTCTCTGTCTCTGTCTCTGCCTCTGTCTCTGTCCCTGTCTCTGTCTCCGTCTCCGTCTCTGTCTCTGTCTCTGTCATTGGCTCCATCTCTGTCTCTGTCTCAGTCTCTGTCTCTGTCTCTGCCTCTGTCTCTGTCTCTGCCCGTGTCTCTGTCTCTGTCTCTGTCTCTGTCTCTGCCTCTGTATCGGTCTCTGTCTTTGGCTCTGTCTGTGTCTCAGTCTCTGTCTCTGTCTCTGTCTCTGTCTCTGTCTCTGTCCCTGTCACAGTCTCTGTCTCTGCCTCTGTCTCTGTCTCTGTCTCTGCCTCTGCCTCTGTCTCTGTCCCTGTCTCTGTCTCCGTCTCCGTCTCCGTCTCCGTCTCCGTCTCTGTCTCCGTCTTTGTACCTGTCTTTGTCTCCGTATTTGTCTCCGTCTGTGTCTCCATATTTGTCTCCGTCTTTGTCTACGTCTTTGCCTCCGTCTTTGTCTCCGGATTTGTCTCTGTCTGTGTCTCCATCTTTGTCTCCGCCTGTGTCTCCGTCTTTGTCTCCGTCGTCGTCTTCCTCTTCGTCTCCGTCTTTGTCACCGTCTTTGTCTCCGTCTTTGTCTCCGTCCACGTCTCCTGCCCCTCTGTCTCTGTCTCTGTCTCAGTCTCTGTCTCTGTTTCTGTCTCTGCCTCTGTCTCTGTCTCTGTCTCTGTCTCTGTCTGTGTCTCTGCCTCTGTCTCCGTGTCTGTCTCTGTCTCTGTCTCTGTCTCTGTCTCCATCTCTGTCTCTGTCTCTGTCTCTGTCTCTGTCTCTGTCTCTGTCTCTGTCTCTGCCTCTGTCTCTGTCCCTGTCTCTGTCTCCGTCTCTGTCTCTGTCTCTGTCTCTGTCTCCCTCTTCGTCTCTGTCTCTGTCTCTGTCATTGGAACCATCTCTGTCTCTGTCTCAGTCTCTGTCTCTGTCTCTGTCTCTGTCTCTGTCTCTGTCTCTGTCTCTGTCTCTGTCTCTGTTTCTGTCTCTGTCTCTGTCTCTGTCTCTGTCTCTGTCTCTGTCTCTGTCTCTGTCTCTGTCTCTGTCTCTGTCTCTGTCTCTGTCTCGGTCCTGTCTCTGTCTCTGTCTCTGCCTCTGTCTCTGTCTGTGGCTCTGCCTTTGTCTCATGCGCCTCTGTCTTTGTCTCTGTCTGTGTCTCTTTCTGTGCCTCTGTCTCTGTCTCTGTTTCCGTCTCTGTCGCTGCCTCTGTCTCTGTCTCCGTCTCTCTCTCTTTTCCTGTCTCTGTCTCTGTCTCTGTCTCTGTCCCTGTCTCTGTCTCCGTCTCCGTCTCTGTCTCTGTCTCTGTCTCTGTCCCTGTCTCTGTCTCTGTCTCTGTCTCTGTCTCTGTCTCCGTCTCCGTCTCTGTCTCTGTCTCTGTCATTGGCTCCATCTCTGTCTCTGTATCAGTCTCTGCCTCTGTCTCTGTCTCTGTCTCTGTCTCTGTCTCTGTCTCTGTTTCTGTCTCTGTCTCTGTCTCTGTCTCTGTCTCTGTCTCTGTCTCTGTCTCTGTGCCTGTCTCTGTCTCTGTCCTGTCTCTGTCTCTGTCTCTGCCTCTGTCTCTGTCTGTGGCTCTGTCTTTTGTCTCATGCGCCTCTGTCTTTGACTCTGTCTGTGTCTCTGTCTGTGCCTCTGTCTCTGTCTCTGTCTCTGGCTCTGTCCTTTTCTCTGTCTCTGTCTCTGTCCTGTCTCTGTCTCTGTCTCTGCCTCTGTCTCTGTCTGTGTCTCCATCTTTGTCTCCGCCTGTGTCTCCGTCTTTGTCTCCGTCGTCGTCTTCCTCTTCGTCTCCGTCTTTGTCTCCGTCTTTGTCTCCGTCCACGTCTCCTGCCCCTCTGTCTCTGTCTCTGTCTCAGTCTCTGTCTCTGTCTCCGTCTCTGTCTCTGTTTCTGTCTCTGCCTCTGTCTCTGCCTCTGTCTCTGTCTCTGTCTCTGTCTCTGTCCCTGTCTCTGTCTCTGTCTCTGTCTCTGTCTCTGTCTCTGTCTCTGTCTCTGTCTCTGCCTCTGTCTCTGTCTATGGCTCTGTCTTTCTCTCATGCGCCTCTGTCTTTGTCTCTGTCTGTGTCTCTGTCTGTGCCTCTGTCTCTGTCTCTGTTTCTGTCTCTGTCGCTGCCCCTGTCTCTGTCTCTATCTCTGTCTCTTTTCCTGTCTCTGTCTCTGTCCTTTTCTCTGTCTCTGGCTCTGTTCCCTTCTCTGTCTCCGCCTCTGCCTCTGTCTCCGTCTTTGTCTCCATCTTTGTCTGCGTCTTTGTCTCCGTCTTTGTCACCGTCCTTGTCTCCGTCGTCGTCTTCCTCTTCGTCTCCGTCTTTGTCTCCGTCTCTGTCACCATCGTTTTCTCCGTCTTTGTCTCCGTCTTTGTCTAGGTCTTTGTCTACGTCTTTGTCTCCGTCTTTGTCTCCGTCTATGTCTCTGTCACTGTCTCTGTCTATGTCTCTGTCTCTGTCTCTGTCTCTGTCTCTGCCTCTGTCTCTGTCCCTGTCTCTGTCTCCGTCTCCGTCTCTGTCTCTGTCTCTGTCGTTGGCTCCATCTCTGTCTCTGTCTCAGTCTCTGTCTCTGTCTCTGTCTCTGTCTCTGTCTCTGTCTCTGTCTCTGTCTCTGCCCGTGTCTCTGTCTCTGTCTCTGTCTCCGTCTCTGTCTCGGTCTCTGTCTCCGTCTTTGTGTCCGTCTTTGTCTCCGTCCTTGTCTCCATTTGTGTCTCCGTCCGTGTCTCCTGCCCCTCTGTCTCGGTCGTTGTCTCATGCGCGTCTGCCTCTGTCTCTGTCTCTGTCTGTGTCTCTGTCTCTGTCTCTGTCTCTGTCTCTGTCTCTGTCTCGGTCTCTGTCTTCGTCTTTGTGTCCGTCTTTGTCTCCGTGCTTGTCTCCGTCTGTGTCTCCGTCCGTGTCTCCTGCCCCTCTGTCTCGGTCGTTGTCTCATGCACGTCTGTCTCTGTCTCTGTCTCTGTCTGTGTCTCTGCCTCTGTATCGGTCTCTGCCTTTGTCTCTGTGTCCATCTCTGTCTCTGTATCTGTCTCTGTCTCTGTCTCTGTCTCTGTCTCTGTCTCTGCCTCTGTCTCTGTCTGTGGCTCTGCCTTTGTCTCATGCGCCTCTGTCTTTGTCTCTGTCTGTGTCTCTTTCTGTGCCTCTGTCTCTGTCTCTGTTTCCGTCTCTGTCGCTGCCTCTGTCTCTGTCTCCGCCTCTCTCTCTTTGCCTGTCTCTGTCTCTGTCTCTGTCTCCGTCTCCGTCTCTGTCTCTGTCTCTGTCATTGGCAGCATCTCTGTCTCTGTCTCAGTCTCTGTCTCTGTCTCTGTCTCTGTCTCTGTCTCTGTCTCTGTCTCTGCCCGTGTCTCTGTCTCTGTCTCTGTCTCTGTCTCTGCCTCTGTCTCTGTCCCTGTCTCTGTCTCCGTCTCCGTCTCTGTCTCTGTCTCTGTCATTGGCTCCATCTCTGTCTCTGTCTCAGTCTCTGTCTCTGTCTCTGTCTCTGTCTCTGTCTCTGCCCGTGTCTCTGTCTCTGTCTCTGTCTCTGTCTCTGCCTCTGTATCGGTCTCTGTCTTTGGCTCTGTCTCTGTCTCAGTCTCTGTCTCTGTCTCTGTCTCTGTCTCTGTCCCTGTCACAGTCTCTGTCTCTGCCTCTGTCTCTGTCTCTGTCTCTGCCTCTGCCTCTGTCTCTGTCCCTGTCTCTGTCTCCGTCTCCGTCTCCGTCTCCGTCTCTGTCTCCGTCTTTGTACCTGTCTTTGTCTCCGTATTTGTCTCCGTCTGTGTCTCCATATTTGTCTCCGTCTTTGTCTACGTCTTTGCCTCCGTCTTTGTCTCCGGATTTGTCTCTGTCTGTGCCTCCATCTTTGTCTCCGCCTGTGTCTCCGTCTTTGTCTCCGTCGTCGTCTTCCTCTTCGTCTCCGTCTTTGTCACCGTCTTTGTCTCCGTCTTTGTCTCCGTCCACGTCTCCTGCCCCTCTGTCTCTGTCTCTGTCTCAGTCTCTGTCTCTGTTTCTGTCTCTGCCTCTGTCTCTGTCTCTGTCTCTGTCTCTGTCTGTGTCTCTGCCTCTGTCTCCGTGTCTGTCTCTGTCTCTGTCTCTGTCTCTGTCTCCATCTCTGTCTCTGTCTCTGTCTCTGTATCGGACTCTGTCTCCGTCTTTGTCTTCGTCGTCGTCTTCCTCTTTGTCTCCGTCTTTGTCTCTGTCTTTGTCTCCATCTTTGTCTCCGTCTTTGTCTCCGTCTTTGCCTCCGTCTTTGTCTCCGTATTTGTCTCCGTCTGTGTCTCCATCTTTGTCTCCGCCTGTGTCTCCGTCTTTGTCGCCGTCGTCGTCTTCCTCTTCGTCTCCGTCTTTGTCTCCGTCTTTGTCACCGTCGTCGTCTTCCTCCTCGTCTCCGTCTTTGTCTCCGTCTTTGTCACCGTCTTTGTCTCCGTCTTTGTCTCCGTCCACGTCTCCTGCCCCTCTGCCTCTGTCTCTGCCTCTGTCTCTGTCTCTGTCTCTGTCTCTGTCTCTGTCCCTGTCTCTGCCTCTGCCTCTGTCTCTGTCTCTGTCTCTGCCTCTGCCTCTGTCTCTGTCTGTGGCTCTGTCTTTGTCTCATTCGCCTCTGTCTTTGTCTCTGTCTGTGTCTCTGTCTGTGCCTCTGTCTCTGTCTCTGTTTCTGTCTCTGTCGCTGCCCCTGTCTCTGTCTCTATCTCTGTCTCTTTTCCTGTCTCTGTCTCTGTCTCTGTCTCTGTCCTTTTCTCTGTCTCTGTCTCTGTTCCCTTCTCTGTCTCCGCCTCTGCGTCTGTCTCCGTCTTTATCTCCATCTTTGTCTGCGTCTTTGCCTCCGTCTTTGTCACCGTCCTTGTCTCGGTCGTCGTCTTCCTCTTCGTCTCCGTCTTTGTCTCCGTCTTTGTCACCATCGTTTTCTCCGTCTTTTTCTCCGTCTTTGTCTACGTCTTTGTCTCCGTCTTTGTCTCCGTCTATGTCTCTGTCACTGTCTCTGTCTCTGTCTCCGTTTCTGTCTCTGTCTCTGTCTCTGTCTCTGTCTCTGTCTCTGTCCCTGTCTCTGTCTCTGTCTCTGTCACTGTCTCTGTCTCTGCCTCTGTCTCTGTCATTGGCTGCATCTCTGTCTCTGTCTCAGTCTCTGTCTCTGTCTCTGTCTCTGTCTCTGTCTCTGTCTCTGTCTCTGCCCGTGTCTCTGTCTCTGTCTCTGTCTGTGTCTCTGTCTCTGTCTCTGCCTCTGTATCGGTCTCTGTCTTTGGCTCTGTCTCTGTCTCTGTCCCTGTCTCTGTCTCTGTCTCTGTCTCTGTCCCTGTCCCTGTCTCTGTCTCTGCCTCTGCCTCTGTCTCTGCCTCTGCCTCTGTCTCTGTCCCTGTCTCTGTCTCCGTCTCCGTCTCCGTCTGCGTCTCTGTCTCCGTCTTTGTACCTGTCTTTGCCTCCGTATTTGTCTCCGTCTGTGTCTCCATATTTGTCTCCGTCTTTGTCTCCGTCTTTGCCTCCGTCTTTGTCTCCGTATTTGTCTCTGTCTGTGTCTCCATCTTTGTCTCCGCCTGTGTCTCCGTCTTTGTCTCCGTCGTCGTCTTCCTCTTCGTCTCCGTCTTTGTCTCCGTCTTTGTCACCGTCTTTGTCTCCGTCTTTGTCTCCGTCCACGTCTCCTGCCCCTCTGTCTCTGTCTCTGTCTCTGTCTCTGTCTCTGTCTCTGTCTCTGTCTCTGTCTCTGTCTCTGTCTCTGTCTCTGTCTCTGTCTCTGTCTCTGTCTCTGTCTCTGTCTCTGTCACTGTCTCTGTCTCTGTCTCTGTCTCTGTCTCTGCCTCTGTCTCTGTCTGTGGCTCTGTCTTTGTCTCATGCGCCTCTGTCTTTGTCTCTGTCTGTGTCTCTGCCTGTGCCTCTGTCTCTGTCTCTGTTTCTGTCTCTGTCGCTGCCTCTGTCTCTGTCTCTATCTCTCTCTCTTTTCCTGTCTCTGTCTCTGTCTCTGTCTCTGTCTCTGTCTCTGTCCTTTTCTCTGTCTCTGTCTCTGTTCCCTTCTCTGTCTCCGCCTCTGCGTCTGTCTCCGCCTTTGTCTCCATCTTTGTCTGCGTCTTTGTCTCCGCCTTTGTCTCCGTCTTTGTCTCCGTCGTCGTCTTCCTCTTCGTCTCCGTCTTTGCCTCCGTCTTTGTCACCGTCTTTGTCTCCGTATTTGTCTCCGTCTGTGTCTCCTGCCCCTCTGTCTCTGTCTCTGTCTCAGTCTCTGTCACTGTCTCTGTCTCTGTCTCTGTCTCTGTCTCTGTCTCTGTCTCTGTTTCTGCCTCTGTCTCAGTCTCTGTCTCTGTCTCTGTCTCTGTCTCTGTCTCTGTCTCTGTCTCTGTCTCTGTCTCTGCCTCTGTCTCTGTCTCTGTCTCTGTCTCTGTCTCTGTCTCTGTGTCTGTCTCTGTCTCTGTCTCTGTCTCTGTCTCTCTCTCTGTCTCTGTCTCTGCCTCTGTCTCTGTCTCTGTCTCTGTCTTTGTATCCGTCTTTGTCTCCGCCTTTGCCTCCGTCTTTGTCTCCGTCGTCGTCTTCCTCTTCGTTTCCGTCTTTGCCTCCGTCTTTGTCACCGTCTTTGTCTCCGTATTTGTCTCCGTCTGTGTCTCCATATTTGTCTCCGTCTTTGTCTCTGTCTTTGCCTCCGTCTTTGTCTCGGTATTTGTCTCCGTCTGTGTCTGCATCTTTGTCTCCGCCTTTGTCTCCGTCTTTGTCTCCATCTTTGTCTGCGTCCTTGTCTCCGTCTTTGTCACCGTCTTTGTCTCCGTCGTCGTCTTCCTCTTCGTTTCCGTCTTTGCCTCCGTCTTTGTCACCGTCTTTGTCTCCGTCGTCGTCTTCCTCTTCGTCTCCGTCTTTGCCTCCGTCTTTGTCGCCATCTTTGTCTCCGTATTTGTCTCCGTCTGTGTCTCCTGCCCCTCTGTCTCTGTCTCTGTCTCTGTCTCTGTCTCTGTCTCTGTCTCTGTCTCTGCCTCTTTCTTTGTCCCTGTCTCTGTCCCTGTCTCTGTCTCCGTCTCTGTCTCTGTCTCTGTCTCTGTCTCCGTCTCCGTCTCTGTCCCTGTCTCTGTCTCTGTCTCTGTCCTTTTCTCTGTCTCTGTCTCTGTTCCCTTCTCTGTCTCCGCCTCTGCCTCTGTCTCCGCCTTTTCTCTATCTTTGTCTGCGTCTTTGTCTCCGCCTTTGTCTCCGTCTTTGTCTCCGTCGTCGTCTTCCTCTTCGTCTCCGTCTTTGCCTCCGTCTTTGTCACCGTCTTTGTCTCCGTATTTGTCTCCGTCTGTGTCTCCTGCCCCTATGTCTCTGTCTCTGTCTCTGTCTCAGTCTCTGCCTCTGTCCCAGTCTCTGTCGCTGTCTCCGTCTCTGTCCCTGTCTCTGTCTCTGTCTCTGTCACTTTCTCTGTCTCTGTCTCTGTTCCCTTCTCTGTCTCCGCCTCTGCCTCTGTCTCCGTCTTTGTCTCCATCTTTGTCTGCGTGTTTGTCTCCGTCTTTGTCACCGTCTTTGTCTCCGTCGTCGTCTTCCTCTTCGTTTCCGTCTTTGCCTCCGTCTTTGTCACCGTCTTTGTCTCCGTCGTCGTCTTCCTCTTCGTCTCCGTCTTTGCCTCCGTCTTTGTCACCGTTTTTGTCTCCGTATTTGTCTCCGTCTGTGTCTCCTGCCCCTCTGTTTCTGTCTCTGTCTCAGTCTCTGTCTCTGTCTCTGTCTCTGTCTCTGCCTCTTTCTTTGTCCCTGTCTCTGTCTCTGTCTCTGTCTCCGTCTCTGTCTCTGTCTCTGTCTCTGTCTCCGTCTCCGTCTCTGTCCCTGTCTCTGTCTCTGTCTCTGTCCTTTTCTCTGTCTCTGTCTCTGTTCCCTTCTCTGTCTCCGCCTCTGCCACTGTCTCCGCCTTTGTCTCCATCTTTGTCTGCGTCTTTGTCTCCGCCTTTGTCTCCGTCTTTGTCTCCGTCGTCGTCTTCCTCTTCGTCTCCGTCTTTGCCTCCGTCTTTGTCACCGTCTTTGTCTCCGTCTTTGCCTCCGTCTTTGTCACCGTCTTTGTCTCCGTATTTGTCTCCGTCCACGTCTCCTGCCCCTCTGTCTCTGTCTCTGTCTCAGTCTCTGTCTTTGTCTCTGTCTCTGTCTCTGTCTCTGTCTCTGTCTCTGTCTCTGTCTCTGTCTCTGTCTCTGTCTCTGTCTCTGTCTCTGTCTCTGTCTCTGTCTCTGTCTCTGTCACTTGCTCTGTCTCTGTCTCTGTTCCCTTCTCTGTCTCCGCCTCTGCCTCTGTCTCCGTCTTTGTCTCCATCTTTGTCTGCGTCTTTGTCTCCGTCTTTGTCTCCGTATTTGTCTCCGTCTGTGTCTCCATCTTCGTCTCCGCCTTTGTCTCCGTCTTTGTCTCCGTCGCCCTCTTCCTCTTCGTCTCCGTCTTTGCCTCCGTCTTTGTCACCGTCTTTGTCTCCGCATTTGTCTCCGTCTGTGTCTCCATATTTGTCACCGTCTTTGTCTCCGTCTTTGTCTCCGTCTTTGTCTCCGTCCACGTCTCCTGCCCCTCTGTCTCTGTCTCTGTCTCAGTCTCTGTCTCTGTCTCCGTCTCTGTCTCTGTTTCTGTCTCTGCCTCTGTCTCTGCCTCTGTCTCTGTCTCTGTCTCTGTCTCTGTCCCTGTCTCTGTCTCTGTCTCTGTCTCTGTCTCTGTCTCTGTCTCTGTCTCTGTCTCTGCCTCTGTCTCTGTCTATGGCTCTGTCTTTCTCTCATGCGCCTCTGTCTTTGTCTCTGTCTGTGTCTCTGTCTGTGCCTCTGTCTCTGTCTCTGTTTCTGTCTCTGTCGCTGCCCCTGTCTCTGTCTCTATCTCTGTCTCTTTTCCTGTCTCTGTCTCTGTCTCTGTCTCTGTCCTTTTCTCTGTCTCTGGCTCTGTTCCCTTCTCTGTCTCCGCCTCTGCCTCTGTCTCCGTCTTTGTCTCCATCTTTGTCTGCGTCTTTGTCTCCGTCTTTGTCACCGTCCTTGTCTCCGTCGTCGTCTTCCTCTTCGTCTCCGTCTTTGTCTCCGTCTCTGTCACCATCGTTTTCTCCGTCTTTGTCTCCGTCTTTGTCTAGGTCTTTGTCTACGTCTTTGTCTCCGTCTTTGTCTCCGTCTATGTCTCTGTCACTGTCTCTGTCTATGTCTCTGTCTCTGTCTCTGTCTCTGTCTCTGCCTCTGTCTCTGTCCCTGTCTCTGTCTCCGTCTCCGTCTCTGTCTCTGTCTCTGTCGTTGGCTCCATCTCTGTCTCTGTCTCAGTCTCTGTCTCTGTCTCTGTCTCTGTCTCTGTCTCTGTCTCTGTCTCTGTCTCTGCCCGTGTCTCTGTCTCTGTCTCTGTCTCCGTCTCTGTCTCGGTCTCTGTCTCCGTCTTTGTGTCCGTCTTTGTCTCCGTCCTTGTCTCCATTTGTGTCTCCGTCCGTGTCTCCTGCCCCTCTGTCTCGGTCGTTGTCTCATGCGCGTCTGCCTCTGTCTCTGTCTCTGTCTGTGTCTCTGTCTCTGTCTCTGTCTCTGTCTCTGTCTCTGTCTCGGTCTCTGTCTTCGTCTTTGTGTCCGTCTTTGTCTCCGTGCTTGTCTCCGTCTGTGTCTCCGTCCGTGTCTCCTGCCCCTCTGTCTCGGTCGTTGTCTCATGCACGTCTGTCTCTGTCTCTGTCTCTGTCTGTGTCTCTGCCTCTGTATCGGTCTCTGCCTTTGTCTCTGTGTCCATCTCTGTCTCTGTATCTGTCTCTGTCTCTGTCTCTGTCTCTGTCTCTGTCTCTGCCTCTGTCTCTGTCTGTGGCTCTGCCTTTGTCTCATGCGCCTCTGTCTTTGTCTCTGTCTGTGTCTCTTTCTGTGCCTCTGTCTCTGTCTCTGTTTCCGTCTCTGTCGCTGCCTCTGTCTCTGTCTCCGTCTCTCTCTCTTTTCCTGTCTCTGTCTCTGTCTCTGTCTCTGTCCCTGTCTCTGTCTCCGTCTCCGTCTCTGTCTCTGTCTCTGTCTCTGTCCCTGTCTCTGTCTCTGTCTCTGTCTCTGTCTCTGTCTCCGTCTCCGTCTCTGTCTCTGTCTCTGTCATTGGCTCCATCTCTGTCTCTGTATCAGTCTCTGCCTCTGTCTCTGTCTCTGTCTCTGTCTCTGTCTCTGTCTCTGTTTCTGTCTCTGTCTCTGTCTCTGTCTCTGTCTCTGTCTCTGTCTCTGTCTCTGTCTCTGTCTCTGTGCCTGTCTCTGTCTCTGTCCTGTCTCTGTCTCTGTCTCTGCCTCTGTCTCTGTCTGTGGCTCTGTCTTTTGTCTCATGCGCCTCTGTCTTTGACTCTGTCTGTGTCTCTGTCTGTGCCTCTGTCTCTGTCTCTGTCTCTGGCTCTGTCCTTTTCTCTGTCTCTGTCTCTGTCCTGTCTCTGTCTCTGTCTCTGCCTCTGTCTCTGTCTGTGTCTCCATCTCTGTCTCCGCCTGTGTCTCCGTCTTTGTCTCCGTCGTCGTCTTCCTCTTCGTCTCCGTCTTTGTCTCCGTCTTTGTCTCCGTCCACGTCTCCTGCCCCTCTGTCTCTGTCTCTGTCTCAGTCTCTGTCTCTGTCTCCGTCTCTGTCTCTGTTTCTGTCTCTGCCTCTGTCTCTGCCTCTGTCTCTGTCTCTGTCTCTGTCTCTGTCCCTGTCTCTGTCTCTGTCTCTGTCTCTGTCTCTGTCTCTGTCTCTGTCTCTATCTCTGTCTCTTTTCCTGTCTCTGTCTCTGTCTCTGTCTCTGTCCTTTTCTCTGTCTCTGGCTCTGTTCCCTTCTCTGTCTCCGCCTCTGCCTCTGTCTCCGTCTTTGTCTCCATCTTTGTCTGCGTCTTTGTCTCCGTCTTTGTCACCGTCCTTGTCTCCGTCGTCGTCTTCCTCTTCGTCTCCGTCTTTGTCTCCGTCTCTGTCACCATCGTTTTCTCCGTCTTTGTCTCCGTCTTTGTCTAGGTCTTTGTCTACGTCTTTGTCTCCGTCTTTGTCTCCGTCTATGTCTCTGTCTCTGTCTATGTCTCTGTCTCTGTCTCTGTCTCTGTCTCTGCCTCTGTCTCTGTCCCTGTCTCTGTCTCCGTCTCCGTCTCTGTCTCTGTCTCTGTCGTTGGCTCCATCTCTGTCTCTGTCTCAGTCTCTGTCTCTGTCTCTGTCTCTGTCTCTGTCTCTGTCTCTGCCCGTGTCTCTGTCTCTGTCTCTGTCTCCGTCTCTGTCTCGGTCTCTGTCTCCGTCTTTGTGTCCGTCTTTGTCTCCGTCCTTGTCTCCGTCTGTGTCTCCGTCCGTGTCTCCTGCCCCTCTGTCTCGGTCGTTGTCTCATGCGCGTCTGCCTCTGTCTCTGTCTCTGTCTGTGTCTCTGTCTCTGTCTCTGTCTCTGTCTCTGTCTCTGTCTCTGTCTCGGTCTCTGTCTTCGTCTTTGTGTCCGTCTTTGTCTCCGTGCTTGTCTCCGTCTGTGTCTCCGTCCGTGTCTCCTGCCCCTCTGTCTCGGTCGTTGTCTCATGCACGTCTGTCTCTGTCTCTGTCTCTGTCTGTGTCTCTGCCTCTGTATCGGTCTCTGCCTTTGTCTCTGTGTCCAGCTCTGTCTCTGTATCTGTCTCTGTCTCTGTCTCTGTCTCTGTCTCTGTCTCTGCCTCTGTCTCTGTCTGTGGCTCTGCCTTTGTCTCATGCGCCTCTGTCTTTGTCTCTGTCTGTGTCTCTTTCTGTGCCTCTGTCTCTGTCTCTGTTTCCGTCTCTGTCGCTGCCTCTGTCTCTGTCTCCGCCTCTCTCTCTTTGCCTGTCTCTGTCTCTGTCTCTGTCTCTGTCCCTGTCTCTGTCTCCGTCTCCGTCTCTGTCTCTGTATCTGTCTCTGTCTCTGTCTCTGTCTCTGTCTCTGTCTCTGCCTCTGTCTCTGTCCCTGTCTCTGTCTCCGTCTCCGTCTCTGTCTCTGTCTCTGTCATTGGCAGCATCTCTGTCTCTGTCTCAGTCTCTGTCTCTGTCTCTGTCTCTGTCTCTGTCTCTGTCTCTGTCTCTGTCTCTGCCCGTGTCTCTGTCTCTGTCTCTGTCTCTGTCTCTGTCTCTGCCTCTGTCTCTGTCCCTGTCTCTGTCTCCGTCTCCGTCTCTGTCTCTGTCTCTGTCATTGGCTCCATCTCTGTCTCTGTCTCAGTCTCTGTCTCTGTCTCTGTCTCTGTCTCTGTCTCTGCCCGTGTCTCTGTCTCTGTCTCTGTCTCTGTCTCTGCCTCTGTATCGGTCTCTGTCTTTGGCTCTGTCTCTGTCTCAGTCTCTGTCTCTGTCTCTGTCTCTGTCTCTGTCTCTGTCTCTGTCCCTGTCACAGTCTCTGTCTCTGCCTCTGTCTCTGTCTGTGGCTCTGCCTTTGTCTCATGCGCCTCTGTCTTTGTCTCTGTCTGTGTCTCTTTCTGTGCCTCTGTCTCTGTCTCTGTTTCCGTCTCTGTCGCTGCCTCTGTCTCTGTCTCCGTCTCTCTCTCTTTTCCTGTCTCTGTCTCTGTCTCTGTCTCTGTCCCTGTCTCTGTCTCCGTCTCCGTCTCTGTCTCTGTCTCTGTCTCTGTCTCTGTTTCTGTCTCTGTCTCTGTCTCTGTCTCTGTCTCTGTCTCTGTCTCTGTCTCTGTCTCTGTGCCTGTCTCTGTCTCTGTCCTGTCTCTGTCTCTGTCTCTGCCTCTGTCTCTGTCTGTGGCTCTGTCTTTTGTCTCATGCGCCTCTGTCTTTGACTCTGTCTGTGTCTCTGTCTGTGCCTCTGTCTCTGTCTCTGTCTCTGGCTCTGTCCTTTTCTCTGTCTCTGTCTCTGTCCTGTCTCTGTCTCTGTCTCTGCCTCTGTCTCTGTCTGTGTCTCCATCTTTGTCTCCGCCTGTGTCTCCGTCTTTGTCTCCGTCGTCGTCTTCCTCTTCGTCTCCGTCTTTGTCTCCGTCTTTGTCTCCGTCCACGTCTCCTGCCCCTCTGTCTCTGTCTCTGTCTCAGTCTCTGTCTCTGTCTCCGTCTCTGTCTCTGTTTCTGTCTCTGCCTCTGTCTCTGCCTCTGTCTCTGTCTCTGTCTCTGTCTCTGTCCCTGTCTCTGTCTCTGTCTCTGTCTCTGTCTCTGTCTCTGTCTCTGTCTCTGCCTCTGTCTCTGTCTATGGCTCTGTCTTTCTCTCATGCGCCTCTGTCTTTGTCTCTGTCTGTGTCTCTGTCTGTGCCTCTGTCTCTGTCTCTGTTTCTGTCTCTGTCGCTGCCCCTGTCTCTGTCTCTATCTCTGTCTCTTTTCCTGTCTCTGTCTCTGTCTCTGTCTCTGTCCTTTTCTCTGTCTCTGGCTCTGTTCCCTTCTCTGTCTCCGCCTCTGCCTCTGTCTCCGTCTTTGTCTCCATCTTTGTCTGCGTCTTTGTCTCCGTCTTTGTCACCGTCCTTGTCTCCGTCGTCGTCTTCCTCTTCGTCTCCGTCTTTGTCTCCGTCTCTGTCACCATCGTTTTCTCCGTCTTTGTCTCCGTCTTTGTCTAGGTCTTTGTCTACGTCTTTGTCTCCGTCTTTGTCTCCGTCTATGTCTCTGTCACTGTCTCTGTCTATGTCTCTGTCTCTGTCTCTGTCTCTGTCTCTGCCTCTGTCTCTGTCCCTGTCTCTGTCTCCGTCTCCGTCTCTGTCTCTGTCTCTGTCGTTGGCTCCATCTCTGTCTCTGTCTCAGTCTCTGTCTCTGTCTCTGTCTCTGTCTCTGTCTCTGTCTCTGTCTCTGTCTCTGCCCGTGTCTCTGTCTCTGTCTCTGTCTCCGTCTCTGTCTCGGTCTCTGTCTCCGTCTTTGTGTCCGTCTTTGTCTCCGTCCTTGTCTCCGTCTGTGTCTCCGTCCGTGTCTCCTGCCCCTCTGTCTCGGTCGTTGTCTCATGCGCGTCTGCCTCTGTCTCTGTCTCTGTCTGTGTCTCTGTCTCTGTCTCTGTCTCTGTCTCTGTCTCTGTCTCGGTCTCTGTCTTCGTCTTTGTGTCCGTCTTTGTCTCCGTGCTTGTCTCCGTCTGTGTCTCCGTCCGTGTCTCCTGCCCCTCTGTCTCGGTCGTTGTCTCATGCACGTCTGTCTCTGTCTCTGTCTCTGTCTGTGTCTCTGCCTCTGTATCGGTCTCTGCCTTTGTCTCTGTGTCCATCTCTGTCTCTGTATCTGTCTCTGTCTCTGTCTCTGTCTCTGTCTCTGTCTCTGCCTCTGTCTCTGTCTGTGGCTCTGCCTTTGTCTCATGCGCCTCTGTCTTTGTCTCTGTCTGTGTCTCTTTCTGTGCCTCTGTCTCTGTCTCTGTTTCCGTCTCTGTCGCTGCCTCTGTCTCTGTCTCCGCCTCTCTCTCTTTGCCTGTCTCTGTCTCTGTCTCTGTCTCTGTCCCTGTCTCTGTCTCCGTCTCCGTCTCTGTCTCTGTCTCTGTCTCCGTCTCTGTCTCTGTCTCTGTCTCTGTCTCTGCCTCTGTCTCTGTCCCTGTCTCTGTCTCCGTCTCCGTCTCTGTCTCTGTCTCTGTCATTGGCAGCATCTCTGTCTCTGTCTCAGTCTCTGTCTCTGTCTCTGTCTCTGTCTCTGTCTCTGTCTCTGTCTCTGTCTCTGCCCGTGTCTCTGTCTCTGTCTCTGTCTCTGTCTCTGCCTCTGTCTCTGTCCCTGTCTCTGTCTCCGTCTCCGTCTCTGTCTCTGTCTCTGTCATTGGCTCCATCTCTGTCTCTGTCTCAGTCTCTGTCTCTGTCTCTGTCTCTGTCTCTGTCTCTGCCCGTGTCTCTGTCTCTGTCTCTGTCTCTGTCTCTGCCTCTGTATCGGTCTCTGTCTTTGGCTCTGTCTCTGTCTCAGTCTCTGTCTCTGTCTCTGTCTCTGTCTCTGTCCCTGTCACAGTCTCTGTCTCTGCCTCTGTCTCTGTCTCTGTCTCTGCCTCTGCCTCTGTCTCTGTCCCTGTCTCTGTCTCCGTCTCCGTCTCCGTCTCCGTCTCTGTCTCCGTCTTTGTACCTGTCTTTGTCTCCCTATTTGTCTCCGTCTGTGTCTCCATATTTGTCTCCGTCTTTGTCTACGTCTTTGCCTCCGTCTTTGTCTCCGGATTTGTCTCTGTCTGTGTCTCCATCTTTGTCTCCGCCTGTGCCTCCGTCTTTGTCTCCGTCGTCGTCTTCCTCTTCGTCTCCGTCTTTGTCACCGTCTTTGTCTCCGTCTTTGTCTCCGTCCACGTCTCCTGCCCCTCTGTCTCTGTCTCTGTCTCAGTCTCTGTCTCTGTTTCTGTCTCTGCCTCTGTCTCTGTCTCTGTCTCTGTCTCTGTCTGTGTCTCTGCCTCTGTCTCCGTGTCTGTCTCTGTCTCTGTCTCTGTCTCTGTCTCCATCTCTGTCTCTGTCTCTGTCTCTGTATCGGACTCTGTCTCCGTCTTTGTCTTCGTCGTCGTCTTCCTCTTTGTCTCCGTCTTTGTCTCTGTCTTTGTCTCCATCTTTGTCTCCGTCTTTGTCTCCGTCTTTGCCTCCGTCTTTGTCTCCGTATTTGTCTCCGTCTGTGTCTCCATCTTTGTCTCCGCCTGTGTCTCCGTCTTTGTCGCCGTCGTCGTCTTCCTCTTCGTCTCCGTCTTTGTCTCCGTCTTTGTCACCGTCGTCGTCTTCCTCTTCGTCTCCGTCTTTGTCTCCGTCTTTGTCACCGTCTTTGCCTCCGTATTTGTCTCCGTCTGTGTCTCCATATTTGTCTCCGTCTTTGTCTCCGTCTTTGCCTCCGTCTTTGTCTCCGTATTTGTCTCTGTCTGTGTCTCCATCTTTGTCTCCGCCTGTGTCTCCGTCTTTGTCTCCGTCGTCGTCTTCCTCTTCGTCTCCGTCTTTGTCTCCGTCTTTGTCACCGTCTTTGTCTCCGTCTTTGTCTCCGTCCACGTCTCCTGCCCCTCTGTCTCTGTCTCTGTCTCTGTCTCTGTCTCTGTCTCTGTCTCTGTCTCTGTCTCTGTCTCTGTCTCTGTCTCTGTCTCTGTCTCTGTCTCTGTCTCTGTCACTGTCTCTGTCTCTGTCTCTGTCTCTGTCTCTGCCTCTGTCTCTGTCTGTGGCTCTGTCTTTGTCTCATGCGCCTCTGTCTTTGTCTCTGTCTGTGTCTCTGCCTGTGCCTCTGTCTCTGTCTCTGTTTCTGTCTCTGTCGCTGCCTCTGTCTCTGTCTCTATCTCTCTCTCTTTTCCTGTCTCTGTCTCTGTCTCTGTCTCTGTCTCTGTCCTTTTCTCTGTCTCTGTCTCTGTTCCCTTCTCTGTCTCCGCCTCTGCGTCTGTCTCCGCCTTTGTCTCCATCTTTGTCTGCGTCTTTGTCTCCGCCTTTGTCTCCGTCTTTGTCTCCGTCGTCGTCTTCCTCTTCGTCTCCGTCTTTGCCTCCGTCTTTGTCACCGTCTTTGTCTCCGTATTTGTCTCCGTCTGTGTCTCCTGCCCCTCTGTCTCTGTCTCTGTCTCAGTCTCTGTCACTGTCTCTGTCTCTGTCTCTGTCTCTGTCTCTGTCTCTGTCTCTGTTTCTGCCTCTGTCTCAGTCTCTGTCTCTGTCTCTGTCTCTGTCTCTGTCTCTGTCTCTGTCTCTGTCTCTGTCTCTGCCTCTGTCTCTGTCTCTGTCTCTGTCTCTGTCTCTGTCTCTGTGTCTGTCTCTGTCTCTGTCTCTGTCTCTGTCTCTGTCTCTCTCTCTGTCTCTGTCTCTGCCTCTGTCTCTGTCTCTGTCTCTGTCTTTGTATCCGTCTTTGTCTCCGCCTTTGCCTCCGTCTTTGTCTCCGTCGTCGTCTTCCTCTTCGTTTCCGTCTTTGCCTCCGTCTTTGTCACCGTCTTTGTCTCCGTATTTGTCTCCGTCTGTGTCTCCATATTTGGCTCCGTCTTTGTCTCTGTCTTTGCCTCCGTCTTTGTCTCGGTATTTGTCTCCGTCTGTGTCTGCATCTTTGTCTCCGCCTTTGTCTCCGTCTTTGTCTCCATCTTTGTCTGCGTCTTTGTCTCCGTCTTTGTCACCGTCTTTGTCTCCGTCGTCGTCTTCCTCTTCGTTTCCGTCTTTGCCTCCGTCTTTGTCACCGTCTTTGTCTCCGTCGTCGTCTTCCTCTTCGTCTCCGTCTTTGCCTCCGTCTTTGTCGCCATCTTTGTCTCCGTATTTGTCTCCGTCTGTGTCTCCTGCCCCTCTGTCTCTGTCTCTGTCTCAGTCTCTGTCTCTGTCTCTGTCTCTGTCTCTGTCTCTGCCTCTTTCTTTGTCCCTGTCTCTGTCCCTGTCTCTGTCTCCGTCTCTGTCTCTGGCTCTGTCTCTGTCTCCGTCTCCGTCTCTGTCCCTGTCTCTGTCTCTGTCTCTGTCCTTTTCTCTGTCTCTGTCTCTGTTCCCTTCTCTGTCTCCGCCTCTGCCTCTGTCTCCGCCTTTTCTCTATCTTTGTCTGCGTCTTTGTCTCCGCCTTTGTCTCCGTCTTTGTCTCCGTCGTCGTCTTCCTCTTCGTCTCCGTCTTTGCCTCCGTCTTTGTCACCGTCTTTGTCTAGGTATTTGTCTCCGTCTGTGTCTCCTGCCCCTCTGTCTCTGTCTCTGTCTCTGTCTCAGTCTCTGTCACTGTCTCTGTCTCTGTCTCTGTCTCTGTCTCTGTCTCTGTCTCTGCCTCTGTCTCAGTCTCTGTCTCTGTCTCTGTCTCTGTCTCTGTCTCTGTCTCTGTCTCTGTCTCTGTCTCTGTCTCTGTCTCTGTCTCTGTCTCTGTCTCTGTCTCTGTCTCTGTCTCTGTCTCTGTCTCTGTCTCTGTCTCCGTCTCTGTCTCTGCCTCTGTCTCTGTCTCTGTCTCTGTCTTTGTATCCGTCTTTGTCTCCGCCTTTGCCTCCGTCTTTGTCTCCGTCGTCGTCTTCCTCTTCTTTTCCCTCTTTGCCTCCGTCTTTGTCACCGTCTTTGTCTCCGTATTTGTCTCCGTCTGTGTCTCCATATTTGTCTCCGTCTTTGTCTCCGTCTTTGCCTCCGCCTTTGTCTCCGTCGTCGTCTTCCTCGTCGTCTCCGTCTTTGTCTCCGTCCACGTCTCCTGCCCCTCAGTCTCTGTCTCTGTCCCAGTCTCTGTCGCTGTCTCTGTCTCCGTCTCCGTCTCTGTCTCTGTCTCTGTCTCTGTCCCTGTCTCTGTCTCTGTCTCTGTCTCTGTCTCTGTCTCTGTCTCCGTCTCCGTCTCTGTCTCTGTCTCTGTCATTGGCTCCATCTCTGTCTCTGTATCAGTCTCTGCCTATGTCTCTGTCTCTGTCTCTGTCTCTGTCTCTGTTTCTGTCTCTGTCTCTGTCTCTGTCTCTGTCTCTGTCTCTGTCTCTGTCTCTGTCTCTGTGCCTGTCTCTGTCTCTGTCCTGTCTCTGTCTCTGTCTCTGCCTCTGTCTCTGTCTGTGGCTCTGTCTTTTGTCTCATGCGCCTCTGTCTTTGACTCTGTCTGTGTCTCTGTCTGTGCCTCTGTCTCTGTCTCTGTCTCTGGCTCTGTCCTTTTCTCTGTCTCTGTCTCTGTCCTGTCTCTGTCTCTGTCTCTGCCTCTGTCTCTGTCTGTGTCTCCATCTTTGTCTCCGCCTGTGTCTCCGTCTTTGTCTCCGTCGTCGTCTTCCTCTTCGTCTCCGTCTTTGTCTCCGTCTTTGTCTCCGTCCACGTCTCCTGCCGCTCTGTCTCTGTCTCTGTCTCAGTCTCTGTCTCTGTCTCCGTCTCTGTCTCTGTTTCTGTCTCTGCCTCTGTCTCTGCCTCTGTCTCTGTCTCTGTCTCTGTCTCTGTCCCTGTCTCTGTCTCTGTCTCTGTCTCTGTCTCTGTCTCTGTCTCTGCCTCTGTCTCTGTCTATGGCTCTGTCTTTCTCTCATGCGCCTCTGTCTTTGTCTCTGTCTGTGTCTCTGTCTGTGCCTCTGTCTCTGTCTCTGTTTCTGTCTCTGTCGCTGCCCCTGTCTCTGTCTCTATCTCTGTCTCTTTTCCTGTCTCTGTCTCTGTCTCTGTCTCTGTCCTTTTCTCTGTCTCTGGCTCTGTTCCCTTCTCTGTCTCCGCCTCTGCCTCTGTCTCCGTCTTTGTCTCCATCTTTGTCTGCGTCTTTGTCTCCGTCTTTGTCACCGTCCTTGTCTCCGTCGTCGTCTTCCTCTTCGTCTCCGTCTTTGTATCCGTCTCTGTCACCATCGTTTTCTCCGTCTTTGTCTCCGTCTTTGTCTAGGTCTTTGTCTACGTCTTTGTCTCCGTCTTTGTCTCCGTCTATGTCTCTGTCACTGTCTCTGTCTCTGTCTATGTCTCTGTCTCTGTCTCTGTCTCTGTCTCTGCCTCTGTCTCTGTCCCTGTCTCTGTCTCCGTCTCCGTCTCTGTCTCTGTCTCTGTCGTTGGCTCCATCTCTGTCTCTGTCTCAGTCTCTGTCTCTGTCTCTGTCTCTGTCTCTGTCTCTGTCTCTGCCCGTGTCTCTGTCTCTGTCTCTGTCTCCGTCTCTGTCTCGGTCTCTGTCTCCGTCTTTGTGTCCATCTTTGTCTCCGTCCTTGTCTCCGTCTGTGTCTCCGTCCGTGTCTCCTGCCCCTCTGTCTCGGTCGTTGTCTCATGCGCGTCTGCCTCTGTCTCTGTCTCTGTCTGTGTCTCTGTCTCTGTCTCTGTCTCTGTCTCTGTCTCTGTCTCGGTCTCTGTCTTCGTCTTTGTGTCCGTCTTTGTCTCCGTGCTTGTCTCCGTCTGTGTCTCCGTCCGTGTCTCCTGCCCCTCTGTCTCGGTCGTTGTCTCATGCACGTCTGTCTCTGTCTCTGTCTCTGTCTGTGTCTCTGCCTCTGTATCGGTCTCTGCCTTTGTCTCTGTGTCCATCTCTGTCTCTGTATCTGTCTCTGTCTCTGTCTCTGTCTCTGTCTCTGTCTCTGCCTCTGTCTCTGTCTGTGGCTCTGCCTTTGTCTCATGCGCCTCTGTCTTTGTCTCTGTCTGTGTCTCTTTCTGTGCCTCTGTCTCTGTCTCTGTTTCCGTCTCTGTCGCTGCCTCTGTCTCTGTCTCCGCCTCTCTCTCTTTGCCTGTCTCTGTCTCTGTCTCTGTCTCTGTCCCTGTCTCTGTCTCCGTCTCCGTCTCTGTCTCTGTATCTGTCTCTGCCTCTGTCTCTGTCTCTGTCTCTGTCTCTGTCTCTGCCTCTGTCTCTGTCCCTGTCTCTGTCTCCGTCTCCGTCTCTGTCTCTGTCTCTGTCATTGGCAGCATCTCTGTCTCTGTCTCAGTCTCTGTCTCTGTCTCTGTCTCTGTCTCTGTCTCTGTCTCTGTCTCTGCCCGTGTCTCTGTCTCTGTCTCTGTCTCTGTCTCTGTCTCTGCCTCTGTCTCTGTCCCTGTCTCTGTCTCCGTCTCCGTCTCTGTCTCTGTCTCTGTCATTGGCTCCATCTCTGTCTCTGTCTCAGTCTCTGTCTCTGTCTCTGCCTCTGTCTCTGTCTCTGCCCGTGTCTCTGTCTCTGTCTCTGTCTCTGTCTCTGCCTCTGTATCGGTCTCTGTCTTTGGCTCTGTCTGTGTCTCAGTCTCTGTCTCTGTCTCTGTCTCTGTCTCTGTCTCTGTCCCTGTCACAGTCTCTGTCTCTGCCTCTGTCTCTGTCTCTGTCTCTGCCTCTGCCTCTGTCTCTGTCCCTGTCTCTGTCTCCGTCTCCGTCTCCGTCTCCGTCTCTGTCTCCGTCTTTGTACCTGTCTTTGTCTCCGTATTTGTCTCCGTCTGTGTCTCCATATTTGTCTCCGTCTTTGTCTACGTCTTTGCCTCCGTCTTTGTCTCCGGATTTGTCTCTGTCTGTGTCTCCATCTTTGTCTCCGCCTGTGTCTCCGTCTTTGTCTCCGTCGTCGTCTTCCTCTTCGTCTCCGTCTTTGTCACCGTCTTTGTCTCCGTCTTTGTCTCCGTCCACGTCTCCTGCCCCTCTGTCTCTGTCTCTGTCTCAGTCTCTGTCTCTGTTTCTGTCTCTGCCTCTGTCTCTGTCTCTGTCTCTGTCTCTGTCTGTGTCTCTGCCTCTGTCTCCGTGTCTGTCTCTGTCTCTGTCTCTGTCTCTGTCTCCATCTCTGTCTCTGTCTCTGTCTCTGTCTCTGTCTCTGTCTCTGTCTCTGCCTCTGTCTCTGTCCCTGTCTCTGTCTCCGTCTCTGTCTCTGTCTCTGTCTCTGTCTCCCTCTTCGTCTCTGTCTCTGTCTCTGTCATTGGAACCATCTCTGTCTCTGTCTCAGTCTCTGTCTCTGTCTCTGTCTCTGTCTCTGTCTCTGTCTCTGTCTCTGTCTCTGTCTCTGTTTCTGTCTCTGTCTCTGTCTCTGTCTCTGTCTCTGTCTCTGTCTCTGTCTCTGTCTCTGTCTCTGTCTCTGTCTCTGTCTCTGTCTCGGTCCTGTCTCTGTCTCTGTCTCTGCCTCTGTCTCTGTCTGTGGCTCTGCCTTTGTCTCATGCGCCTCTGTCTTTGTCTCTGTCTGTGTCTCTTTCTGTGCCTCTGTCTCTGTCTCTGTTTCCGTCTCTGTCGCTGCCTCTGTCTCTGTCTCCGTCTCTCTCTCTTTTCCTGTCTCTGTCTCTGTCTCTGTCTCTGTCCCTGTCTCTGTCTCCGTCTCCGTCTCTGTCTCTGTCTCTGTCTCTGTCCCTGTCTCTGTCTCTGTCTCTGTCTCTGTCTCTGTCTCCGTCTCCGTCTCTGTCTCTGTCTCTGTCATTGGCTCCATCTCTGTCTCTGTATCAGTCTCTGCCTCTGTCTCTGTCTCTGTCTCTGTCTCTGTCTCTGTCTCTGTTTCTGTCTCTGTCTCTGTCTCTGTCTCTGTCTCTGTCTCTGTCTCTGTCTCTGTGCCTGTCTCTGTCTCTGTCCTGTCTCTGTCTCTGTCTCTGCCTCTGTCTCTGTCTGTGGCTCTGTCTTTTGTCTCATGCGCCTCTGTCTTTGACTCTGTCTGTGTCTCTGTCTGTGCCTCTGTCTCTGTCTCTGTCTCTGGCTCTGTCCTTTTCTCTGTCTCTGTCTCTGTCCTGTCTCTGTCTCTGTCTCTGCCTCTGTCTCTGTCTGTGTCTCCATCTTTGTCTCCGCCTGTGTCTCCGTCTTTGTCTCCGTCGTCGTCTTCCTCTTCGTCTCCGTCTTTGTCTCCGTCTTTGTCTCCGTCCACGTCTCCTGCCCCTCTGTCTCTGTCTCTGTCTCAGTCTCTGTCTCTGTCTCCGTCTCTGTCTCTGTTTCTGTCTCTGCCTCTGTCTCTGCCTCTGTCTCTGTCTCTGTCTCTGTCTCTGTCCCTGTCTCTGTCTCTGTCTCTGTCTCTGTCTCTGTCTCTGTCTCTGTCTCTGTCTCTGCCTCTGTCTCTGTCTATGGCTCTGTCTTTCTCTCATGCGCCTCTGTCTTTGTCTCTGTCTGTGTCTCTGTCTGTGCCTCTGTCTCTGTCTCTGTTTCTGTCTCTGTCGCTGCCCCTGTCTCTGTCTCTATCTCTGTCTCTTTTCCTGTCTCTGTCTCTGTCTCTGTCTCTGTCCTTTTCTCTGTCTCTGGCTCTGTTCCCTTCTCTGTCTCCGCCTCTGCCTCTGTCTCCGTCTTTGTCTCCATCTTTGTCTGCGTCTTTGTCTCCGTCTTTGTCACCGTCCTTGTCTCCGTCGTCGTCTTCCTCTTCGTCTCCGTCTTTGTCTCCGTCTCTGTCACCATCGTTTTCTCCGTCTTTGTCTCCGTCTTTGTCTAGGTCTTTGTCTACGTCTTTGTCTCCGTCTTTGTCTCCGTCTATGTCTCTGTCACTGTCTCTGTCTATGTCTCTGTCTCTGTCTCTGTCTCTGTCTCTGCCTCTGTCTCTGTCCCTGTCTCTGTCTCCGTCTCCGTCTCTGTCTCTGTCTCTGTCGTTGGCTCCATCTCTGTCTCTGTCTCAGTCTCTGTCTCTGTCTCTGTCTCTGTCTCTGTCTCTGTCTCTGTCTCTGTCTCTGCCCGTGTCTCTGTCTCTGTCTCTGTCTCCGTCTCTGTCTCGGTCTCTGTCTCCGTCTTTGTGTCCGTCTTTGTCTCCGTCCTTGTCTCCATTTGTGTCTCCGTCCGTGTCTCCTGCCCCTCTGTCTCGGTCGTTGTCTCATGCGCGTCTGCCTCTGTCTCTGTCTCTGTCTGTGTCTCTGTCTCTGTCTCTGTCTCTGTCTCTGTCTCTGTCTCGGTCTCTGTCTTCGTCTTTGTGTCCGTCTTTGTCTCCGTGCTTGTCTCCGTCTGTGTCTCCGTCCGTGTCTCCTGCCCCTCTGTCTCGGTCGTTGTCTCATGCACGTCTGTCTCTGTCTCTGTCTCTGTCTGTGTCTCTGCCTCTGTATCGGTCTCTGCCTTTGTCTCTGTGTCCATCTCTGTCTCTGTATCTGTCTCTGTCTCTGTCTCTGTCTCTGTCTCTGTCTCTGCCTCTGTCTCTGTCTGTGGCTCTGCCTTTGTCTCATGCGCCTCTGTCTTTGTCTCTGTCTGTGTCTCTTTCTGTGCCTCTGTCTCTGTCTCTGTTTCCGTCTCTGTCGCTGCCTCTGTCTCTGTCTCCGCCTCTCTCTCTTTGCCTGTCTCTGTCTCTGTCTCTGTCTCCGTCTCCGTCTCTGTCTCTGTCTCTGTCATTGGCAGCATCTCTGTCTCTGTCTCAGTCTCTGTCTCTGTCTCTGTCTCTGTCTCTGTCTCTGTCTCTGTCTCTGCCCGTGTCTCTGTCTCTGTCTCTGTCTCTGTCTCTGCCTCTGTCTCTGTCCCTGTCTCTGTCTCCGTCTCCGTCTCTGTCTCTGTCTCTGTCATTGGCTCCATCTCTGTCTCTGTCTCAGTCTCTGTCTCTGTCTCTGTCTCTGTCTCTGTCTCTGCCCGTGTCTCTGTCTCTGTCTCTGTCTCTGTCTCTGCCTCTGTATCGGTCTCTGTCTTTGGCTCTGTCTCTGTCTCAGTCTCTGTCTCTGTCTCTGTCTCTGTCTCTGTCCCTGTCACAGTCTCTGTCTCTGCCTCTGTCTCTGTCTCTGTCTCTGCCTCTGCCTCTGTCTCTGTCCCTGTCTCTGTCTCCGTCTCCGTCTCCGTCTCCGTCTCTGTCTCCGTCTTTGTACCTGTCTTTGTCTCCGTATTTGTCTCCGTCTGTGTCTCCATATTTGTCTCCGTCTTTGTCTACGTCTTTGCCTCCGTCTTTGTCTCCGGATTTGTCTCTGTCTGTGCCTCCATCTTTGTCTCCGCCTGTGTCTCCGTCTTTGTCTCCGTCGTCGTCTTCCTCTTCGTCTCCGTCTTTGTCACCGTCTTTGTCTCCGTCTTTGTCTCCGTCCACGTCTCCTGCCCCTCTGTCTCTGTCTCTGTCTCAGTCTCTGTCTCTGTTTCTGTCTCTGCCTCTGTCTCTGTCTCTGTCTCTGTCTCTGTCTGTGTCTCTGCCTCTGTCTCCGTGTCTGTCTCTGTCTCTGTCTCTGTCTCTGTCTCCATCTCTGTCTCTGTCTCTGTCTCTGTATCGGACTCTGTCTCCGTCTTTGTCTTCGTCGTCGTCTTCCTCTTTGTCTCCGTCTTTGTCTCTGTCTTTGTCTCCATCTTTGTCTCCGTCTTTGTCTCCGTCTTTGCCTCCGTCTTTGTCTCCGTATTTGTCTCCGTCTGTGTCTCCATCTTTGTCTCCGCCTGTGTCTCCGTCTTTGTCGCCGTCGTCGTCTTCCTCTTCGTCTCCGTCTTTGTCTCCGTCTTTGTCACCGTCGTCGTCTTCCTCCTCGTCTCCGTCTTTGTCTCCGTCTTTGTCACCGTCTTTGTCTCCGTCTTTGTCTCCGTCCACGTCTCCTGCCCCTCTGCCTCTGTCTCTGCCTCTGTCTCTGTCTCTGTCTCTGTCTCTGTCTCTGTCCCTGTCTCTGCCTCTGCCTCTGTCTCTGTCTCTGTCTCTGCCTCTGCCTCTGTCTCTGTCTGTGGCTCTGTCTTTGTCTCATTCGCCTCTGTCTTTGTCTCTGTCTGTGTCTCTGTCTGTGCCTCTGTCTCTGTCTCTGTTTCTGTCTCTGTCGCTGCCCCTGTCTCTGTCTCTATCTCTGTCTCTTTTCCTGTCTCTGTCTCTGTCTCTGTCTCTGTCCTTTTCTCTGTCTCTGTCTCTGTTCCCTTCTCTGTCTCCGCCTCTGCGTCTGTCTCCGTCTTTATCTCCATCTTTGTCTGCGTCTTTGCCTCCGTCTTTGTCACCGTCCTTGTCTCGGTCGTCGTCTTCCTCTTCGTCTCCGTCTTTGTCTCCGTCTTTGTCACCATCGTTTTCTCCGTCTTTTTCTCCGTCTTTGTCTACGTCTTTGTCTCCGTCTTTGTCTCCGTCTATGTCTCTGTCACTGTCTCTGTCTCTGTCTCCGTTTCTGTCTCTGTCTCTGTCTCTGTCTCTGTCTCTGTCTCTGTCCCTGTCTCTGTCTCTGTCTCTGTCACTGTCTCTGTCTCTGCCTCTGTCTCTGTCATTGGCTGCATCTCTGTCTCTGTCTCAGTCTCTGTCTCTGTCTCTGTCTCTGTCTCTGTCTCTGTCTCTGTCTCTGCCCGTGTCTCTGTCTCTGTCTCTGTCTGTGTCTCTGTCTCTGTCTCTGCCTCTGTATCGGTCTCTGTCTTTGGCTCTGTCTCTGTCTCTGTCCCTGTCTCTGTCTCTGTCTCTGTCTCTGTCCCTGTCCCTGTCTCTGTCTCTGCCTCTGCCTCTGTCTCTGCCTCTGCCTCTGTCTCTGTCCCTGTCTCTGTCTCCGTCTCCGTCTCCGTCTGCGTCTCTGTCTCCGTCTTTGTACCTGTCTTTGCCTCCGTATTTGTCTCCGTCTGTGTCTCCATATTTGTCTCCGTCTTTGTCTCCGTCTTTGCCTCCGTCTTTGTCTCCGTATTTGTCTCTGTCTGTGTCTCCATCTTTGTCTCCGCCTGTGTCTCCGTCTTTGTCTCCGTCGTCGTCTTCCTCTTCGTCTCCGTCTTTGTCTCCGTCTTTGTCACCGTCTTTGTCTCCGTCTTTGTCTCCGTCCACGTCTCCTGCCCCTCTGTCTCTGTCTCTGTCTCTGTCTCTGTCTCTGTCTCTGTCTCTGTCTCTGTCTCTGTCTCTGTCTCTGTCTCTGTCTCTGTCTCTGTCTCTGTCTCTGTCTCTGTCTCTGTCACTGTCTCTGTCTCTGTCTCTGTCTCTGTCTCTGCCTCTGTCTCTGTCTGTGGCTCTGTCTTTGTCTCATGCGCCTCTGTCTTTGTCTCTGTCTGTGTCTCTGCCTGTGCCTCTGTCTCTGTCTCTGTTTCTGTCTCTGTCGCTGCCTCTGTCTCTGTCTCTATCTCTCTCTCTTTTCCTGTCTCTGTCTCTGTCTCTGTCTCTGTCTCTGTCTCTGTCCTTTTCTCTGTCTCTGTCTCTGTTCCCTTCTCTGTCTCCGCCTCTGCGTCTGTCTCCGCCTTTGTCTCCATCTTTGTCTGCGTCTTTGTCTCCGCCTTTGTCTCCGTCTTTGTCTCCGTCGTCGTCTTCCTCTTCGTCTCCGTCTTTGCCTCCGTCTTTGTCACCGTCTTTGTCTCCGTATTTGTCTCCGTCTGTGTCTCCTGCCCCTCTGTCTCTGTCTCTGTCTCAGTCTCTGTCACTGTCTCTGTCTCTGTCTCTGTCTCTGTCTCTGTCTCTGTCTCTGTTTCTGCCTCTGTCTCAGTCTCTGTCTCTGTCTCTGTCTCTGTCTCTGTCTCTGTCTCTGTCTCTGTCTCTGTCTCTGCCTCTGTCTCTGTCTCTGTCTCTGTCTCTGTCTCTGTCTCTGTGTCTGTCTCTGTCTCTGTCTCTGTCTCTGTCTCTCTCTCTGTCTCTGTCTCTGCCTCTGTCTCTGTCTCTGTCTCTGTCTTTGTATCCGTCTTTGTCTCCGCCTTTGCCTCCGTCTTTGTCTCCGTCGTCGTCTTCCTCTTCGTTTCCGTCTTTGCCTCCGTCTTTGTCACCGTCTTTGTCTCCGTATTTGTCTCCGTCTGTGTCTCCATATTTGTCTCCGTCTTTGTCTCTGTCTTTGCCTCCGTCTTTGTCTCGGTATTTGTCTCCGTCTGTGTCTGCATCTTTGTCTCCGCCTTTGTCTCCGTCTTTGTCTCCATCTTTGTCTGCGTCCTTGTCTCCGTCTTTGTCACCGTCTTTGTCTCCGTCGTCGTCTTCCTCTTCGTTTCCGTCTTTGCCTCCGTCTTTGTCACCGTCTTTGTCTCCGTCGTCGTCTTCCTCTTCGTCTCCGTCTTTGCCTCCGTCTTTGTCGCCATCTTTGTCTCCGTATTTGTCTCCGTCTGTGTCTCCTGCCCCTCTGTCTCTGTCTCTGTCTCTGTCTCTGTCTCTGTCTCTGTCTCTGTCTCTGCCTCTTTCTTTGTCCCTGTCTCTGTCCCTGTCTCTGTCTCCGTCTCTGTCTCTGTCTCTGTCTCTGTCTCCGTCTCCGTCTCTGTCCCTGTCTCTGTCTCTGTCTCTGTCCTTTTCTCTGTCTCTGTCTCTGTTCCCTTCTCTGTCTCCGCCTCTGCCTCTGTCTCCGCCTTTTCTCTATCTTTGTCTGCGTCTTTGTCTCCGCCTTTGTCTCCGTCTTTGTCTCCGTCGTCGTCTTCCTCTTCGTCTCCGTCTTTGCCTCCGTCTTTGTCACCGTCTTTGTCTCCGTATTTGTCTCCGTCTGTGTCTCCTGCCCCTATGTCTCTGTCTCTGTCTCTGTCTCAGTCTCTGCCTCTGTCCCAGTCTCTGTCGCTGTCTCCGTCTCTGTCCCTGTCTCTGTCTCTGTCTCTGTCACTTTCTCTGTCTCTGTCTCTGTTCCCTTCTCTGTCTCCGCCTCTGCCTCTGTCTCCGTCTTTGTCTCCATCTTTGTCTGCGTGTTTGTCTCCGTCTTTGTCACCGTCTTTGTCTCCGTCGTCGTCTTCCTCTTCGTTTCCGTCTTTGCCTCCGTCTTTGTCACCGTCTTTGTCTCCGTCGTCGTCTTCCTCTTCGTCTCCGTCTTTGCCTCCGTCTTTGTCACCGTTTTTGTCTCCGTATTTGTCTCCGTCTGTGTCTCCTGCCCCTCTGTTTCTGTCTCTGTCTCAGTCTCTGTCTCTGTCTCTGTCTCTGTCTCTGCCTCTTTCTTTGTCCCTGTCTCTGTCTCTGTCTCTGTCTCCGTCTCTGTCTCTGTCTCTGTCTCTGTCTCCGTCTCCGTCTCTGTCCCTGTCTCTGTCTCTGTCTCTGTCCTTTTCTCTGTCTCTGTCTCTGTTCCCTTCTCTGTCTCCGCCTCTGCCACTGTCTCCGCCTTTGTCTCCATCTTTGTCTGCGTCTTTGTCTCCGCCTTTGTCTCCGTCTTTGTCTCCGTCGTCGTCTTCCTCTTCGTCTCCGTCTTTGCCTCCGTCTTTGTCACCGTCTTTGTCTCCGTATTTGTCTCCGTCTGTGTCTCCTGCCCCTCTGTCTCTGTCTCTGTCTCAGTCTCTGTCACTGTCTCTGTCTCTGTCTCTGTCTCAGTCTCTGTCTCTGTCTCTGTCTCTGTCTCTGTCTCTGTCTCTGTCTCTGTCTCTGTCTCTGTCTCTGTCTCTGTCTCTGTCTCTGTCTCTGTCTCTGTCTCTGTCTCTGTCTCTGTCTCTGTCTCTGTCTCTGTCTCTGTCTCTGTCTCTGTCTCTGCCTCTGTCTTTGTCTCTGTCTCTGTCTCTGTCTCTGTCTCTGTCTCTGTCTCTTTTCCTGTCTCTGTCTCTGTCTCTGTCACTTGCTCTGTCTCTGTCTCTGTTCCCTCCTCTGTCTCCGCCTCTGCCTCTCTCTCCGTCTTTGTCTCCATCTTTGTCTGCGTCTTTGTCTCCGCCTTTGTCTCCGTCTTTGTCTCCGTCGTCGTCTTCCTCTTCGTCTCCGTCTTTGCCTCCGTCTTTGTCACCGTCTTTGTCTCCGTATTTGTCTCCGTCCACGTCTCCTGCCCCTCTGTCTCTGTCTCTGTCTCAGTCTCTGTCTTTGTCTCTGTCTCTGTCTCTGTCTCTGTCTCTGTCTCTGTCTCTGTCTCTGTCTCTGTCTCTGTCTCTGTCTCTGTCTCTGTCTCTGTCTCTGTCTCTGTCTCTGTCACTTGCTCTGTCTCTGTCTCTGTTCCCTTCTCTGTCTCCGCCTCTGCCTCTGTCTCCGTCTTTGTCTCCATCTTTGTCTGCGTCTTTGTCTCCGTCTTTGTCTCCGTATTTGTCTCCGTCTGTGTCTCCATCTTCGTCTCCGCCTTTGTCTCCGTCTTTGTCTCCGTCGCCCTCTTCCTCTTCGTCTCCGTCTTTGCCTCCGTCTTTGTCACCGTCTTTGTCTCCGCATTTGTCTCCGTCTGTGTCTCCATATTTGTCACCGTCTTTGTCTCCGTCTTTGTCTCCGACTTTGTCTCCGTCTTTGTCTACGTCTTTGTCTCCGTCTTTGTCTCCGTCCACGTCTCCTGCCCCTCTGTCTCTGTCTCTGTCTCTGTCGCTGCCTCTGTCTCTGTCTCTATCTCTCTCTCTTTTCCTGTCTCTGTCTCTGTCTCTGTCTCTGTCTCTGTCTCTGTCTCTGTCTCTGTCCTTTTCTCTGTCTCTGTCTCTGTTCCCTTCTCTGTCTCCGCCTCTGCGTCTGTCTCCGCCTTTGTCTCCATCTTTGTCTGCGTCTTTGTCTCCGCCTTTGTCTCCGTCTTTGTCTCCGTCGTCGTCTTCCTCTTCGTCTCCGTCTTTGCCTCCGTCTTTGTCACCGTCTTTGACTCCGTATTTGTCTCCGTCTGTGTCTCCTGCCCCTCTGTCTCTGTCTCTGTCTCAGTCTCTGTCACTGTCTCTGTCTCTGTCTCTGTCTCTGTCTCTGTCTCTGTCTCTGTTTCTGCCTCTGTCTCAGTCTCTGTCTCTGTCTCTGTCTCTGTCTCTGTCTCTGTCTCTGTCTCTGTCTCTGTCTCTGCCTCTGTCTCTGTCTCTGTCTCTGTCTCTGTGTCTGTCTCTGTCTCTGTCTCTGTCTCTGTCTCTCTCTCTGTCTCTGTCTCTGCCTCTGTCTCTGTCTCTGTCTCTGTCTTTGTATCCGTCTTTGTCTCCGCCTTTGCCTCCGTCTTTGTCTCCGTCGTCGTCTTCCTCTTCGTTTCCGTCTTTGCCTCCGTCTTTGTCACCGTCTTTGTCTCCGTATTTGTCTCCGTCTGTGTCTCCATATTTGTCTCCGTCTTTGTCTCTGTCTTTGCCTCCGTCTTTGTCTCGGTATTTGTCTCCGTCTGTGTCTGCATCTTTGTCTCCGCCTTTGTCTCCGTCTTTGTCTCCATCTTTGTCTGCGTCTTTGTCTCCGTCTTTGTCACCGCCTTTGTCTCCGTCGTTGTCTTCCTCTTCGTTTCCGTCTTTGCCTCCGTCTTTGTCACCGTCTTTGTCTCCGTCGTCGTCTTCCTCTTCGTCTCCGTCTTTGCCTCCGTCTTTGTCGCCATCTTTGTCTCCGTATTTGTCTCCGTCTGTGTCTCCTGCCCCTCTGTCTCTGTCTCTGTCTCAGTCTCTGTCTCTGTCTCTGTCTCTGTCTCTGCCTCTTTCTTTGTCCCTGTCTCTGTCCCTGTCTCTGTCTCCGTCTCTGTCTCTGGCTCTGTCTCTGTCTCCGTCTCCGTCTCTGTCCCTGTCTCTGTCTCTGTCTCTGTCCTTTTCTCTGTCTCTGTCTCTGTTCCCTTCTCTGTCTCCGCCTCTGCCTCTGTCTCCGCCTTTTCTCTATCTTTGTCTGCGTCTTTGTCTCCGCCTTTGTCTCCGTCTTTGTCTCCGTCGTCGTCTTCCTCTTCGTCTCCGTCTTTGCCTCCGTCTTTGTCACCGTCTTTGTCTAGGTATTTGTCTCCGTCTGTGTCTCCTGCCCCTCTGTCTCTGTCTCTGTCTCTGTCTCAGTCTCTGTCACTGTCTCTGTCTCTGTCTCTGTCTCTGTCTCTGTCTCTGCCTCTGCCTCTGTCTCAGTCTCTGTCTCTGTCTCTGTCTCTGTCTCTGTCTCTGTCTCTGTCTCTGTCTCTGTCTCTGTCTCTGTCTCTGTCTCTGTCTCTGTCTCTGTCTCTGTCTCTGTCTCTGTCTCTGTCTCGGTCTCCGTCTCTGTCTCTGCCTCTGTCTCTGTCTCTGTCTCTGTCTTTGTATCCGTCTTTGTCTCCGCCTTTGCCTCCGTCTTTGTCTCCGTCGTCGTCTTCCTCTTCTTTTCCGTCTTTGCCTCCGTCTTTGTCACCGTCTTTGTCTCCGTATTTGTCTCCGTCTGTGTCTCCATATTTGTCTCCGTCTTTGTCTCCGTCTTTGCCTCCGCCTTTGTCTCCGTCGTCGTCTTCCTCGTCGTCTCCGTCTTTGTCTCCGTCCACGTCTCCTGCCCCTCAGTCTCTGTCTCTGTCCCAGTCTCTGTCGCTGTCTCTGTCTCCGTCTCTGTCTCTTTCTCTGTCTCTGTCTCTGTCTCTGTCTCTGTCTCTGTCTCTGTCTCTGCCTCTGTCTCTGTGGCTCTGTCTTTGTCCCATGCGCCCCTGTCTTTGTCTCTGTCTCTGTCTCTGTCACTTTCTCTGTCTCTGTCTCTGTTCCCTTCTCTGTCTCCGCCTCTGCCTCTGTCTCCGTCTTTGTCTCCATCTTTGTCTGCGTCTTTGTCTCCGTCTTTGTCACCGTCTTTGTCTCCGTCGTCGTCTTCCTCTTCGTTTCCGTCTTTGCCTCCGTCTTTGTCACCGTCTTTGTCTCCGTCGTCGTCTTCCTCTTCGTCTCCGTCTTTGCGTCCGTCTTTGTCGCCATCTTTGTCTCCGTATTTGTCTCCGTCTGTGTCTCCTGCCCCTCTGTCTCTGTCTCTGTCTCTGTCTCTGTCTCTGTCTCTGTCTCTGTCTCTGCCTCTTTCTTTGTCCCTGTCTCTGTCCCTGTCTCTGTCTCCGTCTCTGTCTCTGTCTCTGTCTCTGTCTCCGTCTCCGTCTCTGTCCCTGTCTCTGTCTCTGTCTCTGTCCTTTTCTCTGTCTCTGTCTCTGTTCCCTTCTCTGTCTCCACCTCTGCCTCTGTCTCCGCCTTTTCTCTATCTTTGTCTGCGTCTTTGTCTCCGCCTTTGTCTCCGTCTTTGTCTCCGTCGTCGTCTTCCTCTTCGTCTCCGTCTTTGCCTCCGTCTTTGTCACCGTCTTTGTCTCCGTATTTGTCTCCGTCTGTGTCTCCTGCCCCTCTGTCTCTGTCTCTGTCTCTGTCTCAGTCTCTGCCTCTGTCTCAGTCTCTGTCTCTGTCTCTGTCTCTGTCTCTGTCTCTGTCTCTGTCTCTGTCTCTGTCTCTGTCTCTGTCTCTGTCTCTGTCTCTGTCTCTGTCTCTGTCTCTGTCTCTGTCTCTGTCTCTGTCTCGGTCTCCGTCTCTGTCTCTGCCTCTGTCTCTGTCTCTGTCTCTGTCTTTGTATCCGTCTTTGTCTCCGCCTTTGCCTCCGTCTTTGTCTCCGTCGTCGTCTTCCTCTTCTTTTCCGTCTTTGCCTCCGTCTTTGTCACCGTCTTTGTCTCCGTATTTGTCTCCGTCTGTGTCTCCATATTTGTCTCCGTCTTTGTCTCCGTCTTTGCCTCCGCCTTTGTCTCCGTCGTCGTCTTCCTCGTCGTCTCCGTCTTTGTCTCCGTCCACGTCTCCTGCCCCTCAGTCTCTGTCTCTGTCCCAGTCTCTGTCGCTGTCTCTGTCTCTGTCTCTGTCTCTTTCTCTGTCTCTGTCTCTGTCTCTGTCTCTGTCTCTGTCTCTGTCTCTGTCTCTGCCTCTGTCTCTGTGGCTCTGTCTTTGTCCCATGCGCCCCTGTCTTTGTCTCTGTCTCTGTCTCTGTCACTTTCTCTGTCTCTGTCTCTGTTCCCTTCTCTGTCTCCGCCTCTGCCTCTGTCTCCGTCTTTGTCTCCATCTTTGTCTGCGTGTTTGTCTCCGTCTTTGTCACCGTCTTTGTCTCCGTCGTCGTCTTCCTCTTCGTTTCCGTCTTTGCCTCCGTCTTTGTCACCGTCTTTGTCTCCGTCGTCGTCTTCCTCTTCGTCTCCGTCTTTGCCTCCGTCTTTGTCACCGTCTTTGTCTCCGTATTTGTCTCCGTCTGTGTCTCCTGCCCCTCTGTCTCTGTCTCTGTCTCAGTCTCTGTCTCTGTCTCTGTCTCTGTCTCTGCCTCTTTCTTTGTCCCTGTCTCTGTCTCTGTCTCTGTCTCCGTCTCTGTCTCTGTCTCTGTCTCTGTCTCCGTCTCCGTCTCTGTCCCTGTCTCTGTCTCTGTCTCTGTCTCTGTCCTTTTCTCTGTCTCTGTCTCTGTTCCCTTCTCTGTCTCCGCCTCTGCCTCTGTCTCCGCCTTTGTCTCCATCTTTGTCTGCGTCTTTGTCTCCGCCTTTGTCTCCGTCTTTGTCTCCGTCGTCGTCTTCCTCTTCGTCTCCGTCTTTGCCTCCGTCTTTGTCACCGTCTTTGTCTCCGTATTTGTCTCCGTCTGTGTCTCCTGCCCCTCTGTCTCTGTCTCTGTCTCAGTCTCTGTCACTGTCTCTGTCTCAGTCTCTGTCACTGTCTCTGTCTCTGTCTCTGCCTCTGTCTCAGTCTCTGTCTCTGTCTCTGTCTCTGTCTCTGTCTCTGTCTCTGTCTCTGTCTCTGTCTCTGTCTCTGTCTCTGTCTCTGTCTCTGTCTCTGTCTCTGTCTCTGTCTCTGTATCTGTCTCTGTCTCTGTCTCTGTCTCTGTCTCTGTCTCTGTCTCTGTCTCTGTCTCTGTCCTTGTCTCTGTCTCTGTCTCTGTCTCTGTCTCTGTCTCTTTTCCTGTCTCTGTCTCTGTCTCTGTCACTTGCTCTGTCTCTGTCTCTGTTCCCTTCTCTGTCTCCGCCATCTGCCTCTCTCTCCGTCTTTGTCTCCATCTTTGTCTGCGTCTTTGTCTCCGTCTTTGTCACCGTCTTTGTCTCCGTCGTCGTCTTCCTCTTCGTCTCCGTCTTTGTCTCCGTCCACGTCTGCTGCCCCTCTGTCTCTGTCTCTGTCCCAGTCTCTCTCTCTGTCTCTGACTCTGTCTCTGTCTCCGTCTCTGTTTCTGTCTATGCCTCTGTCTCTGTCTCTGTCTCTGTCTCTGTCTCTGTCTCTGTCTCTGTCTCGGCCTCTGTCTCTGTCTGTGGCTCTGTCTTTGTCTCATGCGCCTCTGTCTTTGTCTCTGTCTGTGTCTCTGTCTGTGCCTCTGTCTCTGTCTCTGTTTCTGTCTCTGTCGCTGCCTCTGTCTCTGTCTCTTTTCCTGTCTCTGTCTCTGTCTCTGTCACTTTCTCTGTCTCTGTCTCTGTTCCCTTCTCTGTCTCTGCCTCTGCCTCTGTCTCCGTCTTTGTCTCCATCTTTGTCTGCGTCTTTGTCTCCGTCGTCGTCTTCCTCTTCGTCTCCGTCTTTGTCTCCGTCTTTGTCACCATCGTTGTCTCCGTCTTTGTCTCCGTATTTGTCTCCGTCTGTGTCTCCATCTTCGTCTCCGCCTTTGTCTCCGTCTTTGTCTCCGTCGTCCTCTTCCTCTTCGTCACCGTCCTTGCCTCCGTCCATGTCACCGTCTTTGTCTCCGCATTTGTCTCCGTCTGTGTCTCCATATTTGTCTCCGTCTTTGTCTCCGTCTTTGCCTCCGTCTTTGTCTCCGTATTTGTCTCCGTCTGTGTCTCCATCTTTGTCTCCGCCTTTGTCTCCGTCTTTGTCTCCGTCGTCGTCTTCCTCTTCGTCTCCGTCTTCGTCTCCATCTTTGTCACCGTCTTTGTCTCCGTCTTTGTCTCCGTCCACGTCTGCTGCCCCTCTGTCTTTGTCTCTGTCTCTGTCTCTGTCTCTGTCTCTGTTTCTGTCTCTGCCTCTGTCTCTGTCTCTGTCTCTGTCTCTTTCCCTGTCTCTGTCTCTGTCTCTGTCTCTGTCTCTGTCTCTGTCCCTTTCTCTGTCTCTGCCTCTGTTCCCTTCTCTGTCTCCGCATCTGCCTCTGTCTCCGTCTTTGTCTCCATCTTTGTCTGCGATTTTGTCTCCGTCTTTGTCACCGTCTTTGTCTCCGTCGTCCTCTTCCTCTTCGTCTCCGTCTTGCCTCCGTCTTTGTCACCGTCTTTGTCTCCGCATTTGTCTCCGTCTGTGTCTCCATATTTGTCTCCGTCTTTGTCTCCGTCTTTGCCTCCGTCTTTGTCACCGTCTTTGTCTCCGCATTTGTCTCCGTCTGTGTCTCCATATTTGTCACCGTCTTTGTCTCCGTCTTTGTCTCCGACTTTGTCTCCGTCTTTGTCTACGTCTTTGTCTCCGTCTTTGTCTCCGTCCACGTCTCCTGCCCCTCTGTCTCTGTCTCTGTCTCTGTCTCTGTCTCTGCCTCTGTCTCTGTTTCTGCATCTGTCTTTGTCTCATGCGCCTCTACCTTTGTCTCTGTCTGTGTCTCTGTCGCTGCCTCTGTCTCTGTCTCTGTCTCTGTCTCTGTCTCTGTCCCTTTCTCTGTCTCTGCCTCTGTTCCGTTCTCTGTCTCCGCCTCTGCCTCTGTTTCCGTCTTTGCCTCCATCTTTGTCTCCGTCTTTGTCTCCGTCTTTGTCTCCGTCTTTGTCTCCGTCGTCCTCTTCCTCTTCGTCTCCGTCTTTGCCTCCGTCTTTGTCACCGTCTTTGTCTCCGCATTTGTCTCCGTCTGAGTCTCAATATTTGTCTCCGTCTTTGCCTCCGTCTTTGTCTCCGTATCTGTCTCCGTCTGTGTCTCCATCTTTGTCTCCGCCTTTGTCTCCGTCTTTGTCTCCGTCGTCGTCTTCCTCTTCGTCTCCGTCTTTGTCTCCGTCTTTGTCACCGTCTTTGTCTCGGTCTTTGTCTCCGTCCACGTCTCCTGCCCCTCTGTCTCTGTCTCTGTCTCAGACTCTGTCTTTGGCTCTGTCTCTGTCTCTGTCTCTGTCTCTGTTTCTGTCTCTGCCTCTGTCTCTGTCTCTGTCTCTGTCTCTGTCTCTGTCTCTGTCTCTGCCTCTGTCTCTGTCTGTGGCTCTGTCTTTGTCTCATGCGCCTCTGTCTTTGTCTCTGTCTGTGTATCTGTCTGTGCCTCTGTCTCTGTCTCTGTTTCTGTCTCTGTCGCTGCCTCTGTCTCTGTCTCTGTCTCTGTCTCTTTTCCTGTCTCTGTCTCTGTCTCTGTCTCTGTCTCTGTCCCTTTCTCTGTCTGTCCCTCTGTTCCCTTCTCTGTCTCCGCCTCTGCCTCTGTCTCCGTCTTTGTCTCCATATTTGTCACCGTCTTTGTCTCCGTCGTCTCCGTCTTTGTCTCCGTCTTTGTCTACGTCTTTGTCTCTGTCTCTGTCTCTGTCTCTGTCTCTGTCTCTGTCTCTGTCTCTGTCTCTGTCTCTGTCTCTGTCTCTGTCTCTGTCTCTGTATCTGCCTCTGTCTCTTTTCCTGTCTCTGTCTCTGTCTCTGTCATTTGCTCTGTCTCTGTCTCTGTTCCCTTCTCTGTCTCCGCCTCTGCCTCTGTCTCCGTCTTTGTCTCCATCTTTGTCTGCGTCTTTGTCTCCGTCTTTGTCTCCGTATTTGTCTCCGTCTGTATCTCCATCTTCGTCTCCGCCTTTGTCTCCGTCTTTGTCTCCGTCGTCCTCTTCCTCTTCGTCTCCGTCTTTGCCTCCGTCTTTGTCACCGTCTTTGTCTCCGCATTTGTCTCCGTCTGTGTCTCCATATTTGTCACCGTCTTTGTCTCCGTCTTTGTCTCCGACTTTGTCTCCGTCTTTGTCTACGTCTTTGTCTCCGTCTTTGTCTCCGTCGTCGTCTTCCTCTTCGTCTCCGTCTTTGTCTCCGTTTTTGTCACCGTCGTTGTCTCCGTCTTTGTCTCCGTCTTTGTCTACGTCTTTGTCTCTGTCTCTGTCTCTGTCTCTGTCTCTGTCTCTGTCTCTGTCTCTGTCTCTGTCTCTGTCTCTGTCTCTGTCTCTTTTCCTGTCTCTGTCTCTGTCTCTATCACTTGCTCTGTCTCTGTCTCTGTTCCCTTCTCTGTCTCCGCCTCTGCCTCTGTCTCCGTCTCTGTCTCCATCTTTGTCTGCGTCTTTGTCTCCGTCTTTGTCACCGTCTTTGTCTCCGTCTTTGTCTACGCATTTGTCTCCGTCTGGGTCTCCATATTTGTCTCCGTCTTTGTCTCCGTCTTTGCCTCCGTCTTTGTCTCCGCATCTGTCTCCGTCTGTGTCTCCATCTTTGTCTCCGCCTTTGTCTCCGTCTTTGTCTCCGTCGCCGTCTTCCTCTTCGTCTCCGTCTTTGTCTCCGTCTTTGTCACCGTCTTTGTCTCCGTCTTTGTCTCCGTCCACGTCTCCTGCCCCTCTGTCTCTGTCTCTGTCTCAGTCTCTGTCTTTGGCTCTGTCTCTGTCTCTGTCTCTGTCTCTGTTTCTGTCTCTGCCTCTGTCTCTGCCTCTGTCTCTGTCTCTGTCTCTGTCTCTGTCTCTGTCTCTGCCTCTGTCTCTGTCTGTGGCTCTGTCTTTGTCTCATGCGCCTCTGTCTTTGTCTCTGTCTGTGTATCTGTCTGTGCCTCTGTCTCTGTCTCTGTTTCTGTCTCTGTCGCTGCCTCTGTCTCTGTCTCTGTCTCTGTCTCTTTTCCTGTCTCTGTCTCTGTCTCTGTCTCTGTCCCTTTCTCTGCCTGTCCCTCTGTTCCCTTCTCTGTCTCCGCCTCTGCCTCTGTCTCCGTCTTTGTCTCCATCTTTGTCTCCGTCTTTGTCTCCGTCTTTGTCACCGTCTTTGTCTCCGTCGTCGTCTTCCTCTTCGTCTCCGTCTTTGTCTCCGTTTTTGTCACCGTCGTTGTCTCCGTCTTTGTCTCCGTCTTTGTCTACGTCTTTGTCTCTGTCTCTGTCTCTGTCTCTGCCTCTGTCTCTGTCTCTGTCTCTGTCTCTGTCTCTGTATCTGCCTCTGTCTCTTTTCCTGTCTCTGTCTCTGTCTCTGTCACTTGCTCTGTCTCTGTCTCTGTTCCCTTCTCTGTCTCCGCCTCTGCCTCTGTCTCCGTCTTTGTCTCCATCTTTGTCTGCGTCTTTGTCTCCGTCTTTGTCACCGTCTTTGTCTCCGTCATCGTCTTCCTCTTCGTCTCCGTCTTTGTCTCCGTCCATGTCTCCTGCCCCTCTGTCTCTGTCTCTGTCCCAGTCTCTGTCTCTGTCTCTGTCTCTGTCTCTGTCTCTGCCTCTGTCTCTGCCTCTGTCTCTGTCTCTGTCTCTGTCTCTGTCTCTGTCTCTGTCTCTGTCTCTGTCTCTGTCTCTGCCTCTGTCTCTGTCCCTGTCCCTGGCTCCGTTTCTGTCTCTGTTACTGCCCCTGTCTCTGTCTCTGTCCCTGTCTCTGTCTCTGTCTCGGTCTCTGTCTCCGTCTTTGTGTCCGTCTTTGTCTCCGTCCTTGTCTCCGTCTGTGTCTCCGTCCGTGTCTCCTGCCCCTCTGTCTCTGTCGTTGTCTCATGCGCGTCTGCCTCTCTCTCTGTCTCTGTCTGTGTCTCTGCCTCTGTATCGGTCTTTGCCTTTGTCTCTGTCTCTGTCTCTGTCTCTGTCTCTGTCTCTGTCTCTGTCTCTGTCTTTGTCCCTGTCTCTGTCCCTGTCTCTGTCTCCGTCTCTGTCTCTGTCTCTGTCTCTGTCTCTGTCTCTGTCTCCGTCTCCGTCTTTGTCTCTGTCTCTGTCATTGGCTCCAGCTCTGTCTCTGTCTCCGTCTCTGTCTCCGTCTCTGTCTCTGTCTCTGTCTCTGTTTCTGTCACTGTCTCTGTCTCTGTCTCTGTCTCTGTCTCTGTCTCTGTCTCTGTCTCTGTCTCTGTCTCTGTCTCTGTCTCTGTCTCTGTCTCTGTCCTGTCTCTGTCTCTGTCTCTGTCTCTGTCTCTATCTCTGTCTCCGTCTCCGTCTTTGTCTCTGTCTCTGTCATTGGCTCCATCTCTGTCTCTGTCTCAGTCTCTGTCTCCGTCTCTGTCTTTGTCTCCGTCTCTGTTTCTGTCACTGACTCTGTCTCTGTCTCTGTCTCTGTCTCTGTCTCTGTCTCTGTCTCTGTCTCTGTCTCTGTCTCTGTCTCTGTCTCTGTCTCTGTCTCTGTCTCTGTCTCTGTCTCTGTCTCTGTCTCTGTCCTGTCTCTGTCTCTGTCTCTGCCTCTGTCTCTGTCTGTGGCTCTGTCTTTGTGTCATGCGCCTCTGTCTTTGTCTCTGTCTGTGTCTCTGTCTGTGCCTCTGTCTCTGTCTCTGTTTCCGTCTCTGTCGCTGCCTCTGTCTCTGTCTCCGTCTCTCTCTCTTTTCCTGTCTCTGTCTCTGTCTCTGTCTCTGTCTCTGTCTCTGTCTCTGTCCCTGTCTCTGTCTCCGTCTCCGTCTCTGTCTCTGTCTCTGTCATTGGCTCCATCTCTATCTCTGTCTCAGTCTCTGTCTCTTTCTCTGTCTCTGTCTCTGTCTCTGTCTCTGTCCCTGTCTCTGTCTCTGTCTCTGTCTCGGTCTCTGTCTCCGTCTTTGTGTCCGTCTTTGTCTCAGTCCACGTCTCCTGCCCCTCTGTCTCTGTCTCTGTCGCAGTCTCCGTCTCTGTCTGTGTCTGTGTCTCTGTCTCTGTCTCTGTATCGGCCTCTGTCTCCGTCTCTGTCTTCGTCTTTGTCTCTGTCTGTGTCTCTGTCTGTGCCTCTGTCTCTGTCTCTGTTTCCGTCTCTGTCGCTGCCTCTGTCTCTGTCTCCGTCTCTCTCTCTTTTCCTGCCTCTGTCTCTGTCTCTGTCTGTGTCTATGTCTCTGTCTCTGCATCTGTATCGGTCTCTGTCCCTGTCCCTGTCTCTGTCTCTGTCTCTGTCCCTGTCTCTGTCTCTGTCTCTGTCTCTGCCACAGTCTCTGTCCCCGTCTCTGTCTCCTTCTCCGTCCCTGTCTCTGTCTCTGTCTCTGGCTCTGTCTCTGTCTTTGTCTCCATCTTTGTCTCCGTCTTTGTCTCCGTCTTTGTCTCCGTCCTCGTCTTCCTCTTCGTCTCCGTCTTTGTCTCCGTCCATGTCACCGTCTTTGTCTCCGTCTTTGTCTCCGACTTTGTCTCCGTCTTTGTCTACGTCTTTGTCTTCGTCTTTGTCTCCGTCTTTGTCTCCGTCCACGTCTCCTGCCCCTCTGTCTCTGTCTCTGTCTCTGTCTCTGTCTCTGCCTCTTTCTCTGTCTCTGCATCTGTCTTTGTCTCATGCGCCTCTACCTTTGTCTCTGTCTGTGTCTCTATCTGTGACTCTGTCTCTGCCTCTGTCTCTGTCTCTGTCTCTGTCTCTGTCTCTGTCTCTGTCCCTTTCTCTGTCTCTGCCTCTGTTCCCTTCACTGTCTCCGCCTCTGCCTCTGTTTCCGTCTTTGTCTCAATCTTTGTCTTCGTCTTTGTCTCCGTCTTTGTCTCCGTCTTTGTCTCCGTCGTCCTCTTTCTCTTCGTCTCCGTCTTTGCCTCCGTCTTTGTCACCGTCTTTGTCTCCGCATTTGACTCCGTCTGTGTCTCCATATTTGTCTCTGTCTTTGTCTCCGTCTTTGCCTCCGTCTTTGTCTCCGTATCTGTCTCCGTCTGTGTCTCCATCTTTGTCTCCGCCTTTGTCTCCGTCTTTGTCTCCGTCGTCGTCTTCCTCTTCGTCTCCGTCTTTGTCTCCGTCTTTGTCACCGTCTTTGTCTCCGTCTTTGTCTCCGTCCACGTCTCCAGCCCCTCTGTCTCTGTCTCTGTCTCAGTCTCTGTCTTTGGCTCTGTCTCTGTCTCTGTCTCTGTCTCTGTTTCTGTCTCTGCCTCTGTCTCTGCCTCTGTCTCTGTCTCCGTCTCTGTCTCTGTCTCTGCCTCTGTCTCTGTCTGTGGCTCTGTCTTTGTCTCATGCGCCTCTGTCTTTGTCTCTGTCTGTGTATCTGACTGTGCCTCTGTCTCTGTCTCTGTTTCTGTCTCTGTCGCTGCCTCTGTCTCTGTCTCTGTCTCTGTCTCTTTTCCTGTCTCTGTCTCTGTCTCTGTCTCTGTTTCTGTCCCTTTCTCTGTCTGTCCCTCTGTTCCCTTCTCTGTCTCCGCCTCTGCCTCTGTCTCCGTCTTTGTCTCCATCTTTGTCTCCGTCTTTGTCTCCGTCTTTGTCACCGTCTTTGTCTCCGTCGTCGTCTTCCTCTTCGTCTCCGTCTTTGTCTCCGTTATTGTCACCGTCGTTGTCTCCGTCTTTGTCTCCGTCTTTGTCTACGTCTTTGTCTCTGTCTCTGTCTCTGTCTCTGTCTCTGTCTCTGTCTCTGTCTCTGTCTCTGTCTCTGTCCTGTCTCTGTCTCTGTCTCTGTCTCTGTCTCTGTCTCTGTCTCTGTCTCTGCCTCCGTCTTTGTCTCTGTCTCTGTCATTGGCTCCATCTCTGTCTCTGTCTCAGTCTCTGTCTCCGTCTCTGTCTTTGTCTCCGTCTCCGTTTCTGTCACTGACTCTGTCTCTGCCTCTGTCTCTGTCTCTGTCTCTGTCTCTGTCTCTGTCTCTGTCTCTGTCTCTGTCTCTGTCCTGTCTCTGCCTCTGTCTCTGCCTCTGTCTCTGTCTCTGTCTCTGTCTCTGTCTCTGTCTCTGTCTCTGTCTCTGTCTCTGTCTCTGTCTCTGTCTCTGTCTCTGTTCCCTTCTCTGTCTCCGCCTCTGCCTCTGTCTCCGTCTTTGTCTCCATCTTTGTCTGCGTCTTTGTCTCCGTCTTTGTCTCTGTATTTGTCTCCGTCTGTGTCTCCATCTTCGTCTCCGCCTTTGTCTCCGTCTTTGTCTCCGTCGTCCTCTTCCTCTTCGTCTCCGTCTTTGCCTCCGTCTTTGTCACCGTCTTTGTCTCCGCATTTGTCTCCGTCTGTGTCTCCATATTTGTCACCGTCTTTGTCTCCGTCTTTGTCTCCGACTTTGTCTCCGTCTTTGTCTACGTCTTTGTCTCCGTCTTTGTCTCCGTCCACGTCTCCTGCCCCTCTGTCTCTGTCTCTGTCTCTGTCTCTGCCTCTGTCTCTGTTCCTGCATCTGTCTTCGTCTCATGCGCCTCTACCTTTGTCTCTGTCTGTGTCTCTGTCGCTGCCTCTGTCTCTGTCTCTGTCTCTGTCTCTGTCTCTGTCCCTTTCTCTGTCTCTGCCTCTGTTCCCTTCTCTGTCTCCGCCTCTGCCTCTGTTTCCGTCTTTGTCTCCATCTTTGTCTCCGTCTTTGTCTCCGTCTTTGTCTCCGTCTTTGTCTCCGTCTTTGTCTCCGTCGTCCTCTTCCTCTTCGTCTCCGTCTTTGCCTCCGTCTTTGTCACCGTCTTTGTCTCCGCATTTGTCTCCGTCTGAGTCTCCATATTTGTCTCCGTCTTTGTCTCCGTCTTTGCCTCCGTCTTTGTCTCCGTATCTGTCTCCGTCTGTGTCTCCATCTTTGTCTCCGCCTTTGTCTCCGTCTTTGTCTCCGTCGTCGTCTTCCTCTTCGTCTCCGTCTTTGTCTCCGTCTTTGTCACCGTCTTTGTCTCCGTCTTTGTCTCCGTCCACGTCTCCTGCCCCTCTGTCTCTGTCTCTGTCTCAGTCTCTGTCTTTGGCTCTGTCTCTGTCTCTGTCTCTGTCTCTGTTTCTGTCTCTGCCTCTGTCTCTGTCTCTGTCTCTGTCTCTGTCTCTGTCTCTGTCTCTGTCTCTGCCCCTGTCTCTGTCTGTGGCTCTGTCTTTGTCTCATGCGCCTCTGTCTTTGTCTCTGTCTGTGTATCTGTCTGTGCCTCTGTTTCTGTCTCTGTTTCTGTCTCTGTCGCTGCCTCTGTCTCTGTCTCTGTCTCTGTCTCTTTTCCTGTCTCTGTCTCTGTCTCTTTCTCTGTCTCTGTCCCTTTCTCTGTCTGTCCCTCTGTTCCCTTCTCTGTCTCCGCCTCTGCCTCTGTCTCCGTCTTTGTCTCCATCTCTGTCTCCGTCTTTGTCTCCGTCTTTGTCACCGTCTTTGTCTCCGTCGTCGTCTTCCTCTTCGTCTCCGTCTTTGTCTCCGTTTTTGTCACCGTCGTTGTCTCCGTCTTTGTCTCCGTCTTTGTCTACGTCTTTGTCTCTGTCTCTGTCTCTGTCTCTGTCTCTGTCTCTGTCTCTGTCTCTGTCTCTGTCTCTGTCTCTGTCTCTTTTCCTGTCTCTGTCTCTGTCTCTATCACTTGCTCTGTCTCTGTCTCTGTTCCCTTCTCTGTCTCCGCCTCTGCCTCTGTCTCCGTCTCTGTCTCCATCTTTGTCTGCGTCTTTGTCTCCGTCTTTGTCACCGTCTTTGTCTCCGTCTTTGTCTACGCATTTGTCTCCGTCTGTGTCTCCATATTTGTCTCCGTCTTTGTCTCCGTCTTTGCCTCCGTCTTTGTCTCCGCATCTGTCTCCGTCTGTGTCTCCATCTTTGTCTCCGCCTTTGTCTCCGTCTTTGTCTCCGTCGCCGTCTTCCTCTTCGTCTCCGTCTTTGTCTCCGTCTTTGTCACCGTCTTTGTCTCCGTCTTTGTCTCCGTCCACGTCTCCTGCCCCTCTGTCTCTGTCTCTGTCTCAGTCTCTGTCTTTGGCTCTGTCTCTGTCTCTGTCTCTGTCTCTGTTTCTGTCTCTGCCTCTGTCTCTGCCTCTGTCTCTGTCTCTGTCTCTGTCTCTGTCTCTGTCTCTGCCTCTGTCTCTGTCTGTGGCTCTGTCTTTGTCTCATGCGCCTCTGTCTTTGTCTCTGTCTGTGTATCTGTCTGTGCCTCTGTCTCTGTCTCTGTTTCTGTCTCTGTCGCTGCCTCTGTCTCTGTCTCTGTCTCTGTCTCTTTTCCTGTCTCTGTCTCTGTCTCTGTCCCTTTCTCTGCCTGTCCCTCTGTTCCCTTCTCTGTCTCCGCCTCTGCCTCTGTCTCCGTCTTTGTCTCCATCTTTGTCTCCGTCTTTGTCTCCGTCTTTGTCACCGTCTTTGTCTCCGTCGTCGTCTTCCTCTTCGTCTCCGTCTTTGTCTCCGTTTTTGTCACCGTCGTTGTCTCCGTCTTTGTCTCCGTCTTTGTCTACGTCTTTGTCTCTGTCTCTGTCTCTGTCTCTGCCTCTGTCTCTGTCTCTGTCTCTGTCTCTGTCTCTGTATCTGCCTCTGTCTCTTTTCCTGTCTCTGTCTCTGTCTCTGTCACTTGCTCTGTCTCTGTCTCTGTTCCCTTCTCTGTCTCCGCCTCTGCCTCTGTCTCGGTCTCTGTCTCCGTCTTTGTGTCCGTCTTTGTCTCAGTCCACGTCTCCTGCCCCTCTGTCTCTGTCTCTGTCTCAGTCTCCGTCTCTGTCTGTGTCTGTGTCTCTGTCTCTGTCTCTGTATCGGCCTCTGTCTCCGTCTCTGTCTTCGTCTTTGTCTCTGTCTGTGTCTCTGTCTGTGCCTCTGTCTCTGTCTCTGTTTCCGTCTCTGTCGCTGCCTCTGTCTCTGTCTCCGTCTCTCTCTCTTTTCCTGCCTCTGTCTCTGTCTCTGTCTGTGTCTATGTCTCTGTCTCTGCATCTGTATCGGTCTCTGTCCCTGTCCCTGTCTCTGTCTCTGTCTCTGTCCCTGTCTCTGTCTCTGTCTCTGTCTCTGCCACAGTCTCTGTCCCCGTCTCTGTCTCCTTCTCCGTCCCTGTCTCTGTCTCTGTCTCTGGCTCTGTCTCTGTCTTTGTCTCCATCTTTGTCTCCGTCTTTGTCTCCGTCTTTGTCTCCGTCCTCGTCTTCCTCTTCGTCTCCGTCTTTGTCTCCGTCCATGTCACCGTCTTTGTCTCCGTCTTTGTCTCCGACTTTGTCTCCGTCTTTGTCTACGTCTTTGTCTTCGTCTTTGTCTCCGTCTTTGTCTCCGTCCACGTCTCCTGCCCCTCTGTCTCTGTCTCTGTCTCTGTCTCTGCCTCTTTCTCTGTCTCTGCATCTGTCTTTGTCTCATGCGCCTCTACCTTTGTCTCTGTCTGTGTCTCTATCTGTGACTCTGTCTCTGCCTCTGTCTCTGTCTCTGTCTCTGTCTCTGTCTCTGTCTCTGTCTCTGTCCCTTTCTCTGTCTCTGCCTCTGTTCCCTTCACTGTCTCCGCCTCTGCCTCTGTTTCCGTCTTTGTCTCAATCTTTGTCTCCGTCTTTGTCACCGTCTTTGTCTCCGTCTTTGTCTCCGCATTTGTCTCCGTCTGTGTCTCCATATTTGTCTCCGTCTTTGTCTCCGTCTTTGCCTCCGTCTTTGTCTCCGTATCTGTCTCCGTCTGTGTCTCCATCTTTGTCTCCGCCTTTGTCTCCGTCTTTGTCTCCGTCGTCGTCTTCCTCTTCGTCTCCGTCTTTGTCTCCGTCTTTGTCACCGTCTTTGTCTCCGTCTTTGTCTCCGTCCACGTCTCCAGCCCCTCTGTCTCTGTCTCTGTCTCAGTCTCTGTCTTTGGCTCTGTCTCTGTCTCTGTCTCTGTCTCTGTTTCTGTCTCTGCCTCTGTCTCTGCCTCTGTCTCTGTCTCCGTCTCTGTCTCTGTCTCTGCCTCTGTCTCTGTCTGTGGCTCTGTCTTTGTCTCATGCGCCTCTGTCTTTGTCTCTGTCTGTGTATCTGTCTGTGCCTCTGTCTCTGTCTCTGTTTCTGTCTCTGTCGCTGCCTCTGTCTCTGTCTCTGTCTCTGTCTCTTTTCCTGTCTCTGTCTCTGTCTCTGTCTCTGTTTCTGTCCCTTTCTCTGTCTGTCCCTCTGTTCCCTTCTCTGTCTCCGCCTCTGCCTCTGTCTCCGTCTTTGTCTCCATCTTTGTCTCCGTCTTTGTCTCCGTCTTTGTCACCGTCTTTGTCTCCGTCGTCGTCTTCCTCTTCGTCTCCGTCTTTGTCTCCGTTATTGTCACCGTCGTTGTCTCCGTCTTTGTCTCCGTCTTTGTCTACGTCTTTGTCTCTGTCTCTGTCTCTGTCTCTGTCTCTGTCTCTGTCTCTGTCTCTGTCTCTGTATCTGCCTCTGTCTCTTTTCCTGTCTCTGTCTCTGTCTCTGTTCCCTTCTCTGTCTCCGCCTCTGCCTCTGTCTCCGTCTTTGTCTCCATCTTTGTCTGCGTCTTTGTCTCCGTCTTTGTCACCGTCTTTGTCTCCGTCTTTGTCTCCGCATTTGTCTCCGTCTGTGTCTCCATATTTGTCTCCGTCTTTGTCTCCGTCTTTGCCTCCGTCTTTGTCTCCGTATCTGTCTCCGTCTGTGTCTCCATCTTTGTCTCCGCCTTTGTCTCCGTCTTTGTCTCCGTCGTCGTCTTCCTCTTCGTCTCCGTCTTTGTCTCCGTCTTTGTCACCGTCTTTGTCTCCGTCTTTGTCTCCGTCCACGTCTCCTGCCCCTCTGTCTCTGTCTCTGTCTCTGTCTCTGTCTCTGTCTCTGCCTCTGTCTCTGTCCCTGTCCCTGGCTCCGTTTCTGTCTCTGTTACTGCCCCTGTCTCTGTCTCTGTCCATGTCTCTGTCTCTGTCTCGGTCTCTGTCTCCGTCTTTGTGTCCGTCTTTGTCTCCGTCCTTGTCTCCGTCTGTGTCTCCGTCCGTGTCTCCTGCCCCTCTGTCTCTGTCGTTGTCTCATGCGCGTCTGCCTCTCTCTCTGTCTCTGTCTGTGTCTCTGCCTCTGTATCGGTCTCTGCCTTTGTCTCTGTCTCTGTCTCTGTCTCTGTCTCTGTCTCTGTCTCTGTCTTTGTCCCTGTCTCTGTCCCTGTCTCTGTCTCCGTCTCTGTCTCTGTCTCTGTCTCTGTCTCTGTCTCCGTCTCCGTCTTTGTCTCTGTCTCTGTCATTGGCTCCATCTCTGTCTCTGTCTCAGTCTCTGTCTCCGTCTCTGTCTCTGTCTCTGTCTCTGTTTCTGTCACTGTCTCTGTCTCTGTCTCTGTCTCTGTCTCTGTCTCTGTCTCTGTCTCTGTCTCTGTCTCTGTCTCTGTCTCCGTTTCTGTCACTGACTCTGTCTCTGTCTCTGTCTCTGTCTCTGTCTCTGTCTCTGTCTCTGTCTCTGTCTCTGTCTCTGTCTCTGTCTCTGTCCTGTCTCTGCCTCTGTCTCTGCCTCTGTCTCTGTCTCTGTCTCTGTCTCTGTCTCTGTCTCTGTCTCTGTCTCTGTCTCTGTCTCTGTCTCTGTCTCTGTTCCCTTCTCTGTCTCCGCCTCTGCCTCTGTCTCCGTCTTTGTCTCCATCTTTGTCTGCGTCTTTGTCTCCGTCTTTGTCTCCGTATTTGTCTCCGTCTGTGTCTCCATCTTCGTCTCCGCCTTTGTCTCCGTCTTTGTCTCCGTCGTCCTCTTCCTCTTCGTCTCCGTCTTTGCCTCCGTCTTTGTCACCGTCTTTGTCTCCGCATTTGTCTCCGTCTGTGTCTCCATATTTGTCACCGTCTTTGTCTCCGTCTTTGTCTCCGACTTTGTCTCCGTCTTTGTCTACGTCTTTGTCTCCGTCTTTGTCTCCGTCCACGTCTCCTGCCCCTCTGTCTCTGTCTCTGTCTCTGTCTCTGCCTCTGTCTCTGTTCCTGCATCTGTCTTTGTCTCATGCGCCTCTACCTTTGTCTCTGTCTGTGTCTCTGTCGCTGCCTCTGTCTCTGTCTCTGTCTCTGTCTCTGTCTCTGTCCCTTTCTCTGTCTCTGCCTCTGTTCCCTTCTCTGTCTCCGCCTCTGCCTCTGTTTCCGTCTTTGTCTCCATCTTTGTCTCCGTCTTTGTCTCCGTCTTTGTCTCCGTCTTTGTCTCCGTCTTTGTCTCCGTCGTCCTCTTCCTCTTCGTCTCCGTCTTTGCCTCCGTCTTTGTCACCGTCTTTGTCTCCGCATTTGTCTCCGTCTGAGTCTCCATATTTGTCTCCGTCTTTGTCTCCGTCTTTGCCTCCGTCTTTGTCTCCGTATCTGTCTCCGTCTGTGTCTCCATCTTTGTCTCCGCCTTTGTCTCCGTCTTTGTCTCCGTCGTCGTCTTCCTCTTCGTCTCCGTCTTTGTCTCCGTCTTTGTCACCGTCTTTGTCTCCGTCTTTGTCTCCGTCTTTGTCTCCGTCCACGTCTCCTGCCCCTCTGTCTCTGTCTCTGTCTCAGTCTCTGTCTTTGGCTCTGTCTCTGTCTCTGTCTCTGTCTCTGTTTCTGTCTCTGCCTCTGTCTCTGTCTCTGTCTCTGTCTCTGTCTCTGTCTCTGTCTCTGTCTCTGCCCCTGTCTCTGTCTGTGGCTCTGTCTTTGTCTCATGCGCCTCTGTCTTTGTCTCTGTCTGTGTATCTGTCTGTGCCTCTGTTTCTGTCTCTGTTTCTGTCTCTGTCGCTGCCTCTGTCTCTGTCTCTGTCTCTGTCTCTTTTCCTGTCTCTGTCTCTGTCTCTTTCTCTGTCTCTGTCCCTTTCTCTGTCTGTCCCTCTGTTCCCTTCTCTGTCTCCGCCTCTGCCTCTGTCTCCGTCTCTGTCTCCATCTTTGTCTGCGTCTTTGTCTCCGTCTTTGTCACCGTCTTTGTCTCCGTCTTTGTCTACGCATTTGTCTCCGTCTGTGTCTCCATATTTGTCTCCGTCTTTGTCTCCGTCTTTGCCTCCGTCTTTGTCTCCGCATCTGTCTCCGTCTGTGTCTCCATCTTTGTCTCCGCCTTTGTCTCCGTCTTTGTCTCCGTCGCCGTCTTCCTCTTCGTCTCCGTCTTTGTCTCCGTCTTTGTCACCGTCTTTGTCTCCGTCTTTGTCTCCGTCCACGTCTCCTGCCCCTCTGTCTCTGTCTCTGTCTCAGTCTCTGTCTTTGGCTCTGTCTCTGTCTCTGTCTCTGTTTCTGTCTCTGCCTCTGTCTCTGCCTCTGTCTCTGTCTCTGTCTCTGTCTCTGTCTCTGTCTCTGCCTCTGTCTCTGTCTGTGGCTCTGTCTTTGTCTCATGCGCCTCTGTCTTTGTCTCTGTCTGTGTATCTGTCTGTGCCTCTGTCTCTGTCTCTGTTTCTGTCTCTGTCGCTGCCTCTGTCTCTGTCTCTGTCTCTGTCTCTTTTCCTGTCTCTGTCTCTGTCTCTGTCTCTGTCCCTTTCTCTGCCTGTCCCTCTGTTCCCTTCTCTGTCTCCGCCTCTGCCTCTGTCTCCGTCTTTGTCTCCATCTTTGTCTCCGTCTTTGTCTCCGTCTTTGTCACCGTCTTTGTCTCCGTCGTCGTCTTCCTCTTCGTCTCCGTCTTTGTCTCCGTTTTTGTCACCGTCGTTGTCTCCGTCTTTGTCTCCGTCTTTGTCTACGTCTTTGTCTCTGTCTCTGTCTCTGTCTCTGCCTCTGTCTCTGTCTCTGTCTCTGTCTCTGTCTCTGTATCTGCCTCTGTCTCTTTTCCTGTCTCTGTCTCTGTCTCTGTCACTTGCTCTGTCTCTGTCTCTGTTCCCTTCTCTGTCTCCGCCTCTGCCTCTTTCTCCGTCTTTGTCTCCATCTTTGTCTGCGTCTTTGTCTCCGTCTTTGTCACCGTCTTTGTCTCCGTCATCGTCTTCCTCTTCGTCTCCGTCTTTGTCTCCGTCCATGTCTCCTGCCCCTCTGTCTCTGTCTCTGTCCCAGTCTCTGTCTCTGTCTCTGTCTCTGTCTCTGTCTCTGCCTCTGTCTCTGCCTCTGTCTCTGTCTCTGTCTCTGTCTCTGTCTCTATCTCTGTCTCTGTCTCTGTCTCTGTCTCTGTCTCTGTCTCTGTCTCTGCCTCTGTCTCTGTCCCTGTCCCTGGCTCCGTTTCTGTCTCTGTTACTGCCCCTGTCTCTGTCTCTGTCCCTGTCTCTGTCTCTGTCTCGGTCTCTGTCTCCGTCTTTGTGTCCGTCTTTGTCTCCGTCCTTGTCTCCGTCTGTGTCTCCGTCCGTGTCTCCTGCCCCTCTGACTCTGTCGTTGTCTCATGCGCGTCTGCCTCTCTCTCTGTCTCTGTCTGTGTCTCTGCCTCTGTATCGGTCTCTGCCTTTGTCTCTGTCTCTGTCTCTGTCTCTGTCTCTGTCTCTGTCTCTGTCTTTGTCCCTGTCTCTGTCCCTGTCTCTGTCTCCGTCTCTGTCTCTGTCTCTGTCTCTGTCTCTGTCTCCGTCTCCGTCTTTGTCTCTGTCTCTGTCATTGGCTCCATCTCTGTCTCTGTCTCAGTCTCTGTCTCCGTCTCTGTCTCTGTCTCTGTCTCTGTTTCTGTCACTGTCTCTGTCTGTGTCTCTGTCTCTGTCTCTGTCTCTGTCTCTGTCTCTGTCTCTGTCTCTGTCTCTGTCTCTGTCTCTGTCTCTGTCTCTGTCTCTGTCTCTGTCTCTGTCTCTGTCTCTGTCTCTGTCTCTGTCTCTGTCCTGTCTCTGTCTCTGTCTCTGTCTCTGTCTCTGTCTCTGTCTCTGTCTCCGTCTTTGTCTCTGTCTCTGTCATTGGCTCCATCTCTGTCTCTGTCTCAGTCTCTGTCTCCGTCTCTGTCTTTGTCTCCGTCTCCGTTTCTGTCACTGACTCTGTCTCTGTCTCTGTCTCTGTCTCTGTCTCTGTCTCTGTCTCTGTCTCTGTCTCTGTCTCTGTCCTGTCTCTGTCTCTGTCTCTGTCTCTGCCTCTGTCTCTGTCTGTGGCTCTGTCTTTGTGTCATGCGCCTCTGTCTTTGTCTCTGTCTGTGTCTCTGTCTGTGCCTCTGTCTCTGTCTCTGTTTCCGTCTCTGTCGCTGCCTCTGTCTCTGTCTCCGTCTCTCTCTCTTTTCCTGTCTCTGTCTCTGTCTCTGTCTCTGTCTCTGTCCCTGTCTCTGTCTCCGTCTCCGTCTCCGTCTCTGTCTCTGTCTCTGTCATTGGCTCCATCTCTATCTCTGTCTCAGTCTCTGTCTCTTTCTCTGTCTCTGTCTCTGTCTCTGTCTCTGTCCCTGTCTCTGTCTCTGTCTCTGTCTCGGTCTCTGTCTCCGTCTTTGTGTCCGTCTTTGTCTCAGTCCACGTCTCCTGCCACTCTGTCTCTGTCTCTGTCTCAGTCTCCGTCTCTGTCTGTGTCTGTGTCTCTGTCTCTGTCTCTGTATCGGCCTCTGTCTCCGTCTCTGTCTTCGTCTTTGTCTCTGTCTGTGTCTCTGTTTGTGCCTCTGTCTCTGTCTCTGTTTCCGTCTCTGTCGCTGCCTCTGTCTCTGTCTCCGTCTCTCTCTCTTTTCCTGTCTCTGTCTCTGTCTCTGTCTCTGTCTCCGTCTCTGTCCCTGTCTCTGTCGCCGTCTCCGTCTCTGTCTCTGTCTCTGTCATTGGCTCCATCTCTGTCTCTGTCTCAGTCTCTGTCTCTGTCTCTGTCTCTGTCTCTGCCTCTGTCTCTGTCTCTGACTCTGCCTGTGCCTCTGCATCTGTCTCTGTCCCCGTCTCTATCTCCGTATCCGTCTCTGTCTCTGTCTCTGTCTCTGTCTCTGTCTCTCTATCGGACTCTGTCTCCGTCTTTGTCTTCGTCGTCGTCTTCCTCTTCGTCTCCGTCTTTGTCTCCGTCTTTGTCACCGTCTTTGTCTCCGCCGTCGTCTTCCTCTTCGTCTCCGTCTTTGTGTCCGTCTTTGTCTCCGTCCATGTCTCCTGCCCCCCTGTCTCGGCCTTTGTCTCATGCGCCTCTGTCTCTGTCTCTGTCTGTGTCTATGTCTCTGTCTCTGCATCTGTATCGGTCTCTGTCCCTGTCCCTGTCTCTGTCTCTGTCTCTGTCCCTGTCTCTGTCTCTGTCTCTGTCTCTGCCACAGTCTCTGTCCCCGTCTCTGTCTCCTTCTCCGTCCCTGTCTCTGTCTCTGTCTCTGGCTCTGTCTCTGTCTTTGTCTCCATCTTTGTCTCCGTCTTTGTCTACGTCTTTGTCTCCGTCCTCGTCTTCCTCTTCGTCTCCGTCTTTGTCTCCGTCCATGTCACCGTCTTTGTCTCCGTCTTTGTCTCCTACTTTGTCTCCGTCTTTGTCTACGTCTTTGTCTTCGTCTTTGTCTCCGTCTTTGTCTCCGTCCACGTCTCCTGCCCCTCTGTCTCTGTCTCTGTCTCTGTCTCTGTCTCTGTCTCTGTCTCTGTCTCTGTCTCTGTCTCTGTCTCTGTCTCTGTCTCTGTCTCTGTCTCTGTCTCTGCCTCTGTCTCTGTCCCTGCTTCTGTCTCTGTCTGTGCCTCTGTTTTTGTCTCATGCGCCTCTGTCTTTGTCTCTGTCTGTGTCTCTGTCTGTGCCTCTGTTTCTGTCTCTGTCCCTGCCTCTGTATCGGTCTCTGTCTCCGTCTTTGTCTTCCTCTTTGTCTCTGTCTTTGTCTCCGTCTTTGTCTCCTGCCCATCTGTCTCCGTCTTTGTCACTGTCTCTGTCTCTGTCTCTGTCTCTGTGTCCGTCTCTTCCTCTGTCTGTGTCTCTGCCTCTGTCTCTGTCTCTGTCTCTGTCTGTGTCTCTGTCTCTATGTCTGTCTCTGTTTCTGTCTCTGCCTCTGTCTCTGTCTCTGTCTCTGTCTCTGTCTCTGTCTCTGTCTCTGTTCCTGCCCCTGTCTCTGTCTCTGTCTCTGTCTATGCATCTATCTCTGTCCCTGTCTCTGTCTCCGTCTCCGCCGCTGTCTCCGTCTCTGTCTCTGTGTCCATCACTGTCTCTGTCTCAGTCTCTGTCTCTGTCTCTGTCTCTGTCTGTGTCACTGCCTCTGTCTCCGTCTCTGCCGCTGTCTGTGTCTCTCTCTGTCTCTGTCTATGTCTCTGTCTCTTTTCCTGTCTCTGTCTCTGTCTCTGTCACTTGCTCTGTCTCTGTCTCTGTTCCCTTCTCTGTCTCCGCCTCTGCCTCTGTCTCCGTATTTGTCTCCATCTTTGTCTGCGACTTTGTCTCCGTCTTTGTCTCCGTCTGTGTCTCCGTCCGTGTCTCCTGCCCCTCTGTCTCGGTCGTTGTCTCATGCGCGTCTGTCTCTGTCTCTGTCTCTGTCTTTGTCTCTGCCTCTGTCTCTGTCTGTGGCTCTGTCTTTGTCTCATGCGCCTCTGTCTCTGTCTCTGTTTGTTTCTCTATCTGTGCCTCTGTCTCTGTCTCTGTTTCTGTCTCTGTCGCTGCCTCTGTCTCTGGCTCTGTCTCTGTCTCTGTCTCTGTCTCTGTCTCTGTCTCTGTCTCTGTCTCTGTCTCTGTCTCTGTCTCTGTCTCTGTCTCTGTCTCTGTCTCTGTCTCTGTCTCTGTCCCTTTCTCTGTCTCTGCCTCTGTTCCCTTCTCTGTCTCCGCCTCTGCCTCTGTTTCCGTCTTTGTCTCCATCTTTGTCTCCGTCTTTGTCTCCGTCATTGTCTCCGTCGTCCTCTTCCTCTTCGTCTCCGTCTTTGCCTCCGTCTTTGTCACAGTCTTTGTCTCCGCATTTGTCTCCGTCTGTGTCTCCATATTTGTCTCCGTCTTTGTCTCCGTCTTTGCCTCCGTCTTTGTCTCCGTATCTGTCTCCGTCTGTGTCTCCATCTTTGTCTGCGCCTTTGTCTCCGTCTTTGTCTCCGTCGTCGTCTTCCTCTTCGTCTCCGTCTTTGTCTCCGTCTTTGTCACCGTCTTTGTCTCCGTCTTTGTCTCCGTCCACGTCTCCTGCCCCTCTGTCTCTGTCTCTGTCTCAGTCTCTGTCTTTGTCTCTGTGTCTGTCTCTGTCTCTGTCTCTGTTTCTGTCTCTGCCTCTGTCTCTCTCTCTGTCTCTGTCTCTGTCTCTGCCTCTGTCTCTGTCTGTGGCTCTGTCTTTGTCTCATGCGCCTCTGTCTTTGTCTCTGTCTGTGTATCTGTCTGTGCCTCTGTCTCTGTCTCTGTTTCTGTCTCTGTCGCTGCCTCTGTCTCTGTCTCTGTCTCTGTCTCTTTTCCTGTCTCTGTCTCTGTCTCTGTCTCTGTTTCTGTCCCTTTCTCTGTCTGTCCCTCTGTTCCCATCTCTGTCTCCGCCTCTGCCTCTGTCTCCGTCTTTGTCTCCATCTTTGTCTCCGTCTTTGTCTCCGTCTTTGTCACCGTCTTTGTCTCCGTCGTCGTCTTCCTCTTCGTCTCCGTCTTTGTCTCCGTTATTGTCACCGTCGTTGTCTCCGTCTTTGTCTCCGTCTTTGTCTACGTCTTTGTCTCTGTCTCTGTCTCTGTCTCTGTCTCTGTCTCTGTCTCTGTATCTGCCTCTGTCTCTTTTCCTGTCTCTGTCTCTGTCTCTGTTCCCTTCTCTGTCTCCGCCTCTGCCTCTGTCTCCGTCTTTGTCTCCATCTTTGTCTGCGTCTTTGTCTCCGTCTTTGTCACCGTCTTTGTCTCCGTCTTTGTCTCCGCATTTGTCTCCGTCTGTGTCTCCATATTTGTCTCCGTCTTTGTCTCCGTCTTTGCCTCCGTCTTTGTCTCCGTATCTGTCTCCGTCTGTGTCTCCATCTTTGTCTCCGCCTTTGTCTCCGTCTTTGTCTCCGTCGTCGTCTTCCTCTTCGTCTCCGTCTTTGTCTCCGTCTTTGTCACCGTCTTTGTCTCCGTCTTTGTCTCCGTCCACGTCTCCTGCCCCTCTGTCTCTGTCTCTGTCTCAGACTCTGTCTTTGGCTCTGTCTCTGTCTCTGTCTCTGTCTCTGTTTCTGTCTCTGCCTCTGTCTCTGCCTCTGTCTCTGTCTCTGTCTCTGTCTCTGTCCCTGCCTCTGTCTCTGTCTGTGGCTCTGTCTTTGTCTCATGCGCCTCTGTCTTTGTCTCTGTCTGTGTATCTGTCTGTGCCTCTGTCTCTGTCTCTGTCTCTGTCTCTTTTCCTGTCTCTGTCTCTGTCTCTGTCTCTGTCCCATTCTCTGTCTGTCCCTCTGTTCCCTTCTCTGTCTCCGCCTCTGCCTCTGTCTCCGTCTTTGTCTCCATCTTTGTCTCCGTCTTTGTCTCCGTCTTTGTCACCGTCTTTGTCTCCGTCGTCGTCTTCCTCTTCGTCTCCGTCTTTGTCTCCGTTTTTGTCACCGTCGTTGTCTCCGTCTTTGTCTCCGTCTTTGTCTACGTCTTTGTCTCTGTCTCTGTCTCTGTCTCTGCCTCTGTCTCTGTCTCTGTCTCTGTCTCTGTCTCTGTATCTGCCTCTGTCTCTTTCCTGTCTCTGTCTCTGTCTCTGTCACTTGCTCTGTCTCTGTCTCTGTTCCCTTCTCTGTCTCCGCCTCTGCCTCTGTCTCCGTCTTTGTCTCCATCTTTGTCTGCGTCTTTGTCTCCGTCTTTGTCACCGTCTTTGTCTCCGTCATCGTCTTCCTCTTCGTCTCCGTCTTTGTCTCCGTCCATGTCTCCTGCCCCTCTGTCTCTGTCTCTGTCCCAGTCTCTGTCTCTGTCTCTGTCTCTGTCTCTGTCTCTGCCTCTGTCTCTGCCTCTGTCTCTGTCTCTGTCTCTGTCTCTGTCTCTATCTCTGTCTCTGTCTCTGTCTCTGTCTCTGTCTCTGTCTCTGTCTCTGCCTCTGTCTCTGTCCCTGTCCCTGGCTCCGTTTCTGTCTCTGTTACTGCCCCTGTCCCTGTCTCTGTCTCTGTCTCGGTCTCTGTCTCCGTCTTTGTGTCCGTCTTTGTCTCCGTCCTTGTCTCCGTCTGTGTCTCCGTCCGTGTCTCCTGCCCCTCTGACTCTGTCGTTGTCTCATGCGCGTCTGCCTCTCTCTCTGTCTCTGTCTGTGTCTCTGCCTCTGTATCGGTCTCTGCCTTTGTCTCTGTCTCTGTCTCTGTCTCTGTCTCTGTCTCTGTCTCTGTCTCTGTCTCTGTCTCTGTCTCTGTCTCTGTCTCTGTCCTGTCTCTGTCTCTGTCTCAGTCTCTGTCTCCGTCTCTGTCTTTGTCTCCGTCTCCGTTTCTGTCACTGACTCTGTCTCTGTCTCTGTCTCTGTCTCTGTCTCTGTCTCTGTCTCTGTCTCTGTCTCTGTCTCTGTCTCTGTCTCTGTCTCTGTCTCTGTCCTGTCTCTGTCTCTGTCTCTGCCTCTGTCTCTGTCTCTGTCTCTGTCTCTGTCCTGTCTCTGTCTCTGTCTCTGCCTCTGTCTCTGTCTGTGGCTCTGTCTTTGTGTCATGCGCCTCTGTCTTTGTCTCTGTCTGTGTCTCTGTCTGTGCCTCTGTCTCTGTCTCTGTTTCCGTCTCTGTCGCTGCCTCTGTCTCTGTCTCCGTCTCTCTCTCTTTTCCTGTCTCTGTCTCTGTCTCTGTCTCTGTCTCTGTCCCTGTCTCTGTCTCCGTCTCCGTCTCTGTCTCTGTCTCTGTCATTGGCTCCATGTCTATCTCTGTCTCAGTCTCTGTCTCTTTCTCTGTCTCTGTCTCTGTCTCTGTCTCTGTCCCTGTCTCTGTCTCTGTCTCTGTCTCGGTCTCTGTCTCCGTCTTTGTGTCCGTCTTTGTCTCAGTCCACGTCTCCTGCCACTCTGTCTCTGTCTCTGTCTCAGTCTCCGTCTCTGTCTGTGTCTGTGTCTCTGTCTCTGTCTCTGTATCGGCCTCTGTCTCCGTCTCTGTCTTCGTCTTTGTCTCTGTCTGTGTCTCTGTTTGTGCCTCTGTCTCTGTCTCTGTTTCCATCTCTGTCGCTGCCTCTGTCTCTGTCTCCGTCTCTCTCTCTTTTCCTGTCTCTGTCTCTGTCTCTGTCTCTGTCTCTGTCTCTGTCCCTGTCTCTGTCGCCGTCTCCGTCTCTGTCTCTGTCTCTGTCATTGGCTCCATCTCTGTCTCTGTCTCAGTCTCTGTCTCTGTCTCTGTCTCTGTCTCTGCCTCTGTCTCTGTCTCTGACTCTGCCTGTGCCTCTGCATCTGTCTCTGTCCCCGTCTCTGTCTCCGTATCCGTCTCTGTCTCTGTCTCTCTATCGGACTCTGTCTCCGTCTTTGTCTTCGTCGTCGTCTTCCTCTTCGTCTCCGTCTTTGTCTCCGTCTTTGTCACCGTCTTTGTCTCCGCCGTCGTCTTCCTCTTCGTCTCCGTCTTTGTGTCCGTCTTTGTCTCCGTCCATGTCTCCTGCCCCCCTGTCTCGGCCTTTGTCTCATGCGCCTCTGTCTCTGTCTCTGTCTGTGTCTATGTCTCTGTCTCTGCATCTGTATCGGTCTCTGTCCCTGTCCCTGTCTCTGTCTCTGTCTCTGTCCCTGTCTCTGTCTCTGTCTCTGTCTCTGCCACAGTCTCTGTCCCCGTCTCTGTCTCCTTCTCCGTCCCTGTCTCTGTCTCTGTCTCTGGCTCTGTCTCTGTCTTTGTCTCCATCTTTGTCTCCGTCTTTGTCTACGTCTTTGTCTCCGTCCTCGTCTTCCTCTTCGTCTCCGTCTTTGTCTCCGTCCATGTCACCGTCTTTGTCTCCGTCTTTGTCTCCGACTTTGTCTCCGTCTTTGTCTACGTCTTTGTCTTCGTCTTTGTCTCCGTCTTTGTCTTCGTCCACGTCTCCTGCCCCTCTGTCTCTGTCTCTGTCTCTGTCTCTGCCTCTTTCTCTGTCTCTGCATCTGTCTTTGTCTCATGCGCCTCTACCTTTGTCTCTGTCTGTGTCTCTATCTGTGACTCTGTCTCTGTCTCTGTCTCTGTCTCTGTCTCTGTCTCTGTCTCTGTCTCTGTCTCTGTCTCTGTCTCTGTCTCTGTCTCTGTCTCTGTCTCTGTCTCTGTCTCTGTCTCTGTCTCTGTCTCTGTCTCTGTCTCTGTCTCTGCCTCTGTCTCTGTCCCTGCTTCTGTCTCTGTCTGTGCCTCTGTTTTTGTCTCATGCGCCTCTGTCTTTGTCTCTGTCTGTGTCTCTGTCTGTGCCTCTGTTTCTGTCTCTGTCCCTGCCTCTGTATCGGTCTCTGTATCCGTCTTTGTCTTCCTCTTTGTCTCTGTCTTTGTCTCCGTCTTTGTCTCCTGCCCATCTGTCTCCGTCTTTGTCACTGTCTCTGTCTCTGTCTCTGTCTCTGTGTCCGTCTCTTCCTCTGTCTGTGTCTCTGCCTCTGTCTCTGTCTCTGTCTCTGTCTGTGTCTCTGTCTCTATGTCTGTCTCTGTTTCTGTCTCTGCCTCTGTCTCTGTCTCTGTCTCTGTCTCTGTCTCTATCTCTGTCTCTGTCTCTGTCTCTGTCTCTGTCTCTGTCTCTGTCTCTGCCTCTGTCTCTGTCCCTGTCCCTGGCTCCGTTTCTGTCTCTGTTACTGCCCCTGTCTCTGTCTCTGTCCCTGTCTCTGTCTCTGTCTCGGTCTCTGTCTCCGTCTTTGTGTCCGTCTTTGTCTCAGTCCACGTCTCCTGCCACTCTGTCTCTGTCTCTGTCTCAGTCTCCGTCTCTGTCTGTGTCTGTGTCTCTGTCTCTGTCTCTGTATCGGCCTCTGTCTCCGTCTCTGTCTTCGTCTTTGTCTCTGTCTGTGTCTCTGTTTGTGCCTCTGTCTCTGTCTCTGTTTCCGTCTCTGTCGCTGCCTCTGTCTCTGTCTCCGTCTCTCTCTCTTTTCCTGTCTCTGTCTCTGTCTCTGTCTCTGTCTCTGTCTCTGTCCCTGTCTCTGTCGCCGTCTCCGTCTCTGTCTCTGTCTCTGTCATTGGCTCCATCTCTGTCTCTGTCTCAGTCTCTGTCTCTGTCTCTGTCTCTGTCTCTGCCTCTGTCTCTGTCTCTGACTCTGCCTGTGCCTCTGCATCTGTCTCTGTCCCCGTCTCTGTCTCCGTATCCGTCTCTGTCTCTGTCTCTCTATCGGACTCTGTCTCCGTCTTTGTCTTCGTCGTCGTCTTCCTCTTCGTCTCCGTCTTTGTCTCCGTCTTTGTCACCGTCTTTGTCTCCGCCGTCGTCTTCCTCTTCGTCTCCGTCTTTGTGTCCGTCTTTGTCTCCGTCCATGTCTCCTGCCCCCCTGTCTCGGCCTTTGTCTCATGCGCCTCTGTCTCTGTCTCTGTCTGTGTCTATGTCTCTGTCTCTGCATCTGTATCGGTCTCTGTCCCTGTCCCTGTCTCTGTCTCTGTCTCTGTCCCTGTCTCTGTCTCTGTCTCTGTCTCTGCCACAGTCTCTGTCCCCGTCTCTGTCTCCTTCTCCGTCCCTGTCTCTGTCTCTGTCTCTGGCTCTGTCTCTGTCTTTGTCTCCATCTTTGTCTCCGTCTTTGTCTACGTCTTTGTCTCCGTCCTCGTCTTCCTCTTCGTCTCCGTCTTTGTCTCCGTCCATGTCTCCGTCTTTGTCTACGTCTTTGTCTTCGTCTTTGTCTCCGTCTTTGTCTCCGTCCACGTCTCCTGCCCCTCTGTCTCTGTCTCTGTCTCTGTCTCTGCCTCTTTCTCTGTCTCTGCATCTGTCTTTGTCTCATGCGCCTCTACCTTTGTCTCTGTCTGTGTCTCTATCTGTGACTCTGTCTCTGTCTCTGTCTCTGTCTCTGTCTCTGTCTCTGTCTCTGTCTCTGTCTCTGTCTCTGTCTCTGTCTCTGTCTCTGTCTCTGTCTCTGTCTCTGTCTCTGTCTCTGTCTCTGTCTCTGTCTCTGTCTCTGTCTCTGTCTCTGTCTCTGCCTCTGTCTCTGTCCCTGCTTCTGTCTCTGTCTGTGCCTCTGTTTTTGTCTCATGCGCCTCTGTCTTTGTCTCTGTCTGTGTCTCTGTCTGTGCCTCTGTTTCTGTCTCTGTCCCTGCCTCTGTATCGGTCTCTGTATCCGTCTTTGTCTTCCTCTTTGTCTCTGTCTTTGTCTCCGTCTTTGTCTCCTGCCCATCTGTCTCCGTCTTTGTCACTGTCTCTGTCTCTGTCTCTGTCTCTGTGTCCGTCTCTTCCTCTGTCTGTGTCTCTGCCTCTGTCTCTGTCTCTGTCTCTGTCTGTGTCTCTGTCTCTATGTCTGTCTCTGTTTCTGTCTCTGCCTCTGTCTCTGTCTCTGTCTCTGTCTCTGTCTCTGTCTCTGTCTCTGTTCCTGCCCCTGTCTCTGTCTCTGTCTCTGTCTATGCATCTATCTCTGTCCCTGTCTCTGTCTCCGTCTCCGCCGCTGTCTCCGTCTCTGTCTCTGTGTCCATCTCTGTCTCTGTCTCAGTCTCTGTCTCTGTCTCTGTCTCTGTCTGTGTCACTGCCTCTGTCTCCGTCTCTGCCGCTGTCTGTGTCTCTCTCTGTCTCTGTCTATGTCTCTGTCTCTTTTCCTGTCTCTGTCTCGGTCTCTGTCACTTGCTCTGTCTCTGTCTCTGTTCCCTTCTCTGTCTCCGCCTCTGCCTCTGTCTCCGTCTTTGTCTCCATCTTTGTCTGCGACTTTGTCTCCGTCTTTGTCTCCGTCTGTGTCTCCGTCCGTGTCTCCTGCCCCTGTGTCTCGGTCGTTGTCTCATGCGCGTCTATCTCTGTCTCTGTCTCTGTTTGTTTCTCTATCTGTGCCTCTGTCTCTGTCTCTGTTTCTGTCTCTGTCGCTGCCTCTGTCTCTGGCTCTGTCTCTGTCTCTGTCTCTGTCTCTGTCTCTGTCTCTGTCTCTGTCTCTGTCTCTGTCTCTGTCTCTGTCTCTGTCTCTGTCCCTTTCTCTGTCTCTGCCTCTGTTCCCTTCTCTGTCTCCGCCTCTGCCTCTGTTTCCGTCTTTGTCTCCATCTTTGTCTCCGTCTTTGTCTCCGTCATTGTCTCCGTCGTCCTCTTCCTCTTCGTCTCCGTCTTTGCCTCCGTCTTTGTCACCGTCTTTGTCTCCGCATTTGTCTCCGTCTGTGTCTCCATATTTGTCTCCGTCTTTGTCTCCGTCTTTGCCTCCGTCTTTGTCTCCGAATCTGTCTCCGTCTGTGTCTCCATCTTTGTCTCCGCCTTTGTCTCCGTCTTTGTCTCCGTCGTCGTCTTCCTCTTCGTCTCCGTCTTTGTCTCCGTCTTTGTCACCGTCTTTGTCTCCGTCTTTGTCTCCGTCCACGTCTCCTGCCCCTCTGTCTCTGTCTCTGTCTCAGTCTCTGTCTTTGTCTCTGTCTCTGTCTCTGTCTCTGTCTCTGTTTCTGTCTCTGCCTCTGTCTCTCTCTCTGTCTCTGTCTCTGTCTCTGCCTCTGTCTCTGTCTGTGGCTCTGTCTTTGTCTCATGCGCCTCTGTCTTTGTCTCTGTCTGTGTATCTGTCTGTGCCTCTGTCTCTGTCTCTGTTTCTATCTCTGTCGCTGCCTCTGTCTCTGTCTCTGTCTCTGTCTCTTTTCCTGTCTCTGTCTCTGTCTCCGCCTCTGTCTCTTTTCCTGTCTCTGTCTCTGTCTCTGTCTCTGCCTCTGTCTCTTTTCCTGTCTCTGTCTCTGTCTCTGTCACTTGCTCTGTCTCTGTCTCTGTTCCCTTCTCTGTCTCCGCCTCTGCCTCTGTCTCCGTCTTTGTGTCCATCTTTGTCTGCGTCTTTGTCTCCGTCTTTGTCACCGGCTTTTTCTCCGTCGTCGTCTTCCTCTTCGTCTCCGTCTTTGTCTCCGTCCATGTCTCCTGCCCCTCTGTCTCTGCCTCTGTCTCAGTCTCTGTCTTTGTCTCTGTCTCTGTCTCTGTCTCTGTCTCTTTTCCTGTCTCCGTCTCTGTCTCTGTCTCTGTCACTTTCTCTGTCTCTGTCTCTGTTCCCTTCTCTGCCTCCGCCTCTGCCTCTGTCTCCGTCTTTGTCTCCATCTTTGTCTGCGTCTTTGTCTCCGTCTTTGTCACCGTCTTTGTCTCCGTCGTCGTCTTCCTCTTCGTCTCCGTCTTTGTCTCCGTCTTTGTCACCATCGTTGTCTCCGTCTTTGTCTCCGTCTTTGTCTCCGTATTTGTATCCGTCTGTGTCTCCATCTTCGTCTCCGCCTTTGTCTCCGTCTTTGTCTCCGTCGTCCTCTTCCTCTTCGTCTCCGTCTTTGCCTCCGTCTTTGCCTCCGTCTTTGTCTCCGTATTTGTCTACGTCTTTGTCTACTTCTTTGTCTCCGTCTTTGTCTCCGTCTTTGTCTCTGCCTCTGTCTCTGTCTCTGTCTCTGTTTCTGTCTCTGTCTCTGTCTCTGTCTCTGTCTCTGCCTCTGCCTCTGCCTCTGTCTCTGTCTCTGTCTCTGTCTCTGTCTCTGTCTCTGTCCCTGTCTCTGCCTCTGTCTCTGTCCCTGTCCCTGGCTCCGTTTCTGTCTCTGTTTCTGCCCCTGTCTCTGTCTCTGTCCCTGTCTCTGTCTCTGTCTCGGTCTCTGTCTCCGTCTTTGTGTCCGTCTTTGTCTCCGTCCTTGTCTCCGTCTGTGTCTCCGTCCGTGTCTTCTGCCCCTCTGTCTCGGTCGTTGTCTCATGCGCGTCTGTCTCTGTCTCTGTCTCTGGCTGTGTCTCTGCCTCTGTATCGGTCTCTGGCTTTGTCTCTGTCTCCATCTCTGTCTCTGTATCTGTCTCTGTCTCTGTCTCTGCGTCTGTCTTTGTCCCTGTCTCTGTCCCTGTCTCTGTCTCCGTCTCTGTCTCTGTCTCTGCCTCTGCCTCTGCCTCTGTCTCTGTCTCTGACTCTGTCTCTGTCTCTGTCTCTGTCTCTGTCTCTGTCTCTGTCTCTGCCTCTGTCTCTGTCCCTGTCCCTGGCTCCGTTTCTGTCTCTGTTTCTGCCCCTGTCTCTGTCTCTGTCCCTGTCTCTGTCTCTGTCTCGGTCTCTGTCTCCGTCTTTGTGTCCGTCTTTGTCTCCGTCCTTGTCTCCGTCTGTGTCTCCGTCCGTGTCTTCGGCCCCTCTGTCTCGGTCGTTGTCTCATGCGCGTCTGTCTCTGTCTCTGTCTCTGTATGTGTCTCTGCCTCTGTATCGGTCTCTGGCTTTGTCTCTGTCTCCATCTCTGTCTCTGTATCTGTCTCTGTCTCTGTCTCTGCCTCTGTCTTTGTCCCTGTCTCTGTCCCTGTCTCTGTCTCCGTCTCTGTCTCTGTCTCTGTCTCTGTCTCTGTCTCCGTCTCCGTCTTTGTCTCTGTCTCTGTCATTGGCTCCATCTCTGTCTCTGTCTCAGTCTCTGTCTCCGTCTCTGTCTCTGTCTCTGTCTCTGTCTCTGTTTCTGTCACTGTCTCTGTCTCTGTCTCTGTCTCTGTCTCTGTCTCTGTCTCTGTCTCTGTCTCTGTCTCTGTCTCTGTCTCTGTCTCTGTCTCTGTCTCTGTCTCTGTCTCTGTCTCTGTCTCTGTCTCTGTCTCTGTCTCTGTCTCTGTCCTGTCTCTGTCTCTGTCTCTGCATCTGTCTCTGTCTGTGGCTCTGTCTTTGTGTCATGCGCCTCTGTCTTTGTCTCTGTCTGTGTCTCTGTCTGTGCCTCTGTCTCTGTCTCTGTTTCCGTCTCTGTCGCTGCCTCTGTCTCTGTCTCCGTCTCTCTCCCTTTTCCTGTCTCTGTCTCTGTCTCTGTCTCTGTCCCTGTCTCTGTCTCCGTCTCCGTCTCTGTCTCTGTCTCTGTCATTGGCTCCATCTCTGTCTCTGTCTCAGTCTCTGTCTCTGTGTCTGTCTCTGCCTCTGTCTCTGTCTCTGTCTCTGCCTCTGGTTCTGCCACTGTCTCCGTCCCCGTCTCTGTCTCCGTCTCCGTCTCTGTCTCTGTCTCTGTCTCTGTCTCTGTCTCTCTATCGGACTCTGTCTCCGTCTTTGTCTTCGTCGTCGTCTTCCTCTTTGTCTCCGTCTCTGTCTCTGTCTTTGTATCCGTCTTTGTCTCCGTCTATGTCACCGTCTTTGTCTCCGTCTTTGTCTCCGACTTTGTCTCCGTTTTTGTCTACGTCCTTGTCTCCGTCTTTGTCTCCGTCCACGTCTCCTGCCCCTCTGTCTCAGTCTCTGTCTCTGTCTCTGCCTCTGTCTCTGTCTCTGCATCTGTCTTTGTCTCATGCGCCTCTACCTTTGTCTCTGTCTGTGTCTCTGTCTGTGACTCTGTCTCTGTCTCTGTCTCTGTCTCTGTCTCTGTCTCTGTCTCTGTCTCTGTCTCTGTCTCTGTCTCTGTCTCTGTCTCTGTCTCTGTCTCTGTCTCTGTCTCTGTCTCTGTCTCTGTCTCTGTGTCTGTCTCTGTCTCTGTCTCTGTCTCTGTCTCTGTCTCTGTCTCTGTCTCTGTCTCTGTCTCTGTCCCTGCCTCTGTATCGGTCTCTGTCTCCGTCTTTGTCTTCCTCTTTGTCTCTGTCTTTGCCTCCGTCTTTGTCTCCTCCCCATCTGACTCCGTCTTTGTCACTGTCTCTGTCTCTGTCTCTGTCTCTGTGTCCGTCTCTTCCTCTGTCTGTGTCTCTGTCTCTGTCTCTGTCTCTGTCTCTGTCTCTGTCTCTGTCTCTGTCCCTATCCCTGTCTCTGTCTCTGTTTCCGTCCCTGTCTCCGTCTTTGTACCTGTCTTTGTCTCCGATTTTGTGTCCGTCTGTGTCTCCATCCTTGTCTCCGTCTTTTTCTACGTCTTTGTCTCCGTCTTTGTCTCGTGCGCCTCTGTCTCTGTCTGTGTTTCTGTCTCTGTCTCTGTCTGTGTCTATGTCTCTGTCTCTGCCTCTGTATCGGTCTCCGTCCCTGTCCCTGTCTCTGTCTCTGTCTCTGTCCCTGTCTCTGTCTCTGCCTCTGTCTCTGTCCCCTTCTCTGTCTCCGTCTCCGTCTCTGTCTCTGTGTCTGTGTCTGTCTCTGTCTCTGTCTCTGTCTGTGTCTCTGTCTCTGTCTCTGTCTCTGTCTCTGTCTCTCTCTCTGTCTCTGTATCGGACTCTGTCTCCGTCTTTGTCTTCGTTGTCGTCTTCCTCTTTGTCTCCATCTTTGTCTCCGTCCTTGTATCCGTATTTGTCTCCGTCTGTGTCTCCATCTTTGTCTCCGCCTTTGTCTCCGTCGTCGTCTTCCTCTTCGTCTCCGTCTTTGCCTCCGTCTTTGTCACCGTCTTTGTCTCCGTATTTGTCTCCGTCTGTGTCTCAATATTTGTCTCCGTCTTTGTCTCCGTCTTTGCCTCCGTCTTTGTCTCCGTATTTGTCTCCGCCTGTGTCTCCGTCTTTGTCTTCACCTTTGTGTCCGTCTTTGTCTCTGTCGTCGTCTTCCTCCTCGTCTCCGTCTTTGTCTCCGTCTTTGTGTCCGTCTTTGTCTCCGTCCACGTCTCCTGCCCCTCTGTCTCTGTCTCTGTCTCTGTCTCTGTCTCTGTCTCTGTCTCTGTCTCTGTCTCTGTCCCTGTCTCTGTCTCCGTCTCCGTCTCTGTCTCTGTCTCTGCCATTGGCAACATCTCTGTCTCTGTCTCAGTCTCTGTCTCTGTCTCTGTCTCTGTCTCTGTCTCTGTCTCTGGCTCTGTCTCTGTCTTTGTCTCCGTCTTTGTCTCCGTCCTTGCCTCCGTCTTTGTCTCCGTATTTGTCTCCGTCTGTGTCTCCATCTTTGTCTCCGCCTTTGTCTCCGTCTTTGTCTCCGTCGTCGTCTTCCTCTTCGTCTCCGTCTTTGTCTCCGTCTTTGTCACCGTCTTTGTCTCCGTCTTTGTCTCCGTCCACGTCTCCTGCCCCTCTGTCTCTGTGTCTGCCTCAGTCTCTGTCTCTGTCTCTGTCTCTGTCTTTGTCTCTGTCTCTGTCTCTGTCTGTGCCTCTGTCTCTGTCTCTGTTTCCGTCTCTGTCGCTGCCTCTGTCTCTGTCTCCGTCTCTCTCTCTTTTCCTGTCTCTGTCTCTGTCTCTGTCTCTGTCCCTGTCTCTGTCTCCGTCTCCGTCTCTGTCTCTGTCTCTGCCATTGGCTCCATCTCTGTCTCTGTCTCAGTCTCTGTCTCCGTCTCTGTCTCTGCCTCTGTCTCTGTCTCTGCCTCTGCCTCTGCCTCTGTCTCTGTCCCCGTCTCTGTCTCCGTCTCCGTCTCTGTCTCTGTCTCTGTCTCTGTCTCTGTCTCTCTATCGGACTCTGTCTCCGTCTTTGTCTTCGTCGTCGTCTTCCACTTTGTCTCCGTCTCTGTCTCTGTCTTTGTATCCGTCTTTGTCTCCGTCTTTGTCACCGTCTTTGTCTCCGCCGTCGTCTTCCTCTTCGTCTCCGTCTTTGTCTCCGTCTTTGTCACCGTCTTTGTCTCCGCCGTCGTCTTCCTCTTCGTCTCCGTCTTTGTGTCCGTCTTTGTCACCGTCTTTGTCTCCGTGTTTGTCTTCGCCTTTGTCTACGTCTTTGTGTCCGTCTTTGTCTCCGTCCATGTCTCCTGCCCCCCTGTCTCGGCCTTTGTCTCATGCGCCTCTGTCTCTGTCTCTCTCTGTGCCTCTGTCTCTGTCACTGCCTCTGTATCGGTCTCTGTCTCCGTCTTTGTCTTCCTCTTTGTCTCTGTCTTTGCCTCCGTCTTTGTCTCCTCCCCATCTGTCTCCGTCTTTGTCACTGTCTCTGTCCCTGTCTCTGTCTCTGTGTCCGTCTCTTCCTCTGTCTGTGTCTCTGTCTCTGTCTCTGTCTCTGTCTCTGTCTCTGTCTCTGTCCCTATCCCTGTCTCTGTCTCTGTTCCCGTCCCTGTCTCCGTCTTTGTACCTGTCTTTGTCTCCGATTTTGTGTCCGTCTGTGTCTCCATCCTTGTCTCCGTCTTTGTCTACGTCTCGGTCTCCGTCTCTGTCTCCGTCTTTTTCTACGTCTTTGTCTCCGTCTTTGTCTCGTGCGCCTCTGTCTCTGTCTCTGTCTCTGTTTCTGTCTCTGTCTCTGTCTGTGTCTATGTCTCTGTCTCTGCCTCTGTATCGGTCTCCGTCCCTGTCCCTGTCTCTGTCTCTGTCTCTGTCCCTGTCTCTGTCTCTGCCTCTGTCTCTGTCCCCTTCTCTGTCTCCGTCTCCGTCTCTGTCTCTGTCTCTGTCCCTGTCTCTGTCTCTGCCTCTGTCTCTGTCCCCTTCTCTGTCTCCGTCTCCGTCTCTGTCTCTGTCTCTGTCATTGGCTCCATCTCTGTCTCTGTCTCAGTCTCTGTCTCTTTCTCTGTCTCTGTCTCTGTCTCTGTCCCTGTCTCTGTCTCTGTCTCGGTCTCTGTCTCCGTCTTTGTGTCCGTCTTTGTCTCCGTCCACGTCTCCTGCCCCTCTGTCTCTGTCTCTGTCTCAGACTCCGTCTCTGTCTCTGTCTCTGTCTCTGTCTCTGTCTCTGTCTCTGCCTCTGTCTCTGTCCCTGTCTCTGTCTCCGTCTCCGTCTCTGTCTCTGTCTCTACCATTGGCTCCACCTCTGTCTCTGTCTCAGTCTCTGTCTCAGTCACTGTCTCTGTCTCTGTCTCTGTCTCTGTCTCTGGCTCTGTCTCTGTCTTTGTCTCCGTCTTTGTCTCCGTCCTTGCCTCCGTCTTTGTCTCCGTATTTGTCTCCGTCTGTGTCTCCATCTTTGTCTCCGCCTTTGTCTCCGTCTTTGTCTCCGTCGTCGTCTTCCTCTTCGTCTCCGTCTTTGTCTCCGTCTTTGTCACCGTCTTTGTCTCCGTCTTTGTCTCCGTCCACGTCTCCTGCCCCTCTGTCTCTGTGTCTGCCTCAGTCTCTGTCTCTGTCTCTGTCTTTGTCTCTGTCTCTGTCTCTGTCTGTGCCTCTGTCTCTGTCTCTGTTTCCGTCTCTGTCGCTGCCTCTGTCTCTGTCTCCGTCTCTCTCTCTTTTCCTGTCTCTGTCTCTGTCTCTGTCTCTGTCCCTGTCTCTGTCTCCGTCTCCGTCTCTGTCTCTGTCTCCGTCATTGGCTCCATCTCCATCTCTGTCTCTGTCTCAGTCTCTGTCTCTGTCTCTGTCTCTGCCTCTGCCTCTGCCTCTGCCTCTGTCTCTGTCCCCGTCTCTGTCTCCGTCTACGTCTCTGTCTCTGTCTCTGTCTCTGTCTCTGTCTCTGTCTCTCTATCGGACTCTGCCTCCGTCTTTGTCTTCGTCGTCGTCTTCCTCTTTGTCTCCGTCTCTGTCTCTGTCTTTGTATCCGTCTTTGTCTCCGTCTTTGTCACCGTCTTTGTCTCCGCCGTCGTCTTCCTCTTCGTCTCCGTCTTTGTCTCCGTCTTTGTCACCGTCTTTGTCTCCGCCGTCGTCTTCCTCTTCGTCTCCGTCTTTGTCTCCGTCTTTGTCACCGTCTTTGTCTCCGCCGTCGTCTTCCTCTTCGTCTCCGTCTTTGTCTCCGTCTTTGTCACCGTCTTTGTCTCCGTCTTTGTCTCCGTCCACGTCTCCTGCCCCTCTGTCTCTGTGTCTGCCTCAGTCTCTGTCTCTGTCTCTGTCTCTGTCTTTGTCTCTGTCTCTGTCTCTGTCTGTGCCTCTGTCTCTGTCTCTGTTTCCGTCTCTGTCGCTGCCTCTGTCTCTGTCTCCGTCTCTCTCTCTTTTCCTGTCTCTGTCTCTGTCTCTGTCTCTGTCCCTGTCTCTGTCTCCGTCTCCGTCTCTGTCTCTGTCTCTGTCATTGGCTCCATCTCGTTCTCTGTCTCAGTCTCTGTCTCCGTCTCTGTCTCTGCCTCTGTCTCTGTCTCTGCCTCTGCCTCTGCCTCTGTCTCTGTCCCCGTCTCTGTCTCCGTCTCCGTCTCTGTCTCTGTCTCTGTCTCTGTCTCTGTCTCTCTATCGGACTCTGTCTCCGTCTTTGTCTTCGTCGTCGTCTTCCACTTTGTCTCCGTCTCTGTCTCTGTCTTTGTATCCGTCTTTGTCTCCGTCTTTGTCACCGTCTTTGTCTCCGCCGTCGTCTTCCTCTTCGTCTCCGTCTTTGTCTCCGTCTTTGTCACCGTCTTTGTCTCCGCCGTCGTCTTCCTCTTCGTCTCCGTCTTTGTGTCCGTCTTTGTCACCATCTTTGTCTCCGTGTTTGTCTTCGCCTTTGTCTACGTCTTTGTGTCCGTCTTTGTCTCCGTCCATGTCTCCTGCCCCCCTGTCTCGGCCTTTGTCTCATGCGCCTCTGTCTCTGTCTCTGTCTGTGCCTCTGTCTCTGTCACTGCCTCTGTATCGGTCTCTGTCTCCGTCTTTGTCTTCCTCTTTGTCTCTGTCTTTGCCTCCGTCTTTGTCTCCTCCCCATCTGTCTCCGTCTTTGTCACTGTCTCTGTCCCTGTCTCTGTCTCTGTGTCCGCCTCTTCCTCTGTCTGTGTCTCTGTCTCTGTCTCTGTCTCTGTCTCTGTCTCTGTCTCTGTCCCTATCCCTGTCTCTGTCTCTGTTCCCGTCCCTGTCTCCGTCTTTGTACCTGTCTTTGTCTCCGATTTTGTGTCCGTCTGTGTCTCCATCCTTGTCTCCGTCTTTGTCTACGTCTCGGTCTCCGTCTCTGTCTCCGTCTTTTTCTACGTCTTTGTCTCCGTCTTTGTCTCGTGCGCCTCTGTCTCTGTCTCTGTCTCTGTTTCTGTCTCTGTCTCTGTCTGTGTCTATGTCTCTGTCTCTGCCTCTGTATCGGTCTCCGTCCCTGTCCCTGTCTCTGTCTCTGTCTCTGTCCCTGTCTCTGTCTCTGCCTCTGTCTCTGTCCCCTTCTCTGTCTCCGTCTCCGTCTCTGTCTCTGTCTCTGTCCCTGTCTCTGTCTCTGCCTCTGTCTCTGTCCCCTTCTCTGTCTCCGTCTCCGTCTCTGTCTCTGTCTCTGTCATTGGCTCCATCTCTGTCTCTGTCTCAGTCTCTGTCTCTGTCTCTGTCTCTGTCTCTGTCTCGGTCCCTGTCTCTGTCTCTGTCTCGGTCTCTGTCTCCGTCTTTGTGTCCGTCTTTGTCTCCGTCCACGTCTCCTGCCCCTCTGTCTCTGTCTCTGTCTCAGTCTCCGTCTCTGTCTCTGTCTCTGTCTCTGTCTCTGTCTCTGTCTCTGCCTCTGTCTCTGTCCCTGTCTCTGTCTCCGTCTCCGTCTCTGTCTCTGTCTGTGCCATTGGCTCCATCTCTGTCTCTGTCTCAGTCTCTGTCTCTGTCTCTGTCTCTGTCTCTGTCTCTGTCTCTGGCTCTGTCTCTGTCTTTGTCTCCGTCTTTGTCTCCGTCCTTGCCTCCGTCTTTGTCTCCGTATTTGTCTCCGTCTGTGTCTCCATTTTTGTCTCCGCCTTTGTCTCCGTCTTTGTCTCCGTCGTCGTCTGCCTCTTCGTCTCCGTCTTTGTCTCCGTCTTTGTCACCGTCTTTGTCTCCGTCTTTGTCTCCGTCCACGTCTCCTGCCCCTCTGTCTCTGTGTCTGCCTCAGTCTCTGTCTCTGTCTCTGTCTCTGTCTTTGTCTCTGTCTCTGTCTCTGTCTGTGCCTCTGTCTCTGTCTCTGTTTCCGTCTCTGTCGCTGCCTCTGTCTCTGTCTCCGTCTCTCTCTCTTTTCCTGTCTCTGTCTCTGTCTCTGTCTCTGTCCCTGTCTCTGTCTCCGTCTCCGTCTCTGTCTCTGTCTCTGTCATTGGCTCCATCTCTGTCTCTGTCTCAGTCTCTGTCTCTGTCTCTGTCTCTGCCTCTGTCTCTGTCTCTGTCTCTGCCTCTGCCTCTGCCTCTGTCTCTGTCCCCGTCTCTGTCTCCGTCTACGTCTCTGTCTCTGTCTCTGTCTCTGTCTCTGTCTCTCTATCGGACTCTGTCTCCGCCTTTGTCTCCGTCTTTGTCTCCGTCGTCGTCTTCCTCTTCGTCTCCGTCTTTGTCTCCGTCTTTGTCACCGTCTTTGTCTCCGTCTTTGTCTCCGTCCACGTCTCCTGCCCCTCTGTCTCTGTGTCTGCCTCAGTCTCTGTCTCTGTCTCTGTCTCTGTCTTTGTCTCTGTCTCTGTCTGTGCCTCTGTCTCTGTCTCTGTTTCCGTCTCTGTCGCTGCCTCTGTCTCTGTCTCCGTCTCTCTCTCTTTTCCTGTCTCTGTCTCCGTCTCTGTCTCTGCCTCTGTCTCTGTCTCTGTCTCTGCCTCTGCCTCTGCCTCTGTCTCTGTCCCCGTCTCTGTCTCCGTCTCCGTCTCTGTCTCTGTCTCTGTCTCTGTCTCTGTCTCTGTCTCTGTCTCTGTCTCTGTCTCTCTATCGGACTCTGTCTCCGTCTTTGTCTTCGTCGTCGTCTTCCACTTTGTCTCCGTCTCTGTCTCTGTCTTTGTATCCGTCTTTGTCTCCGTCTTTGTCACCGTCTTTGTCTCCGCCGTCGTCTTCCTCTTCGTCTCCGTCTTTGTCTCCGTCTTTGTCACCGTCTTTGTCTCCGCCGTCGTCTTCCTCTTCGTCTCCGTCTTTGTCTCCGTCCATGTCTCCTGCCCCTCTGTCTCTGTCTCTGTCCCAGTCTCTGTCTCTGTCTCTGTCTCTGTCTCTGTCTCTGCCTCTGTCTCTGCCTCTGTCTCTGTCTCTGTCTCTGTCTCTGTCTCTATCTCTGTCTCTGTCTCTGTCGCTGTCTCTGTCTCTGTCTCTGTCTCTGTCTCTGTCTCTGCCTCTGTCTCTGTCCCTGTCCCTGGCTCCGTTTCTGTCTCTGTTACTGCCCCTGTCTCTGTCTCTGTCCCTGTCTCTGTCTCTGTCTCGGTCTCTGTCTCCGTCTTTGTGTCCGTCTTTGTCTCCGTCCTTGTCTCCGTCTGTGTCTCCGTCCGTGTCTCCTGCCCCTCTGACTCTGTCGTTGTCTCATGCGCGTCTGCCTATCTCTCTGTCTCTGTCTGTGTCTCTGCCTCTGTATCGGTCTCTGCCTTTGTCTCTGTCTCTGTCTCTGTCTCTGTCTCTGTCTCTGTCTCTGTCTCTGTCTCTGTCTTTGTCCCTGTCTCTGTCCCTGTCTCTGTCTCCGTCTCTGTCTCTGTCTCTGTCTCTGTCTCTGTCTCCGTCTCCGTCTTTGTCTCTGTCTCTGTCATTGGCTCCATCTCTGTCTCTGTCTCAGTCTCTGTCTCCGTCTCTGTCTCTGTCTCTGTCTCTGTTTCTGTCACTGTCTCTGTCTCTGTCTCTGTCTCTGTCTCTGTCTCTGTCTCTGTCTCTGTCTCTGTCTCTGTCTCTGTCTCTGTCTCTGTCTCTGTCTCTGTCTCTGTCTCTGTCTCTGTCCTGTCTCTGTCTCTGTCACTGTCTCTGTCTCTGTCTCTGTCTCTGTCTCTGTCTCCGTCTTTGTCTCTGTCTCTGTCATTGGCTCCATCTCTGTCTCTGTCTCAGTCTCTGTCTCCGTCTCTGTCTTTGTCTCCGTCTCCGTTTCTGTCACTGACTCTGTCTCTGTCTCTGTCTCTGTCTCTGTCTCTGTCTCTGTCTCTGTCTCTGTCTCTGTCTCTGTCTCTGTCTCTGTCTCTGTCTCTGTCTCTGTCTCTGTCCTGTCTCTGTCTCTGTCTCTGCCTCTGTCTCTGTCTGTGGCTCTGTCTTTGTGTCATGCGCCTCTGTCTTTGTCTCTGTCTGTGTCTCTGTCTGTGCCTCTGTCTCTGTCTCTGTTTCCGTCTCTGTCGCTGCCTCTGTCTCTGTCTCCGTCTCTCTCTCTTTTCCTGTCTCTGTCTCTGTCTCTGTCTCTGTCTCTGTCCCTGTCTCTGTCTCCGTCTCCGTCTCTGTCTCTGTCTCTGTCATTGGCTCCATCTCTATCTCTGTCTCAGTCTCTGTCTCTTTCTCTGTCTCTGTCTCTGTCTCTGTCTCTGTCCCTGTCTCTGTCTCTGTCTCGGTCTCGGTCTCTGTCTCCGTCTTTGTGTCCGTCTTTGTCTCAGTCCACGTCTCCTGCCACTCTGTCTCTGTCTCTGTCTCAGTCTCCGTCTCTGTCTGTGTCTGTGTCTCTGTCTCTGCCACAGTCTCTGTCCCCGTCTCTGTCTCCTTCTCCGTCCCTGTCTCTGTCTCTGTCTCTGGCTCTGTCTCTGTCTTTGTCTCCATCTTTGTCTCCGTCTTTGTCTACGTCTTTGTCTCCGTCCTCGTCTTCCTCTTCGTCTCCATCTTTGTCTCCGTCCATGTCACCGTCTTTGTCTCCGTCTTTGTCTCCGACTTTGTCTCCGTCTTTGTCTACGTCTTTGTCTTCGTCTTTGTCTCCGTCTTTGTCTCCGTCCACGTCTCCTGCCCCTCTGTCTCTGTCTCTGTCTCTGTCTCTGCCTCTTTCTCTGTCTCTGCATCTGTCTTTGTCTCATGCGCCTCTACCTTTGTCTCTGTCTGTGTCTCTATCTGTGACTCTGTCTCTGTCTCTGTCTCTGTCTCTGTCTCTGTCTCTGTCTCTGTCTCTGTCTCTGTCTCTGTCTCTGTCTCTGTCTCTGTCTCTGTCTCTGTCTCTGTCTCTGTCTCTGTCTCTGCCTCTGTCTCTGTCTCTGTCTCTGTCTCTGTCTCTGTCTCTGCCTCTGTCTCTGTCCCTGCTTCTGTCTCTGTCTGTGCCTCTGTTTTTGTCTCATGCGCCTCTGTCTTTGTCTCTGTCTGTGTCTCTGTCTGTGCCTCTGTTTCTGTCTCTGTCCCTGCCTCTGTATCGGTCTCTGTATCCGTCTTTGTCTTCCTCTTTGTCTCTGTCTTTGTCTCCGTCTTTGTCTCCTGCCCATCTGTCTCCGTCTTTGTCACTGTCTCTGTCTCTGTCTCTGTCTCTGTGTCCGTCTCTTCCTCTGTCTGTGTCTCTGCCTCTGTCTCTGTCTCTGTCTCTGTCTGTGTCTCTGTCTCTATGTCTGTCTCTGTTTCTGTCTCTGCCTCTGTCTCTGTCTCTGTCTCTGTCTCTGTCTCTGTCTCTGTTCCTGCCCCTGTCTCTGTCTCTGTCTCTGTCTATGCATCTATCTCTGTCCCTGTCTCTGTCTCCGTCTCCGCCGCTGTCTCCGTCTCTGTCTCTGTGTCCATCTCTGTCTCTGTCTCAGTCTCTGTCTCTGCCTCTGTCTCTGTCTGTGTCACTGCCTCTGTCTCCGTCTCTGCCGCTGTCTGTGTCTCTCTCTGTCTCTGTCTATGTCTCTGTCTCTTTTCCTGTCTCTGTCTCTGTCTCTGTCACTTGCTCTGTCTCTGTCTCTGTTCCCTTCTCTGTCTCCGCCTATGCCTCTGTCTCCGTCTTTGTCTCCATCTTTGTCTGCGACTTTGTCTCCGTCTTTGTCTCCGTCTGTGTCTCCGTCCGTGTCTCCTGCCCCTCTGTCTCGGTCGTTGTCTCATGCGCGTCTATCTCTGTCTCTGTCTCTGTCTTTGTCTCTGCCTCTGTCTCTGTCTGTGGCTCTGTCTTTGTCTCATGCGCCTCTGTCTCTGTCTCTGTTTGTTTCTCTATCTGTGCCTCTGTCTCTGTCTCTGTTTCTGTCTCTGTCGCTGCCTCTGTCTCTGGCTCTGTCTCTGTCTCTGTCTCTGTCTCTGTCTCTGTCTCTGTCTCTGTCTCTGTCTCTGTCTCTGTCTCTGTCTCTGTCTCTGTCTCTGTCTCTGTCTCTGTCTCTGTCTCTGTCTCTGTCTCTGTCTCTGTCCCTTTCTCTGTCTCTGCCTCTGTTCCCTTCTCTGTCTCCGCCTCTGCCTCTGTTTCCGTCTTTGTCTCCATCTTTGTCTCCGTCTTTGTCTCCGTCATTGTCTCCGTCGTCCTCTTCCTCTTCGTCTCCGTCTTTGCCTCCGTCTTTGTCACCGTCTTTGTCTCCGCATTTGTCTCCGTCTGTGTCTCCATATTTGTCTCCGTCTTTGTCTCCGTCTTTGCCTCCGTCTTTGTCTCCGTATCTGTCTCCGTCTGTGTCTCCATCTTTGTCTCCGCCTTTGTCTCCGTCTTTGTCTCCGTCGTAGTCTTCCTCTTCGTCTCCGTCTTTGTCTCCGTCTTTGTCACCGTCTTTGTCTCCGTCTTTGTCTCCGTCCACGTCTCCTGCCCCTCTGTCTCTGTCTCTGTCTCAGTCTCTGTCTTTGTCTCTGTCTCTGTCTCTGTCTCTGTCTCTGTTTCTGTCTCTGCCTCTGTCTCTCTCTCTGTCTCTGTCTCTGTCTCTGCCTCTGTCTCTGTCTGTGGCTCTGTCTTTGTCTCATGCGCCTCTGTCTTTGTCTCTGTCTGTGTATCTGTCTGTGCCTCTGTCTCTGTCTCTGTTTCTGTCTCTGTCGCTGCCTCTGTCTCTGTCTCTGTCTCTGTCTCTTTTCCTGTCTCTGTCTCTGTCTCTGTCTCTGTCTCTGTCCCTTTCTCTGTCTGTCCATCTGTTCCCTTCTCTGTCTCCGCCTCTGCCTCTGTCTTCGTCTTTGTCTCCATCTTTGTCTCCGTCTTTGTCTCCGTCTTTGTCACCGTCCTTGTCTCCGTCGTCGTCTTCCTCTTCGTCTCCGTCTTTGTCTCCGTTTTTGTCACCGTCGTTGTCTCCGTCTTTGTCTCCGTCTTTGTCTACGTCTTTGTCTCTGTCTCTGTCTCTGTCTCTGTCTCTCTCTCTGTCTCTGTCTCCGCCTCTGTCTCTTTTCCTGTCTCTGTCTCTGTCTCTGTCTCTGCCTCTGTCTCTTTTCCTGTCTCTGTCTCTGTCTCTGTCACATGCTCTGTCTCTGTCTCTGTTCCCTTCTCTGTCTCCGCCTCTGCCTCTGTCTCCGTCTTTGTGTCCATCTTTGTCTGCGTCTTTGTCTCCGTCTTTGTCACCGTCTTTGTCTCCGTCGTCGTCTTCCTCTTCGTCTCCGTCTTTGTCTCCGTCCATGTCTCCTGCCCCTCTGTCTCTGCCTCTGTCTCAGTCTCTGTCTTTGTCTCTGTCTCTGTCTCTGTCTCTGTCTCTTTTCCTGTCTCCGTCTCTGTCTCTGTCTCTGTCACTTTCTCTGTCTCTGTCTCTGTTCCCTTCTCTGCCTCCGCCTCTGCCTCTGTCTCCGTCTTTGTCTCCATCTTTGTCTGCGTCTATGTCTCCGTCTTTGTCACCGTCTTTGTCTCCGTCGTCGTCTTCCTCTTCGTCTCCGTCATTGTCTCCGTCTTTGTCACCATCGTTGTCTCCGTCTTTGTCTCCGTCTTTGTCTCCGTATTTGTATCCGTCTGTGTCTCCATCTTCGTCTCCGCCTTTGTCTCCGTCTTTGTCTCCGTCGTCCTCTTCCTCTTCGTCTCCGTCTTTGCCTCCGTCTTTGTCAGCGTCTTTGTCTCCGCATTTGTCTCCGTCTGTGTCTCCATATTTGTCTCCGTCTTTGTCTCCGTCTTTGCCTCCGTCTTTGTCTCCGTATTTGTCTACGTCTTTGTCTACTTCTTTGTCTCCGTCTTTGTCTCCGTCTTTGTCTCTGCCTCTGTCTGTGTCTCTGTCTCTGTTTCTGTCTCTGTCTCTGTCTCTGTCTCTGTCTCTGTCTCTGCCTCTGCCTCTGCCTCTGTCTCTGTCTCTGTCTCTGTCTCTGTCTCTGTCTCTGTCCCTGTCTCTGCCTCTGTCTCTGTCCCTGTCCCTGGCTCCGTTTCTGTCTCTGTTTCTGCCCCTGTCTCTGTCTCTGTCCCTGTCTCTGTCTCTGTCTCGGTCTCTGTCTCCGTCTTTGTGTCCGTCTTTGTCTCCGTCCTTGTCTCCGTCTGTGTCTCCGTCCGTGTCTTCTGCCCCTCTGTCTCGGTCGTTGTCTCATGCGCGTCTGTCTCTGTCTCTGTCTCTGGCTGTGTCTCTGCCTCTGTATCGGTCTCTGGCTTTGTCTCTGTCTCCATCTCTGTCTCTGTATCTGTCTCTGTCTCTGTCTCTGCGTCTGTCTTTGTCCCTGTCTCTGTCCCTGTCTCTGTCTCCGTCTCTGTCTCTGTCTCTGCCTCTGCCTCTGCCTCTGTCTCTGTCTCTGACTCTGTCTCTGTCTCTGTCTCTGTCTCTGTCTCTGTCTCTGCCTCTGTCTCTGTCCCTGTCCCTGGCTCCGTTTCTGTCTCTGTTTCTGCCCCTGTCTCTGTCTCTGTCCCTGTCTCTGTCTCTGTCTCGGTCTCTGTCTCCGTCTTTGTGTCCGTCTTTGTCTCCGTCCTTGTCTCCGTCTGTGTCTCCGTCCGTGTCTTCGGCCCCTCTGTCTCGGTCGTTGTCTCATGCGCGTCTGTCTCTGTCTCTGTCTCTGTATGTGTCTCTGCCTCTGTATCGGTCTCTGGCTTTGTCTCTGTCTCCATCTCTGTCTCTGTATCTGTCTCTGTCTCTGTCTCTGTCTCTGTCTCCGTCTCCGTCTTTGTCTCTGTCTCTGTCATTGGCTCCATCTCTGTCTCTGTCTCAGTCTCTGTCTCCGTCTCTGTCTCTGTCTCTGTCTCTGTCTCTGTTTCTGTCACTGTCTCTGTCTCTGTCTCTGTCTCTGTCTCTGTCTCTGTCTCTGTCTCTGTCTCTGTCTCTGTCTCTGTCTCTGTCTCTGTCTCTGCCTCTGTCTCTGTCTCTGTCTCTGTCTCTGTCCTGTCTCTGTCTCTGTCTCTGCATCTGTCTCTGTCTGTGGCTCTGTCTTTGTGTCATGCGCCTCTGTCTTTGTCTCTGTCTGTGTCTCTGTCTGTGCCTCTGTCTCTGTCTCTGTTTCCGTCTCTGTCGCTGCCTCTGTCTCTGTCTCCGTCTCTCTCCCTTTTCCTGTCTCTGTCTCTGTCTCTGTCTCTGTCCCTGTCTCTGTCTCCGTCTCCGGCTCTGTCTCTGTCTCTGTCATTGGCTCCATCTCTGTCTCTGTCTCAGTCTCTGTCTCTGTGTCTGTCTCTGCCTCTGTCTCTGTCTCTGTCTCTGCCTCTGGTTCTGCCACTGTCTCCGTCCCCGTCTCTGTCTCCGTCTCCGTCTCTGTCTCTGTCTCTGTCTCTGTCTCTGTCTCTCTATCGGACTCTGTCTCCGTCTTTGTCTTCGTCGTCGTCTTCCTCTTTGTCTCCGTCTCTGTCTCTGTCTTTGTATCCGTCTTTGTCTCCGTCTATGTCACCGTCTTTGTCTCCGTCTTTGTCTCCGACTTTGTCTCCGTTTTTGTCTACGTCCTTGTCTCCGTCTTTGTCTCCGTCCACGTCTCCTGCCCCTCTGTCTCAGTCTCTGTCTCTGTCTCTGCCTCTGTCTCTGTCTCTGCATCTGTCTTTGTCTCATGCGCCTCTACCTTTGTCTCTGTCTGTGTCTCTGTCTGTGACTCTGTCTCTGTCTCTGTCTCTGTCTCTGTCTCTGTCTCTGTCTCTGTCTCTGTCTCTGTCTCTGTCTCTGTCTCTGTCTCTGTCTCTGTCTCTGTCTCTGTCTCTGTCTCTGTCTCTGTCTCTGTCTCTGTCTCTGTCTCTGTCTCTGTCTCTGTCTCTGTCTCTGTCTCTGTCTCTGTCCCTGCCTCTGTATCGGTCTCTGTCTCCGTCTTTGTCTTCCTCTTTGTCTCTGTCTTTGCCTCCGTCTTTGTCTCCTCCCCATCTGACTCCGTCTTTGTCACTGTCTCTGTCTCTGTCTCTGTCTCTGTGTCCGTCTCTTCCTCTGTCTGTGTCTCTGTCTCTGTCTCTGTCTCTGTCTCTGTCTCTGTCTCTGTCTCTGTCCCTATCCCTGTCTCTGTCTCTGTTTCCGTCCCTGTCTCCGTCTTTGTACCTGTCTTTGTCTCCGATTTTGTGTCCGTCTGTGTCTCCATCCTTGTCTCCGTCTTTTTCTACGTCTTTGTCTCCGTCTTTGTCTCGTGCGCCTCTGTCTCTGTCTGTGTTTCTGTCTCTGTCTCTGTCTGTGTCTATGTCTCTGTCTCTGCCTCTGTATCGGTCTCCGTCCCTGTCCCTGTCTCTGTCTCTGTCTCTGTCCCTGTCTCTGTCTCTGCCTCTGTCTCTGTCCCCTTCTCTGTCTCCGTCTCCGTCTCTGTCTCTGTGTCTGTGTCTGTCTCTGTCTCTGTCTCTGTCTGTGTCTCTGTCTCTGTCTCTGTCTCTGTCTCTCTCTCTGTCTCTGTATCGGACTCTGTCTCCGTCTTTGTCTTCGTTGTCGTCTTCCTCTTTGTCTCCATCTTTGTCTCCGTCCTTGTATCCGTATTTGTCTCCGTCTGTGTCTCCATCTTTGTCTCCGCCTTTGTCTCCGTCGTCGTCTTCCTCTTCGTCTCCGTCTTTGCCTCCGTCTTTGTCACCGTCTTTGTCTCCGTATTTGTCTCCGTCTGTGTCTCAATATTTGTCTCCGTCTTTGTGTCCGTCTTTGCCTCCGTCTTTGTCTCCGTCTTTGTCACCGTCTTTGTCTCCGTCTTTGTCTCCGTCCACGTCTCCTGCCCCTCTGTCTCTGTGTCTGCCTCAGTCTCTGTCTCTGTCTCTGTCTTTGTCTCTGTCTCTGTCTCTGTCTGTGCCTCTGTCTCTGTCTCTGTTTCCGTCTCTGTCGCTGCCTCTGTCTCTGTCTCCGTCTCTCTCTCTTTTCCTGTCTCTGTCTCTGTCTCTGTCTCTGTCCCTGTCTCTGTCTCCGTCTCCGTCTCTGTCTCTGTCTCTGTCATTGGCTCCATCTCTGTCTCTGTCTCAGTCTCTGTCTCTGTCTCTGTCTCTGCCTCTGCCTCTGCCTCTGCCTCTGTCTCTGTCCCCGTCTCTGTCTCCGTCTACGTCTCTGTCTCTGTCTCTGTCTCTGTCTCTGTCTCTGTCTCTCTATCGGACTCTGCCTCCGTCTTTGTCTTCGTCGTCGTCTTCCTCTTTGTCTCCGTCTCTGTCTCTGTCTTTGTATCCGTCTTTGTCTCCGTCTTTGTCACCGTCTTTGTCTCCGCCGTCGTCTTCCTCTTCGTCTCCGTCTTTGTCTCCGTCTTTGTCACCGTCTTTGTCTCCGCCGTCGTCTTCCTCTTCGTCTCCGTCTTTGTCTCCGTCTTTGTCACCGTCTTTGTCTCCGCCGTCGTCTTCCTCTTCGTCTCCGTCTTTGTGTCCGTCTTTGTCACCGTCTTTGTCTCCGTGTTTGTCTCCGCCTTTGTCTACGTCTTTGTGTCCGTCTTTGTCTCCGTCCATGTCTCCTGCCCCCCTGTCTCGGCCTTTGTCTCATGCGCCTCCGTCTCTGTCTCTGTCTGTGTCTATGTCTCTGTCTCTGCCTCTGTATCGGTCTCTGTCCCTGTCTCTGTCTCTGTCCCTGTCTCTGTCTCTGCCTCTGTCTCTGTCCCCTTCTCTGTCTCCGTCTCCGTCTCTGTCTCTGTGTCTGTGTCTGTCTCTGTCTCTGTCTCTGTCTCTGTCTCTGTCTGTGTCTCTGTCTCTGTCTCTGTCTCTGTCTCTCTCTCTGTCTCTGTATCGGACTCTGTCTCCGTCTTTGTCTTCGTTGTCGTCTTCCTCTTTGTCTCCATCTTTGTCTCCGTCTTTGTATCCGTATTTGTCTCCGTCTGTGTCTCCATCTTTGTCTCCGCCTTTGTCTCCGTCGTCGTCTTCCTCTTCGTCTCCGTCTTTGCCTCCGTCTTTGTCACCGTCTTTGTCTCCGTATTTGTCTCCGTCTGTGTCTCAATATTTGTCTCCGTCCTTGTCTCCGTTTTTGGCTCCGTCTTTGTCTCCGTATTTGTCTCCGCCTGTGTCTCCGTCTTTGTCTTCGCCTTTGTGTCCGTCTTTGTCTCTGTCGTCGTCTTCCTCCTCGTCTCCGTCTTGGTCTCCGTCTTTGTCTCCGTCCACGTCTCCTGCCCCTCTGTCTCTGTCTCTGTCTCAGTCCCTGTCTCTGTCTCTGTCTCTGTCTCTGTCTCTGTCTCTGTCCCTGTCTCTGTCTCTGCCTCTGTCTCTGTCCCTGTCCCTGTCTCCCTCTCCGCCGCTGTCTCTGTCTCTGTCTCTGTGTCCATCTCTGTCTCTGTCTCAGTCTCTGTCCCTGTCTCTGTCTCTGTCTGTGTCTCTGCCTCTGTCTCCGTCTCTGCCGCTGTCTGTGTCTCTGTCGCTGTCTCTGTCTCTGTCTCTGTCTCTCTCTCTGTCTCTGTATCGGACTCCGTCTCCGTCTTTGTCTTCGTTGTCGTCTTCCTCTTTGTCTCCATCTTTGTCTCCGTCTTTGTATCCGTATTTGTCTCCGTCTGTGTCTCCATCTTTGTCTCCGCCTTTGTCTCCGTCGTCGTCTTCCTCTGCGTCTGCGTCTTTGCCTCCGTCTTTGTCACCGTCTTTGTCTCCGTATTTGTCTCCGTCTGTGTCTCAATATTTGTCTCCGTCTTTGTCTCCGTCTTTGTCTCTGTCGTCGTCTTCCTCCTCGTCTCCGTCTTTGTCTCCGTCTTTGTGTCCGTCTTTGTCTCCGTCCACGTCTCCTGCCCCTCTGTCTCTGTCTCTGTCTCAGTCTCCGTCTCTGTCTCTGTCTCTGTCTCTGTCTCTGTCTCTGTCTCTGTCTCTGTCTCTGTCTCTGCCTCTGTCTCTGTCCCTGTCTCTGTCTCCGTCTCCGTCTCTGTCTCTGTCTGTGCCATTGGCTCCATCTCTGTCTCTGTCTCAGTCTCTGTCTCTGTCTCTGTCTCTGTCTCTGTCTCTGGCTCTGTCTCTGTCTTTGTCTCCGTCTTTGTCTCCGTCCTTGGCTCCGTCTTTGTCTCCGTATTTGTCTCCGCCTGTGTCTCCGTCTTTGTCTTCGCCTTTGTGTCCGTCTTTGTCTCTGTCGTCGTCTTCCTCCTCGTCTCCGTCTTGGTCTCCGTCTTTGTCTCCGTCCACGTCTCCTGCCCCTCTGTCTCTGTGTCTGCCTCAGTCTCTGTCTCTGTCTCTGTCTCTGTCTTTGTCTCTGTCTCTGTCTCTGTCTGTGCCTCTGTCTCTGTCTCTGTTTCCGTCTCTGTCGCTGCCTCTGTCTCTGTCTCCGTCTCTCTCTCTTTTCCTGTCTCTGTCTCCGTCTCTGTCTCTGCCTCTGTCTCTGTCTCTGTCTCTGCCTCTGCCTCTGTCTCTGTCCCCGTCTCTGTCACCGTCTCCGTCTCTGTCTCTGTCTCTGTCTCTGTCTCTGTCTCTGTCTCTGTCTCTGTCTCTCTATCGGACTCTGTCTCCGTCTTTGTCTTCGTCGTCGTCTTCCACTTTGTCTCCGTCTCTGTCTCTGTCTTTGTATCCGTCTTTGTCTCCGTCTTTGTCACCGTCTTTGTCTCCGCCGTCGTCTTCCTCTTCGTCTCCGTCTTTGTCTCCGTCTTTGTCACCGTCTTTGTCTCCGCCGTCGTCTTCCTCTTCGTCTCCGTCTTTGTGTCCGTCTTTGTCACCGTCTTTGTCTCCGTGTTTGTCTTCGCCTTTGTCTACGTCTTTGGGTCCGTCTTTGTCTCCGTCCATGTCTCCTGCCCCCCTGTCTCGGCCTTTGTCTCATGCGCCTCTGTCTCTGTCTCTGTCTGTGTCTATGTCTCTGTCTCTGCCTCAGTATCGGTCTCTGTCCCTGTCCCTGTCTCTGTCTCTGTCTCTGTCCCTGTCTCTGTCTCTGTCCCTGTCTCTGTCTCTGTCTCTGTCCCCGTCTCTGTCTCCGTCACCGTCCCTGTCTCTGTCTCTGTCTCTGTCTCCGTCTTTGTCTCCGTCCTCGTCTTCCTCTTCGTCTCCGTCTTTGTCTCCGTCTATGTCACCGTCTTTGTCTCCGTCTTTGTCTCCGACTTTGTCTCCGTTTTTGTCTACGTCCTTGTCTCCGTCTTTGTCTCCGTCCACGTCTCCTGCCCCTCTGTCTCTGTCTCTGTCTCAGTCCCTGTCTCTGTCTCTGTCTCTGTCTCTGTCCCTGTCTCTGTCTCTGTCTCTGCCATTGGCTCCATCTCTGTCTCTGTCTCAGTCTCTGTCTCTGTCTCTGTCTCTGTCTCTGTCTCTGTCCCTGTCTCTGTCTCTGTCTCGGTCTCTCTCTCCGTCTTTGTGTCCGTCTTTGTCTCCGTCCACGTCTCCTGCCCCTCTGTCTCTGTCTCTGTCTCAGTCTCCGTCTCTGTCTCTGTCTCTGTCTCTGTCTCTGTCTCTGTCTCTGCCTCTGTCTCTGTCCCTGTCTCTGTCTCCGTCTCCGTCTCTGTCTCTGTCTCTGCCATTGGCTCCATCTCTGTCTCTGTCTCAGTCTCTGTCTCTGTCTCTGTCTCTGTCTCTGTCTCTGGCTCTGTCTCTGTCTTTGTCTCCGTCTTTGTCTCCGTCCTTGCCTCCGTCTTTGTCTCCGTATTTGTCTCCGTCTGTGTCTCCATCTTTGTCTCCGCCTTTGTCTCCGTCTTTGTCTCCGTCGTCGTCTTCCTCTTCGTCTCCGTCTTTGTCTCCGTTTTTGTCACCGTCGTTGTCTCCGTCTTTGTCTCCGTCTTTGTCTACGTCTTTGTCTCTGTCTCTGTCTCTGTCTCTGTCTCTCTCTCTGTCTCTGTCTCCGCCTCTGTCTCTTTTCCTGTCTCTGTCTCTGTCTCTGTCTCTGCCTCTGTCTCTTTTCCTGTCTCTGTCTCTGTCTCTGTCACTTGCTCTGTCTCTGTCTCTGTTCCCTTCTCTGTCTCCGCCTCTGCCTCTGTCTCCGTCTTTGTGTCCATCTTTGTCTGCGTCTTTGTCTCCGTCTTTGTCACCGTCTTTGTCTCCGTCGTCGTCTTCCTCTTCGTCTCCGTCTTTGTCTCCGTCCATGTCTTATGCCCCTCTGTCTCTGCCTCTGTCTCAGTCTCTGTCTTTGTCTCTGTCTCTGTCTCTGTCTCTGTCTCTTTTCCTGTCTCCGTCTCTGTCTCTGTCTCTGTCACTTTCTCTGTCTCTGTCTCTGTTCCCTTCTCTGCCTCCGCCTCTGCCTCTGTCTCCGTCTTTGTCTCCATCTTTGTCTGCGTCTTTGTCTCCGTCTTTGTCACCGTCTTTGTCTCCGTCGTCGTCTTCCTCTTCGTCTCCGTCTTTGTCTCCGTCTTTGTCACCATCGTTGTCTCCGTCTTTGTCTCCGTCTTTGTCTCCGTATTTGTATCCGTCTGTGTCTCCATCTTCGTCTCCGCCTTTGTCTCCGTCTTTGTCTCCGTCGTCCTCTTCCTCTTCGTCTCCGTCTTTGCCTCCGTCTTTGTCACCGTCTTTGTCTCCGCATTTGTCTCCGTCTGTGTCTCCATATTTGTCTCCGTCTTTGTCTCCGTCTTTGCCTCCGTCTTTGTCTCCGTATTTGTCTACGTCTTTGTCTACTTCTTTGTCTCCGTCTTTGTCTCCGTCTTTGTCTCTGCCTCTGTCTCTGTCTCTGTCTCTGTTTCTGTCTCTGTCTCTGTCTCTGTCTCTGTCTCTGCCTCTGCCTCTGCCTCTGTCTCTGTCTCTGTCTCTGTCTCTGTCTCTGTCTCTGTCCCTGTCTCTGCCTCTGTCTCTGTCCCTGTCCCTGGCTCCGTTTCTGTCTCTGTTTCTGCCCCTGTCTCTGTCTCTGTCCCTGTCTCTGTCTCTGTCTCGGTCTCTGTCTCCGTCTTTGTGTCCGTCTTTGTCTCCGTCCTTGTCTCCGTCTGTGTCTCCGTCCGTGTCTTCTGCCCCTCTGTCTCGGTCGTTGTCTCATGCGCGTCTGTCTCTGTCTCTGTCTCTGGCTGTGTCTCTGCCTCTGTATCGGTCTCTGGCTTTGTCTCTGTCTCCATCTCTGTCTCTGTATCTGTCTCTGTCTCTGTCTCTGCGTCTGTCTTTGTCCCTGTCTCTGTCCCTGTCTCTGTCTCCGTCTCTGTCTCTGTCTCTGCCTCTGCCTCCGCCTCTGTCTCTGTCTCTGACTCTGTCTCTGTCTCTGTCTCTGCCTCTGCCTCTGCCTCTGTCTCTGTCTCTGTCTCTGTCTCTGTCTCTGTCTCTGTCCCTGTCTCTGCCTCTGTCTCTGTCCCTGTCCCTGGCTCCGTTTCTGTCTCTGTTTCTGCCCCTGTCTCTGTCTCTGTCCCTGTCTCTGTCTCTGTCTCGGTCTCTGTCTCCGTCTTTGTGTCCGTCTTTGTCTCCGTCCTTGTCTCCGTCCTTGTCTCCGTCTGTGTCTCCGTCCGTGTCTTCGGCCCCTCTGTCTCGGTCGTTGTCTCATGAGCGTCTGTCTCTGTCTCTGTCTCTGTATGTGTCTCTGCCTCTGTATCGGTCTCTGGCTTTGTCTCTGTCTCCATCTCTGTCTCTGTATCTGTCTCTGTCTCTGTCTCTGCCTCTGTCTTTGTCCCTGTCTCTGTCCCTGTCTCTGTCTCCGTCTCTGTCTCTGTCTCTGTCTCTGTCTCTGTCTCCGTCTCCGTCTTTGTCTCTGTCTCTGTCATTGGCTCCATCTCTGTCTCTGTCTCAGTCTCTGTCTCCGTCTCTGTCTCTGTCTCTGTCTCTGTCTCTGTTTCTGTCACTGTCTCTGTCTCTGTCTCTGTCTCTGTCTCTGTCTCTGTTTCCGTCTCTGTCGCTGCCTCTGTCTCTGTCTCCGTCTCTCTCCCTTTTCCTGTCTCTGTCTCTGTCTCTGTCTCTGTCTCTGTCTCTGCATCTGTCTCTGTCTGTGGCTCTGTCTTTGTGTCATGCGCCTCTGTCTTTGTCTCTGTCTGTGTCTCTGTCTGTGCCTCTGTCTCTGTCTCTGTTTCCGTCTCTGTCGCTGCCTCTGTCTCTGTCTCCGTCTCTCTCCCTTTTCCTGTCTCTGTCTCTGTCTCTGTCTCTGTCCCTGTCTCTGTCTCCGTCTCCGTCTCTGTCTCTGTCTCTGTCATTGGCTCCATCTCTGTCTCTGTCTCAGTCTCTGTCTCTGTGTCTGTCTCTGCCTCTGTCTCTGTCTCTGTCTCTGCCTCTGGTTCTGCCACTGTCTCCGTCCCCGTCTCTGTCTCCGTCTCCGTCTCTGTCTCTGTCTCTGTCTCTGTCTCTGTCTCTCTATCGGACTCTGTCTCCGTCTTTGTCTTCGTCGTCGTCTTCCTCTTTGTCTCCGTCTCTGTCTCTGTCTTTGTATCCGTCTTTGTCTCCGTCTATGTCACCGCCTTTGTCTCCGTCTTTGTCTCCGACTTTGTCTCCGTTTTTGTCTACGTCCTTGTCTCCGTCTTTGTCTCCGTCCACGTCTCCTGCCCCTCTGTCTCAGTCTCTGTCTCTGTCTCTGCCTCTGTCTCTGTCTCTGCATCTGTCTTTGTCTCATGCGCCTCTACCTTTGTCTCTGTCTGTGTCTCTGTCTGTGACTCTGTCTCTGTCTCTGTCTCTGTCTCTGTCTCTGTCTCTGTCTCTGTCTCTGTCTCTGTCTCTGTCTCTGTCTCTGTCTCTGTCTCTGTCTCTGTCTCTGTCTCTGTCTCTGTCTCTGTCTCTGTCTCTGTCTCTGTCCCTGCCTCTGTACCGGTCTCTGTCTCCGTCTTTGTCTTCCTCTTTGTCTCTGTCTTTGCCTCCGTCTTTGTCTCCTCCCCATCTGACTCCGTCTTTGTCACTGTCTCTGTCTCTGTCTCTGTCTCTGTGTCCGTCTCTTCCTCTGTCTGTGTCTCTGTCTCTGTCTCTGTCTCTGTCTCTGTCTCTGTCTCTGTCTCTGTCTCTGTCCCTATCCCTGTCTCTGGCTCTGTCTCTGTCTTTGTCTCCGTCTTTGTCTCCGTCCTTGCCTCCGTCTTTGTCTCCGTATTTGTCTCCGTCTGTGTCTCCATCTTTGTCTCCGCCTTTGTCTCCGTCTTTGTCTCCGTCGTCGTCTTCCTCTTCGTCTCCGTCTTTGTCTCCGTCTTTGTCACCGTCTTTGTCTCCGTCTTTGTCTCCGTCCACGTCTCCTGCCCCTCTGTCTCTGTGTCTGCCTCAGTCTCTGTCTCTGTCTCTGTCTTTGTCTCTGTCTCTGTCTCTGTCTCTGTCTGTGCCTCTGTCTCTGTCTCTGTTTCCGTCTCTGTCGCTGCCTCTGTCTCTGTCTCCGTCTCTCTCTCTTTTCCTGTCTCTGTCTCTGTCTCTGTCTCTGTCCCTGTCTCTGTCTCCGTCTCCGTCTCTGTCTCTGTCTCTGTCATTGGCTCCATCTCTGTCTCTGTCTCTGTCTCTGTCTCTGTCTCTGTCTCTGTCTCTGTCTCTGTCTCTGTCTCTGTCTCTGTCTCTGTCTCTGTCTCTGTCTCTGTCTCTGTCTCTGTCTCTGTCTCTGTCTCTGTCTCTGTCTCTGTCTCTGTCTCTGTCTCTGTCTCTGTCTCTGTCTCTGTCTCTGTCTCTGTCTCTGTCTCTGTCTCTGTCTCTGTCTCTGTCTCTGTCTCTGTCTCTGTCTCTGTCTCTGTCCCTGCCTCTGTACCGGTCTCAGTCTCCGTCTTTGTCTTCCTCTTTGTCTCTGTCTTTGCCTCCGTCTTTGTCTCCTCCCCATCTGACTCCGTCTTTGTCACTGTCTCTGTCTCTGTCTCTGTCTCTGTGTCCGTCTCTTCCTCTGTCTGTGTCTCTGTCTCTGTCTCTGTCTCTGTCTCTGTCTCTGTCTCTGTCTCTGTCTCTGTCCCTATCCCTGTCTCTGGCTCTGTCTCTGTCTTTGTCTCCGTCTTTGTCTCCGTCCTTGCCTCCGTCTTTGTCTCTGTATTTGTCTCCGTCTGTGTCTCCATCTTTGTCTCCGCCTTTGTCTCCGTCTTTGTCTCCGTCGTCGTCTTCCTCTTCGTCTCCGTCTTTGTCTCCGTCTTTGTCACCGTCTTTGTCTCCGTCTTTGTCTCCGTCCACGTCACCTGCCCCTCTGTCTCTGTGTCTGCCTCAGTCTCTGTCTCTGTCTCTGTCTTTGTCTCTGTCTCTGTCTCTGTCTCTGTCTGTGCCTCTGTCTCTGTCTCTGTTTCCGTCTCTGTCGCTGCATCTGTCTCTGTCTCCGTCTCTCTCTCTTTTCCTGTCTCTGTCTCTGTCTCTGTCTCTGTCCCTGTCTCTGTCTCCGTCTCCGTCTCTGTCTCTGTCTCTGTCATTGGCTCCATCTCTGTCTCTGTCTCAGTCTCTGTCTCTGTCTCTGTCTCTGCCTCTGCCTCTGCCTCTGCCTCTGTCTCTGTCCCCGTCTCTGTCTCCGTCTACGTCTCTGTCTCTGTCTCTGTCTCTGTCTCTGTCTCTGTCTCTCTATCGGACTCTGCCTCCGTCTTTGTCTTCGTCGTCGTCTTCCTCTTTGTCTCCGTCTCTGTCTCTGTCTTTGTATCCGTCTTTGCCTCCGTCTTTGTCACCGTCTTTGTCTCCGCCGTCGTCTTCCTCTCCGTCTCCGTCTTTGTCTCCGTCTTTGTCACCGTCTTTGTCTCCGCCGTCGTCTTCCTCTTCGTCTCCGTCTTTGTCTCCGTCTTTGTCACCGTCTTTGTCTCCGCCGTCGTCTTCCTCTTCGTCTCCGTCTTTGTGTCCGTCTTTGTCACCGTCTTTGTCTCCGTGTTTGTCTCCGCCTTTGTCTACGTCTTTGTGTCCGTCTTTGTCTCCGTCCATGTCTCCTGCCCCCCTGTCTCGGCCTTTGTCTCATGCGCCTCCGTCTCTGTCTCTGTCTGTGTCTATGTCTCTGTCTCTGCCTCTGTATCGGTCTCTGTCCCTGTCCCTGTCTCTGTCTCTGTCCCTGTCTCTGTCTCTGCCTCTGTCTCTGTCCCCTTCTCTGTCTCCGTCTCCGTCTCTGTCTCTGTGTCTGTGTCTGTCTCTGTCTCTGTCTCTGTCTGTGTCTCTGTCTCTGTCTCTGTCTCTGTCTCTCTCTCTGTCTCTGTATCGGACTCTGTCTCCGTCTTTGTCTTCGTTGTCGTCTTCCTCTTTGTCTCCATCTTTGTCTCCGTCTTTGTATCCGTATTTGTCTCCGTCTGTGTCTCCATCTTTGTCTCCGCCTTTGTCTCCGTCGTCGTCTTCCTCTTCGTCTCCGTCTTTGCCTCCGTCTTTGTCACCGTCTTTGTCTCCGTATTTGTCTCCGTCTGTGTCTCAATATTTGTCTCCGTCCTTGTCTCCGTCTTTGCCTCCGTCTTTGTCTCCGTATTTGTCTCCGCCTGTGTCTCCGTCTTTGTCTTCGCCTTTGTGTCCGTCTTTGTCTCTGTCGTCGTCTTCCTCCTCGTCTCCGTCTTGGTCTCCGTCTTTGTCTCCGTCCACGTCTCCTGCCCCTCTGTCTCTGTCTCTGTCTCAGTCCCTGTCTCTGTCTCTGTCTCTGTCTCTGTCTCTGTCCCTGTCTCTGTCTCTGCCTCTGTCTCTGTCCCTGTCCCTGTCTCCCTCTCCGCCGCTGTCTCTGTCTCTGTCTCTGTGTCCATCTCTGTCTCTGTCTCAGTCTCTGTCCCTGTCTCTGTCTCTGTCTGTGTCTCTGCCTCTGTCTCCGTCTCTGCCGCTGTCTGTGTCTCTGTCGCTGTCTCTGTCTCTGTCTCTGTCTCTCTCTCTGTCTCTGTATCGGACTCCGTCTCCGTCTTTGTCTTCGTTGTCGTCTTCCTCTTTGTCTCCATCTTTGTCTCCGTCTTTGTATCCGTATTTGTCTTCGTCTGTGTCTCCATCTTTGTCTCCGCCTTTGTCTCCGTCGTCGTCTTCCTCTGCGTCTGCGTCTTTGCCTCCGTCTTTGTCACCGTCTTTGTCTCCGTCTTTGTCTCCGTCTGTGTCTCAATATTTGTCTCCGTCTTTGTCTCCGTCTTTGTCTCTGTCGTCGTCTTCCTCCTCGTCTCCGTCTTTGTCTCCGTCTTTGTCTCTGTCTTTGTCTCCGTCCACGTCTCCTGCCCCTCTGTCTCTGTCTCTGTCTCAGTCCCTGTCTCTGTCTCTGTCTCTGTCTCTGTCTCTGTCCCTGTCTCTGTCTCTGCCTCTGTCTCTGTCCCCTTCTCTGTCTCCGTCTCCGTCTCTGTCTCTGTCTCTGTCATTGGCTCCATCTCTGTCTCTGTCTCAGTCTCTGTCTCTTTCTCTGTCTCTGTCTCTGTCTCTGTCTCTGTCCCTGTCTCTGTCTCTGTCTCGGTCTCTGTCTCCGTCTTTGTGTCCGTCTTTGTCTCCGTCCACGTCTCCTGCCCCTCTGTCTCTGTCTCTGTCTCAGTCTCCGTCTCTGTCTCTGTCTCTGTCTCTGTCTCTGTCTCTGTCTCTGCCTCTGTCTCTGTCCCTGTCTCTGTCTCCGTCTCCGTCTCTGTCTCTGTCTGTGCCATTGGCTCCATCTCTGTCTCTGTCTCAGTCTCTGTCTCTGTCTCTGTCTCTGTCTCTGTCTCTGGCTCTGTCTCTGTCTTAGTCTCCGTCTTTGTCTCCGTCTTTGTCTCCGTCGTCGTCTTCCTCTTCGTCTCCGTCTTTGTCTCCGTCTTTGTCACCGTCTTTGTCTCCGTCTTTGTCTCCGTCCACGTCTCCTGCCCCTCTGTCTCTGTGTCTGCCTCAGTCTCTGTCTCTGTCTCTGTCTCTGGCTTTGTCTCTGTCTCTGCCTCTGCCTCTGCCTCTGTCTCTGTCCCCGTCTCTGTCTCCGTCTACGTCTCTGTCTCTGTCTCTGTCTCTGTCTCTGTCTCTCTATCGGACTCTGTCTCCGCCTTTGTCTCCGTCTTTGTCTCCGTCGTCGTCTTCCTCTTCGTCTCCGTCTTTGTCTCCGTCTTTGTCACCGTCTTTGTCTCCGTCTTTGTCTCCGTCCACGTCTCCTGCCCCTCTGTCTCTGTGTCTGCCTCAGTCTCTGTCTCTGTCTCTGTCTTTGTCTCTGTCTCTGTCTCTGTCTGTGCCTCTGTCTCTGTCTCTGTTTCCGTCTCTGTCGCTGCCTCTGTCTCTGTCTCCGTCTCTCTCTCTTTTCCTGTCTCTGTCTCCGTCTCTGTCTCTGCCTCTGTCTCTGTCTCTGTCTCTGCCTCTGCCTCTGCCTCTGCCTCTGCCTCTGTCCCCGTCTCTGTCTCCGTCTCCGTCTCTGTCTCTGTCTCTGTCTCTGTCTCTGTCTCTGTCTCTCTATCGGACTCTGTCTCCGTCTTTGTCTTCGTCGTCGTCTTCCACTTTGTCTCCGTCTCTGTCTCTGTCTTTGTATCCGTCTTTGTCTCCGTCTTTGTCACCGTCTTTGTCTCCGCCGTCGTCTTCCTCTTCGTCTCCGTCTTTGTCTCCGTCTTTGTCACCGTCTTTGTCTCCGCCGTCGTCTTCCTCTTCGTCTCCGACTTTGTGTCCGTCTTTGTCACCGTCTTTGTCTCCGTGTTTGTCTTCGCCTTTGTCTACGTCTTTGTGTCCGTCTTTGTCTCCGTCCATGTCTCCTGCCCCCCTGTCTCGGCCTTTGTCTCATGCGCCTCTGTCTCTGTCTCTGTCTGTGTCTATGTCTCTGTCTCTGCCTCAGTATCGGTCTCTGTCCCTGTCCCTGTCTCTGTCTCTGTCTCTGTCCCTGTCTCTGTCTCTGTCCCTGTCTCTGTCTCTGTCTCTGTCCCCGTCTCTGTCTCCGTCACCGTCCCTGTCTCTGTCTCTGTCTCTGTCTCCGTCTTTGTCTCCGTCCTCGTCTTCCTCTTCGTCTCCGTCTTTGTCTCCGTCTATGTCACCGTCTTTGTCTCCGTCTTTGTCTCCGACTTTGTCTCCGTTTTTGTCTACGTCCTTGTCTCCGTCTTTGTCTCCGTCCACGTCTCCTGCCCCTCTGTCTCAGTCTCTGTCTCTGTCTCTGCCTCTGTCTCTGTCTCTGCATCTGTCTTTGTCTCATGCGCCTCTACCTTTGTCTCTGTCTGTGTCTCTGTCTGTGACTCTGTCTCTGTCTCTGTCTCTGTCTCTGTCTCTGTCTCTGTCTCTGTGTCTGTGTCTGTCTCTGTCTCTGTCTCTGTCTGTGTCTCTGTCTCTGTCTCTGTCTCTGTCTCTCTCTCTGTCTCTGTATCGGACTCTGTCTCCGTCTTTGTCTTCGTTGTCGTCTTCCTCTTTGTCTCCATCTTTGTCTCCGTCTTTGTATCCGTATTTGTCTCCGTCTGTGTCTCCATCTTTGTCTCCGCCTTTGTCTCCGTCGTCGTCTTCCTCTTCGTCTCCGTCTTTGCCTCCGTCTTTGTCACCGTCTTTGTCTCCGTATTTGTCTCCGTCTGTGTCTCAATATTTGTCTCCGTCTTTGTCTCCGTCTTTGTCTCCGTCTTTGTCTCCGTCCACGTCTCCTGCCCCTCTGTCTCTGTCTCTGTCTCAGTCCCTGTCTCTGTCTCAGTCCCTGTCTCTGTCTCTGTCTCTGTCTCTGTCCCTGTCTCTGTCTCTGCCTCTGTCTCTGTCCCCTTCTCTGTCTCCGTCTCTGTCTCTGTCTCTGTCATTGGCTCCATCTCTGTCTCTGTCTCAGTCTCTGTCTCTTTCTCTGTCTCTGTCTCTGTCTCTGTCCCTGTCTCTGTCTCTGTCTCGGTCTCTCTCTCCGTCTTTGTGTCCGTCTTTGTCTCCGTCCACGTCTCCTGCCCCTCTGTCTCTGTCTCTGTCTCAGTCTCCGTCTCTGTCTCTGTCTCTGTCTCTGTCTCTGTCTCTGTCTGTGCCTCCATCTTTGTCTCCGCCTTTGTCTCCGTCTTTGTCTCCGTCGTCGTCTTCCTCTTCGTCTCCGTCTTTGTCTCCGTCTTTGTCACCGTCTTTGTCTCCGTCTTTGTCTCCGTCCACGTCTCCTGCCCCTCTGTCTCTGTGTCTGCCTCAGTCTCTGTCCCCTTCTCTGTCTCCGTCTCCGTCTCTGTCTCTGTCTCTGTCATTGGCTCCATCTCTGTCTCTGTCTCAGTCTCTGTCTCTTTCTCTGTCTCTGTCTCTGTCTCTGTCTCTGTCTCTGTCCCTGTCTCTGTCTCTGTCTCGGTCTCTGTCTCCGTCTTTGTGTCCGTCTTTGTCTCCGTCCACGTCTCCTGCCCCTCTGTCTCTGTCTCTGCCTCTGTCTCTGTCTCTGTCTCTGCCTTCGCCTCTGCCTCTGTCTCTGTCCCCGTCTCTGTCTCCGTCTACGTCTCTGTCTCTGTCTCTGTCTCTGTCTCTGTCTCTCTATCGGACTCTGTCTCCGTCTTTGTCTTCGTCGTCGTCTTCCTCTTTGTCTCCGTCTCTGTCTCTGTCTTTGTATCCGTCTTTGTCTCCGTCTTTGTCACCGTCTTTGTCTCCGCCGTCGTCTTCCTCTTCGTCTCCGTCTTTGTGTCCGTCTTTGTCTCCGTCTTTGTCTCCGACTTTGTCTCCGTTTTTGTCTACGTCCTTGTCTCCGTCTTTGTCTCCGTCCACGTCTCCTGCCCCTCTGTCTCAGTCTCTGTCTCTGTCTCTGCCTCTGTCTCTGTCTCTGCATCTGTCTTTGTCTCATGCGCCTCTACCTTTGTCTCTGTCTGTGTCTCTGTCTGTGACTCTGTCTCTGTCTCTGTCTCTGTCTCTGTCTCTGTCTCTGTCCCTGTCTCTGTTTCTGCCTCTGTCTCTGTCTCCTTCTCTGTCTCCGTCTCCGTCTCTGTCTCTGTCTCTGTCATTGGCTCCATCTCTGTCTCTGTCTCAGTCTCTGTCTCTTTCTCTGTCTCTGTCTCTGTCTCTGTCTCTGTCCCTGTCTCTGTCTCTGTCTCGGTCTCTGTCTCCGTCTTTGTGTCCGTCTTTGTCTCCGTCCACGTCTCCTGCCCCTCTGTCTCTGTCTCTGCCTCTGTCTCTGTCTCTGTCTCTGCCTCTGCCTCTGCCTCTGTCTCTGTCCCCGTCTCTGTCTCCGTCTACGTCTCTGTCTCTGTCTCTGTCTCTGTCTCTGTCTCTGTCTCTCTATCGGACTCTGTCTCCGTCTTTGTCTTCGTCGTCGTCTTCCTCTTTGTCTCCGTCTCTGTCTCTGTCTTTGTATCCGTCTTTGTCTCCGTCTTTGTCACCGTCTTTGTCTCCGCCGTCGTCTTCCTCTTCGTCTCCGTCTTTGTGTCCGTCTTTGTCCCCGTCTTTGTCTCCGTGTTTGTCTCCGCCTTTGTCTACGTCTTTGTGTCCGTCTTTGTCTCCGACCACGTCTCCTGCCCCCCTGTCTCGGCCTTTGTCTCATGCGCCTCCGTCTCTGTCTCTGTCTCTGTCTCTGTCTCTGTCTCTGTCTCTGTCTCTGTCCCTGTCTCTGTCTCCGTCTGCGTCTCTGTCTCTGCCTCTGCCATTGGCTCCATCTCTGTCTCTGTCTCAGTCTCTGTCTCTGTCTCTGTCTCTGTCTCTGTCTCCGTCTCCGTCTCTGTCTCTGTGTCTGTGTCTGTCTCTGTCTCTGTCTCCGTCTGTGTCTCCATCTTTGTCTCCGCCTTTGTCTCCGTCTTTGTCTCCGTCGTCGTCTTCCTCTTCGTCTCCGTCTTTGTCTCCGTCTTTGTCACCGTCTTTGTCTCCGTCTTTGTCTCCGTCCACGTCTCCTGCCCCTCTGTCTCTGTGTCTGCCTCAGTCTCTGTCTCTGTCTCTGTCTCTGTCTTTGTCTCTCTCTCTGTCTCTGTCTGTGCCTCTGTCTCTGTCTCTGTTTCCGTCTCTGTCGCTGCCTCTGTCTCTGTCTCCGTCTCTCTCTCTTTTCCTGTCTCTGTCTCTGTCTCTGTCTCTGTCCCTGTCTCTGTCTCCGTCTCCGTCTCTGTCTCTGTCTCTGTCATTGGCTCCATCTCTGTCTCTGTCTCAGTCTCTGTCTCTGTCTCTGTCTCTGCCTCTGTCTCTGTCTCTGTCTCTGCCTCTGCCTCTGCCTCTGTCTCTGTCCCCGTCTCTGTCTCCGTCTACGTCTCTGTCTCTGTCTCTGTCTCTGTCTCTGTCTCTCTATCGGACTCTGTCTCCGCCTTTGTCTCCGTCTTTGTCTCCGTCGTCGTCTTCCTCTTCGTCTCCGTCTTTGTCTCCGTCTTTGTCACCGTCTTTGTCTCCGTCTTTGTCTCCGTCCACGTCTCCTGCCCCTCTGTCTCTGTGTCTGCCTCAGTCTCTGTCTCTGTCTCTGTCTCTGTCTTTGTCTCTGTCTCTGTCTCTGTCTGTGCCTCTGTCTCTGTCTCTGTTTCCGTCTCTGTCGCTGCCTCTGTCTCTGTCTCCGTCTCTCTCTCTTTTCCTGTCTCTGTCTCTGTCTCTGTCTCTGTCCCTGTCTCTGTCTCCGTCTCCGTCTCTGTCTCTGTCTCTGTCATTGGCTCCATCTCTGTCTCTGTCTCAGTCTCTGTCTCTGTCTCTGCCTCTGCCTCTGTCTCTGTCCCCGTCTCTGTCTCCGTCGCCGTCTCTGTCTCTGTCTCTGTCTCTGTCTCTGTCTCTGTCTCTGTCTCTGTCTCTCTATCGGACTCTGTCTCCGTCTTTGTCTTCGTCGTCGTCTTCCACTTTGTCTCCGTCTCTGTCTCTGTCTTTGTATCCGTCTTTGTCTCCGTCTTTGTCACCGTCTTTGTCTCCGCCGTTCGTCTTCCTCTTCGTCTCCGTCTTTGTCTCCGTCTTTGTCACCGTCTTTGTCTCCGCCGTCGTCTTCCTCTTCGTCTCCGTCTTTGTGTCCGTCTTTGTCACCGTCTTTGTCTCCGTGTTTGTCTTCGCCTTTGTCTACGTCTTTGTGTCCGTCTTTGTCTCCGTCCATGTCTCCTGCCCCCCTGTCTCGGCCTTTGTCTCATGCGCCTCTGTCTCTGTCTCTGTCTGTGTCTATGTCTCTGTCTCTGCCTCAGTATCGGTCTCTGTCCCTGTCACTGTCTCTGTCTCTGTCTCTGTCCCTGTCCCTGTCTCTGTCTCTGTCCCTGTCTCTGTCTCTGTCTCTGTCCCCGTCTCTGTCTCCGTCACCGTCCCTGTCTCTGTCTCTGTCTCTGTCTCCGTCTTTGTCTCCGTCCTCGTCTTCCTCTTCGTCTCCGTCTTTGTCTCCGTCTATGTCACCGTCTTTGTCTCCGTCTTTGTCTCCGACTTTGTCTCCGTTTTTGTCTACGTCCTTGTCTCCGTCTTTGTCTCCGTCCACGTCTCCTGCCCCTCTGTCTCAGTCTCTGTCTCTGTCTCTGCCTCTGTCTCTGTCTCTGCATCTGTCTTTGTCTCATGCGCCTCTACCTTTGTCTCTGTCTGTGTCTCTGTCTGTGACTCTGTCTCTGTCTCTGTCTCTGTCTCTGTCTCTGTCTCTGTCTCTGTCTCTGTCTCTGTCTCTGCCTCTGTCTCTGTCTCTGTCTCTGTCTCTGTCTCTGTCCCTGTCTCTGTCTCTGTCTCTGTCTCTGTCTCTGTCTCTGTCCCTGCTTCTGTCTCTGTCTGTGGCTCTGTTTTTGTCTCATGCGCCTCTGTCTTTGTCTCTGTCTGTGTCTCTGTCTGTGCCTCTGTCTCTGTCCCTGCCTCTGTATCGGTCTCTGTCTCCGTCTTTGTCTTCCTCTTTGTCTCTGTCTTTGCCTCCGTCTTTGTCTCCTCCCCATCTGTCTCCGTCTTTGTCACTGTCTCTGTCCCTGTCTCTGTCTCTGTGTCCGTCTCTTCCTCTGTCTGTGTCTCTGTCTCTGTCTCTGTCTCTGTCTCTGTCTCTGTCTCTGTCTCTGTCCCTATCCCTGTCTCTGTCTCTGTTCCCGTCCCTGTCTCCGTCTTTGTACCTGTCTTTGTCTCCGATTTTGTGTCCGTCTGTGTCTCCATCCTTGTCTCCGTCTTTGTCTACGTCTCGGTCTCCGTCTCTGTCTCCGTCTTTTTCTACGTCTTTGTCTCCGTCTTTGTCTCGTGCGCCTCTGTCTCTGTCTCTGTCTCTGTTTCTGTCTCTGTCTCTGTCTGTGTCTATGTCTCTGTCTCTGCCTCTGTATCGGTCTCCGTCCCTGTCCCTGTCTCTGTCTCTGTCTCTGTCCCTGTCTCTGTCTCTGCCTCTGTCTCTGTCCCCTTCTCCGTCTCCGTCTCCGTCTCTGTCTCTGTGTCTGTGTCTGTCTCTGTCTCTGTCTCTGTCTGTGCCTCTGTCTCTGTCTCTGTCTCTGTCTCTCTCTCTGTCTCTGTATCGGACTCTGTCTCCGTCTTTGTCTTCGTTGTCGTCTTCCTCTTTGTCTCCATCTTTGTCTCCGTCTTTGTATCCGTATTTGTCTCCGTCTGTGTCTCCATCTTTGTCTCCGCCTTTGTCTCCGTCGTCGTCTTCCTCTTCGTCTCCGTCTTTGCCTCCGTCTTTGTCACCGTCTTTGTCTCCGTATTCGTCTCCGTCTGTGTCTCAATATTTGTCTCCGTCTTTGTCTCCGTCTTTGTCTCCGTCTTTGTCTCCGTCGTTGTCTCCGTCCACGTCTCCTGCCCCTCTGTCTCTGTCTCTGTCTCAGTCCCTGTCTCTGTCTCTGTCTCTGTCTCTGTCCCTGTCTCTGTCTCTGCCTCTGTCTCTGTCCCCTTCTCTGTCTCCGTCTCTGTCTCTGTCTCTGTCATTGGCTCCATCTCTGTCTCTGTCTCAGTCTCTGTCTCTTTCTCTGTCTCTGTCTCTGTCTCTGTCCCTGTCTCTGTCTCTGTCTCGGTCTCTCTCTCCGTCTTTGTGTCCGTCTTTGTCTCCGTCCACGTCTCCTGCCCCTCTGTCTCTGTCTCTGTCTCAGTCTCCGTCTCTGTCTCTGTCTCTGTCTCTGTCTCTGTCTCTGTCTCTGTCCCTGTCTCTGTCTCCGTCTCCGTCTCTGTCTCTGTCTCTGCCATTGGCTCCATCTCTGTCTCTGTCTCAGTCTCTGTCTCTGTCTCTGTCTCTGTCTCTGTCTCTGGCTCTGTCTCTGTCTTTGTCTCCGTCTTTGTCTCCGTCCTTGCCTCCGTCTTTGTCTCCGTATTTGTCTCCGTCTGTGTCTCCATCTTTGTCTCCGCCTTTGTCTCCGTCTTTGTCTCCGTCGTCGTCTTCCTCTTCGTCTCCGTCTTTGTCTCCGCCTTTTGTCACCGTCTTTGTCTCCGTCTTTGTCTCCGTCCACGTCTCCTGCCCCTCTGTCTCTGTGTCTTCCTCAGTCTCTGTCTCTGTCTCTGTCTCTGTCTTTCTCTCTGTCTCTGTCTCTGTCTGTGCCTCTGTCTCTGTCTCTGTTTCCGTCTCTGTCGCTGCCTCTGTCTCTGTCTCCGTCTCTCTCTCTTTTCCTGTCTCTGTCTCTGTCTCTGTCTCTGTCCCTGTCTCTGTCTCCGTCTCCGTCTCTGTCTCTGTCTCTGTCATTGGCTCCATCTCTGTCTCTGTCTCAGTTTCTGTCTCTGTCTCTGTCTCTGCCTCTGTCTCTGTCTCTGTCTCTGCCTCTGCCTCTGCCTCTGTCTCTGTCCCCGTCTCTGTCTCCGTCTACGTCTCTGTCTCTGTCTCTGTCTCTGTCTCTGTCTCTGTCTCTGTCTCTGTCTCTGTCTCTGTCCCTATCCCTGTCTCTGTTTCTGTTCCCGTCCCTGTCTCCGTCTTTGTACCTGTCTTTGTCTCCGATCTTGTGTGCGTCTGTGTCTCCATCCTTGTCTCCGTCTTTGTCTACGTCTCGGTCTCCGTCTCTGTCTCCGTCTTTTTCTACGTCTTTGTCTCCGTCTTTGTCTCGTGCGCCTCTGTCTCTGTCTCTGTCTCTGTCTCCATCTCTGTCTCTGTCTGTGTCTATGTCTCTGTCTCTGCCTCTATATCGGTCTCCGTCCCTGTCCCTGTCTCTGTCTCTGTCTCTGTCCCTGTCTCTGTCTCTGCCTCTGTCTCTGTCCCCTTCTCTGTCTCCGTCTCCGTCTCTGTCTCTGTGTCTGTGTCTGTCTCTGTCTCTGTCTCTGTCTGTGTCTCTGTCTCTGTCTCTGTCTCTCTCTCTGTCTCTGTATCGGACTCTGTCTCCGTCTTTGTCTTCGTTGTCGTCTTCCTCTTTGTCTCCATCTTTGTCTCCGTCTTTGTATCCGTATTTGTCTCCGTCTGTGTCTCCATCTTCGTCTCCGCCTTTGTCTCCGTCGTCGTCTTCCTCTTCGTCTGCGTCTTTGCCTCCGTCTTTGTCACCGTCTTTGTCTCCGTATTTGTCTCCGTCTGTGTCTCAATATTTGTCTCCGTCTTTGTCTCCGTCTTTGCCTCCGTCTTTGTCTCCGTATTTGTCTCCGCCTGTGTCTCCGTCTTTGTCTTCACCTTTGTGTCCGTCTTTGTCTCTGTCGTCGTCTTCCTCCTCGTCTCCGTCTTTGTCTCCGTCTTTGTCTCCGTCTTTGTCTCCGTCCACGTCTCCTGCCCCTCTGTCTCTGTCTCTGTCTCAGTCCCTGTCTCTGTCTCTGTCTCTGTCTCTGTCCCTGTCTCTGTCTCTGCCTCTGTCTCTGTCCCCTTCTCTGTCTCCGTCTCCGTCTCTGTCCCTGTCTCTGTCATTGGCTCCATCTCTGTCTCTGTCTCAGTCTCTGCCTCTTTCTCCGTCTCTGTCTCTGTCTCTGTCCCTGTCTCTGTCTCTGTCTCGGTCTCTGTCTCCGTCTTTGTGTCCGTCTTTGTCTCCGTCCACGTCTCCTGCCCCTCTGTCTCTGTCTCTGTCTCAGTCTCCGTCTCTGTCTCTGGCTCTGTCTCTGTCTTTGTCTCCGTCTTTGTCTCCGTCCTTGCCTCCGTCTTTGTCTCCGTATTTGTCTCCGTCTGTGTCTCCATCTTTGTCTCCGCCTTTGTCTCCGTCTTTGTCTCCGTCGTCGTCTTCCTCTTCGTCTCCGTCTTTGTCTCCGTCTTTGTCACCGTCTTTGTCTCCGTCTTTGTCGCCGTCCACGTCTCCTGCACCTCTGTCTCTGTGTCTGCCTCAGTCTCTGTCTCTGTCTCTGTCTCTGTCTCTGTCTTTGTCTCTGTCTCTGTCTCTGTCTGTGCCTCTGTCTCTGTCTCTGTTTCCGTCTCTGTCGCTGCCTCTGTCTCTGTCTCCGTCTCTCTCTCTTTTCCTGTCTCTGTCTCTGTCTCTGTCTCTGTCCCTGTCTCTGTCTCCGTCTCCGTCTCTGCCTCTGCCTCTGTCTCTGTCCCCGTCTCTGTCTCCGTCTACGTCTCTGTCTCTGCCTCTGTCTCTGCCTCTGTCTCTGTCTCTGTCTCTGCCTCTGCCTCTGCCTCTGTCTCTGTCCCCGTCTCTGTCTCCGTCTACGTCTCTGTCTCTGTCTCTGTCTCTGTCTCTGTCTCTCTATCGGACTCTGTCTCCGTCTTTGTCTTCGTCGTCGTCTTCCTCTTTGTCTCCGTCTCTGTCTCTGTCTTTGTATCCGTCTTTGTCTCCGTCTTTGTCACCGTCTTTGTCTCCGCCGTCGTCTTCCTCTTCGTCTCCGTCTTTGTGTCCGTCTTTGTCCCCGTCTTTGTCTCCGTGTTTGTCTCCGCCTTTGTCTACGTCTTTGTGTCCGTCTTTGTCTCCGTCCATGTCTCCTGCCCCCCTGTCTCGGCCTTTGTCTCATGCGCCTCCGTCTCTGTCTCTGTCTGTGTCTATGTCTCTGTCTCTGCCTCAGTATCGGTCTCTGTCCCTGTCCCTGTCTCTGTCTCTGTCTCTGTCCCTGTCTCTGTCTCTGTCCCTGTCTCTGTCTCTGTCTCCGTCCCCGTCTCTGTCTCCGTCACCGTCCCTGTCTCTGTCTCTGTCTCTGTCTCCGTCTTTGTCTCCGTCCTCGTCTTCCTCTTCGTCTCCGTCTTTGTCTCCGTCTATGTCACCGTCTTTGTCTCCGTCTTTGTCTCCGACTTTGTCTCCGTTTTTGTCTACGTCCTTGTCTCCGTCTTTGTCTCCGTCCACGTCTCCTGCCCCTCTGTCTCAGTCTCTGTCTCTGTCTCTGCCTCTGTCTCTGTCTCTGCATCTGTCTTTGTCTCATGCGCCTCTACCTTTGTCTCTGTCTGTGTCTCTGTCTGTGACTCTGTCTCTGTCTCTGTCTCTGTCTCTGTCTCTGTCTCTGTCTCTGCCTCTGTCTCTGTCTCTGTCTCTGTCTCTGTCTCTGTCTCTGTCTCTGTCCCTGCTTCTGTCTCTGTCAGTGGCTCTGTTTTTGTCTCATGCGCCTCTGTCTTTGTCTCTGTCTGTGTCTCTGTCTGTGCCTCTGTCTCTGTCTCTGTCTTTGCCTCCGTCTTTGTCTCCTCCCCATCTGTCTCCGTCTTTGTCACTGTCTCTGTCTCTGTCTCTGTCTCTGTGTCCGTCTCTCCCTCTGTCTGTGTCTCTGTCTCTGTCTCTGTCTCTGTCTCTGTCTCTGTCTCTGTCTCTGTCTCTGTCTCTGTCTCTGTCCCTATCCCTGTCTCTGTCTCTGTTCCCGTCCCTGTCTCCGTCTTTGTCTCCGTCTTTGCCTCCGTCTTTGCCTCCGTATTTGTCTCCGTCTTTGTCTTCACCTTTGTGTCCGCCTTTGTCTCTGTCGTCGTCTTCCTCCTCGTCTCCGTCTTTGTCTCCGTCTTTGTCTCCGTCTTTGTCTCCGTCCACGTCTCCTGCCCCTCTGTCTCTGTCTCTGTCTCAGTCCCTGTCTCTGTCTCTGTCTCTGTCTCTGTCCCTGTCTCTGTCTCTGCCTCTGTCTCTGTCCCCTTCTCTGTCTCCGTCTCCGTCTCTGTCTCTGTCTCTGTCATTGGCTCCATCTCTGTCTCTGTCTCAGTCTCTGTCTCTGTCTCTGTCTCTGTCTCTGTCTTTGTCTCTGTCTCTGTCTCTGTCTGTGCCTCTGTCTCTGTCTCTGTTTCCGTCTCTGTCGCTGCCTCTGTCTCTGTCTCCGTCTCTCTCTCTTTTCCTGTCTCTGTCTCTGTCTCTGTCTCTGTCCCTGTCTCTGTCTCCGTCTCCGTCTCTGTCTCTGTCTCTGTCATTGGCTCCATCTCTGTCTCTGTCTCAGTCTCTGTCTCCGTCTCTATCTCTGCCTCTGTCTCTGTCTCTGTCTCTGCCTCTGCCTCTGCCTCTGTCTCTGTCCCCGTCTCTGTCTCCGTCTCCGTCTCCGTCTCTGTCTCTGTCTCTGTCTCTGTCTCTCTATCGGACTCTGTCTCCGTCTTTGTCTTCGTCGTCGTCTTCCTCTTTGTCTCCGTCTCTGTCTCTGTCTTTGTATCCGTCTTTGTCTCCGTCTTTGTCACCGCCTTTGTCTCCGTCTATGTCACCGTCTTTGTCTCCGTCTTTGTCTCCGACTTTGTCTCCGTTTTTGTCTACGTCCTTGTCTCCGTCTTTGTCTCCGTCCACGTCTCCTGCCCCTCTGTCTCAGTCTCTGTCTCTGTCTCTGCCTCTGTCTCTGTCTCTGCATCTGTCTTTGTCTCATGCGCCTCTACCTTTGTCTCTGTCTGTGTCTCTGTCTGTGACTCTGTCTCTGTCTCTGTCTCTGTCTCTGTCTCTGTCTCTGTCTCTGTCTCTGTCTCTGTCTCTGTCTCTGTCTCTGTCTCTGTCTCTGTCTCTGTCTCTGCCTCTGTCTCTGTCTCTGTCTCTGTCTCTGTCTCTGTCTCTGTCTCTGTCTCTGTCTCTGTCCCTGCTTCTGTCTCTGTCTGTGGCTCTGTTTTTGTCTCATGCGCCTCTGTCTTTGTCTCTGTCTGTGTCTCTGTCTGTGCCTCTGTCTCTGTCCCTGCCTCTGTATCGGTCTCTGTCTCCGTCTTTGTCTTCCTCTTTGTCTCTGTCTTTGCCTCCGTCTTTGTCTCCTCCCCATCTGTCTCCGTCTTTGTCACTGTCTCTGTCCCTGTCTCTGTCTCTGTGTCCGTCTCTTCCTCTGTCTGTGTCTCTGTCTCTGTCTCTGTCTCTGTCTCTGTCCCTATCCCTGTCTCTGTCTCTGTTCCCGTCCCTGTCTCCGTCTTTGTACCTGTCTTTGTCTCCGATTTTGTGTCCGTCTGTGTCTCCATCCTTGTCTCCGTCTTTGTCTACGTCTCGGTCTCCGTCTCTGTCTCCGTCTTTTTCTACGTCTTTGTCTCCGTCTTTGTCTCGTGCGCCTCTGTCTCTGTCTCTGTCTCTGTTTCTGTCTCTGTCTCTGTCTGTGTCTATGTCTCTGTCTCTGCATCTGCATCTGTATCGGTCTCCGTCCCTGTCCCTGTCTCTGTCTCTGTCTCTGTCCCTGTCTCTGTCTCTGCCTCTGTCTCTGTCCCCTTCTCTGTCTCCGTCTCCGTCTCTGTCTCTGTGTCTGTGTCTGTCTCTGTCTCTGTCTCTGTCTGTGTCTCTGCCTCTGTCTCCGTCTCTGTCTCTGTCTCTGTCTCTGTCTCTGTCTCTGTCTCTGTCTCTGTCTCTGCCTCTGTCTCTGTCCCTGTCTCTGCCTCCGTCTCCGTCTCTGTCTCTGTCTCTGCCATTGGCTCCATCTCTGTCTCTGTCTCAGTCTCTGTCTCTGTCTCTGTCTCTGTCTCTGTCTCTGGCTCTGTCTCTGTCTTTGTCTCCGTCTTTGTCTCCGTCCTTGCCTCCGTCTTTGTCTCCGTCTTTGTCTCCGTCCTTGCCTCCGTCTTTGTCTCCGTATTTGTCTCCGTCTGTGTCTCCATCTTTGTCTCCGCCTTTGTCTCCGTCTTTGTCTCCGTCGTCGTCTTCCTCTTCGTCTCCGTCTTTGTCTCCGCCTTTTGTCACCGTCTTTGTCTCCGTCTTTGTCTCCGTCCACGTCTCCTGCCCCTCTGTCTCTGTGTCTGCCTCAGTCTCTGTCTCTGTCTCTGTCTCTGTCTTTCTCTCTGTCTCTGTCTCTGTCTGTGCCTCTGTCTCTGTCTCTGTTTCCGTCTCTGTCGCTGCCTCTGTCTCTGTCTCCGTCTCTCTCTCTTTTCCTGTCTCTGTCTCTGTCTCTGTCTCTGTCCCTGTCTCTGTCTCCGTCTCCGTCTCTGTCTCTGTCTCTGTCATTGGCTCCATCTCTGTCTCTGTCTCAGTTTCTGTCTCTGTCTCTGTCTCTGCCTCTGTCTCTGTCTCTGTCTCTGCCTCTGCCTCTGCCTCTGTCTCTGTCCCCGTCTCTGTCTCCGTCTACGTCTCTGTCTCTGTCTCTGTCTCTGTCTCTGTCTCTGTCTCTGTCTCTGTCTCTGTCTCTGTCTCTGTCTTTGCCTCTGTCCCTATCCCTGTCTCTGTCTCTGTTCCCGTCCCTGTCTCCGTCTTTGTACCTGTCTTTGTCTCCGATTTTGTGTCCGTCTGTGTCTCCATCCTTGTCTCCGTCTTTGTCTACGTCTCGGTCTCCGTCTCTGTCTCCGTCTTTCTCTACGTCTTTGTCTCCGTCTTTGTCTCGTGCGCCTCTGTCTCTGTCTCTGTCTCTGTCTCCATCTCTGTCTCTGTCTGTGTCTATGTCTCTGTCTCTGCCTCTATATCGGTCTCCGTCCCTGTCCCTGTCTCTGTCTCTGTCTCTGTCCCTGTCTCTGTCTCTGCCTCTGTCTCTGTCCCCTTCTCTGTCTCCGTCTCCGTCTCTGTCTCTGTGTCTGTGTCTGTCTCTGTCTCTGTCTCTGTCTGTGTCTCTGTCTCTGTCTCTGTCTCTGTCTCTCTCTCTGTCTCTGTATCGGACTCTGTCTCCGTCTTTGTCTTCGTTGTCGTCTTCCTCTTTGTCTCCATCTTTGTCTCCGTCTTTGTATCCGTATTTGTCTCCGTCTGTGTCTCCATCTTCGTCTCCGCCTTTGTCTCCGTCGTCGTCTTCCTATTCGTCTGCGTCTATGCCTCCGTCTTTGTCACCGTCTTTGTCTCCGTATTTGTCTCCGTCTGTGTCTCAATATTTGTCTCCGTCTTTGTCTCCGTATTTGTCTCCGCCTGTGTCTCCGTCTTTGTCTTCACCTTTGTGTCCGTCTTTGTCTCTGTCGTCGTCTTCCTCCTCGTCTCCGTCTTTGTCTCCGTCTTTGTCTCCGTCCACGTCTCCTGCCCCTCTGTCGCTGTCTCTGTCTCAGTCCCTGTCTCTGTCTCTGTCTCTGTCTCTGTCCCTGTCTCTGTCTCTGCCTCTGTCTCTGTCCCCTTCTCTGTCTCCGTCTCCGTCTCTGTCCCTATCTCTGTCATTGGCTCCATCTCTGTCTCTGTCTCAGTCTCTGCCTCTTTCTCTGTCTCTGTCTCTGTCTCTGTCTCTGTCCCTGTCTCTGTCTCTGTCTCGGTCTCTGTCTCCGTCTTTGTGTCCGTCTTTGTCTCCGTCCACGTCTCCTGCCCCTCTGTCTCTGTCTCTGTCTCAGTCTCTGTCTCTGTCTCTGTCTCTGTCTCTGTCTCTGTCTCTGTCTCTGCCTCTGTCTCTGTCCCTGTCTCTGTCTCCGTCTCCGTCTCTGTCTCTGTCTCCGCCATTGCCTCCATCTCTGTCTCTGTCTCAGTCTCTGTCTCTGTCTCTGTCTCTGGCTCTGTCTCTGTCTTTGTCTCCGTCTTTGTCTCCGTCCTTGCCTCCGTCTTTGTCTCCGTATTTGTCTCCGTCTGTGTCTCCATCTTTGTCTCCGCCTTTGTCTCCGTCTTTGTCTCCGTCGTCGTCTTCCTCTTCGTCTCCGTCTTTGTCTCCGTCTTTGTCACCGTCTTTGTCTCCGTCTTTGTCGCCGTCCACGTCTCCTGCCCCTCTGTCTCTGTGTCTGCCTCAGTCTCTGTCTCTGTCTCTGTCTCTGTCTCTGTCTTTGTCTCTGTCTCTGTCTCTGTCTCTGTCTGTGCCTGTGTCTCTGTCTCTGTTTCCGTCTCTGTCGCTGCCTCTGTCTCTGTCTCCGTCTCTCTCTCTTTTCCTGTCTCTGTCTCTGTCTCTGTCTCTGTCCCTGTCTCTGTCTCCGTCTCCGTCTCTGCCTCTGCCTCTGTCTCTGTCCCCGTCTCTGTCTCCGTCTACGTCTCTGTCTCTGCCTCTGTCTCTGCCTCTGTCTCTGTCTCTGTCTCTGCCTCTGCCTCTGCCTTTGTCTCTGTCCCCGTCTCTGTCTCCGTCTACGTCTCTGTCTCTGTCTCTGTCTCTGTCTCTGTCTCTCTATCGGACTCTGTCTCCGTCTTTGTCTTCGTCGTTGTCTTCCTCTTTGTCTCCGTCTCTGTCTCTGTCTTTGTATCCGTCTTTGTCTCCGTCTTTGTCACCGTCTTTGTCTCCGCCGTTGTCTTCCTCTTCGTCTCCGTCTTTGTGTCCGTCTTTGTCCCCGTCTTTGTCTCCGTGTTTGTCTCCGCCTTTGTCTACGTCTTTGTGTCCGTCTTTGTCTCCGTCCATGTCTCCTGCCCCCCTGTCTCGGCCTTTGTCTCATGCGCCTCCGTCTCTGTCTCTGTCTCTGTCTCTGTCTCTGTCTCTGTCTCTGTCTCTGTCTCTGTCCCTATCCCTGTCTCTGTCTCTGTTCCCGTCCCTGTCTCCGTCTTTGTACCTGTCTTTGTCTCCGATTTTGTGTCCGTCTGTGTCTCCATCCTTGTCTCCGTCTTTGTCTACGTCTCGGTCTCCGTCTCTGTCTCCGTCTTTTCTACGCCTTTGTCTCCGTCTTTGCCTCGTGCGCCTCTGTCTCTGTCTCTGTCTCTGTCTCTGTCTCTGTCTCTGTCTCTGTCTCTGTCTGTGTCTATGTCTCTGTCTCTGCCTCTGTATCGGTCTCCGTCCCTGTCCCTCTCTCTGTCTCTGTCTCTGTCCCTGTCTCTGTCTCTGCCTCTGTCTCTGTCCCCTTCTCTGTCTCCGTCTCCGTCTCTGTCTCTGTCTCTGTCTTTGTCTCCGTCCCTGTCTCTGTCTCCGTCTGCGTCTCTGTCTCTGTCTCTGCCATTGGCTCCATCTCTGTCTCTGTCTCAGTCTCTGTCTCTGTCTCTGTCTCTGTCTCTGTCTTTGTCTCTGTCTCTGTCTCTGTCTGTGCCTCTGTCTCTGTCTCTGCCTCTGTCTCTGTCTCTGTCTCTGCCTCTGCCTCTGCCTCTGTCTCTGTCCCCGTCTCTGTCTCCGTCTCCGTCTCCGTCTCTGTCTCTGTCTCTGTCTCTGTCTCTCTATCGGACTCTGTCTCCGTCTTTGTCTTCGTCGTCGTATTCCTCTTTGTCTCCGTCTCTGTCTCTGTCTTTGTATCCGTCTTTGTCTCCGTCTTTGTCACCGTCTTTGTCTCCGCCGTCGTCTTCCTCTTCGTCTCCGTCTTTGTCTCCGTCTTTGTCACCGTCTTTGTCTCCGCCGTCGTCTTCCTCTTCGTCTCCGTCTTTGTGTCCGTCTTTGTCACCGTCTTTGTCACCGTGTTTGTCTTCGCCTTTGTCTACGTCTTTGTGTCCGTCTTTGTCTCCGTCCATGTCTCCTGCCCCCCTGTCTCGGCCTTTGTCTCATGCGCCTCCGTCTCTGTCTCTGTCTGTGTCTATGTCTCTGTCTCTGCCTCAGTATCGGTCTCTGTCCCTGTCCCTGTCTCTGTCTCTGTCTCTGTCCCTGTCTCTGTCTCTGTCCCTGTCTCTGTCTCTGTCTCCGTCCCCGTCTCTGTCTCCGTCACCGTCCCTGTCTCTGTCTCTGTCTCTGTCTCCGTCTTTGTCTCCGTCCTCGTCTTCCTCTTCGTCTCCGTCTTTGTCTACGTCTATGTCACCGTCTTTGTCTCCGTCTTTGTCTCCGACTTTGTCTCCGTTTTTGTCTACGACCTTGTCTCCGTCTTTGTCTCCGTCCACGTCTCCTGCCCCTCTGTCTCAGTCTCTGTCTCTGTCTCTGCCTCTGTCTCTGTCTCTGCATCTGTCTTTGTCTCATGCGCCTCTACCTTTGTCTCTGTCTGTGTCTCTGTCTGTGACTCTGTCTCTGTCTCTGTCTCTGTCTCTGTCTCTGTCTCTGTCTCTGTCTCTGTCTCTGTCTCTGTCTCTGTCTCTGTCTCTGTCTCTGTCTCTGTCTCTGTCTCTGTCTCTGTCTCTGTCTCTGTCTCTGTCCCTGCTTCTGTCTCTGTCAGTGGCTCTGTTTTTGTCTCATGCGCCTCTGTCTTTGTCTCTGTCTCTGTCTCTGTCTGTGCCTCTGTCTCTGTCTCTGTCCCTGCCTCTGTATCGGTCTCTGTCTCCGTCTTTGTCTTCCTCTTTGTCTCTGTCTTTGCCTCCGTCTTTGTCTCTTCCCCATCTGTCTCCGTCTTTGTCACTGTCTCTGTCTCTGTCTCTGTCTCTGTGTCCGTCTCTTCCTCTGTCTGTGTCTCTGTCTCTGTCTCTGTCTCTGTCTCTGTCTCTGTCTCTGTCCCTATCCCTGTCTCTGTCTCTGTTCCCGTCCCTGTCTCCGTCTTTGTCTCCGTCTTTGCCTCCGTCTTTGCCTCCGTATTTGTCTCCGTCTTTGTCTTCACCTTTGTGTCCGCCTTTGTCTCTGTCGTCGTCTTCCTCCTCGTCTCCGTCTTTGTCTCCGTCTTTGTCTCCGTCTTTGTCTCCGTCCACGTCTCCTGCCCCTCTGTCTCTGTCTCTGTCTCAGTCCCTGTCTCTGTCTCTGTCTCTGTCTCTGTCTCTGTCCCTGTCTCTGTCTCTGCCTCTGTCTCTGTCCCCTTCTCTGTCTCCGTCTCCGTCTCTGTCTCTGTCTCTGTCATTGGCTCCATCTCTGTCTCTGTCTCAGTCTCTGTCTCTGTCTCTGTCTCTGTCTCTGTCTTTGTCTCTGTCTCTGTCTCTGTCTGTGCCTCTGTCTCTGTCTCTGTTTCCGTCTCTGTCGCTGCCTCTGTCTCTGTCTCCGTCTCTCTCTCTTTTCCTGTCTCTGTCTCTGTCTCTGTCTCTGTCCCTGTCTCTGTCTCCGTCTCCGTCTCTGTCTCTGTCTCTGTCATTGGCTCCATCTCTGTCTCTGTCTTAGTCTCTGTCTCCGTCTCTGTCTCTGCCTCTGTCTCTGTCTCTGTCTCTGCCTCTGCCTCTGCCTCTGTCTCTGTCCCCGTCTTTGTCTCCGTCTCCGTCTCCGTCTCTGTCTCTGTCTCTGTCTCTGTCTCTGTCTCTCTATCGGACTCTGTCTCCGTCTTTGTCTTCGTCGTCGTCTTCCTCTTTGTCTCCGTCTCTGTCTCTGTCTTTGTATCCGTCTTTGTCTCCGTCTTTGTCACCGTCTTTGTCTCCGCCGTCGTCTTCCTCTTCGTCTCCGTCTTTGTCTCCGTGTTTGTCTTCGCCTTTGTCTACGTCTTTGTGTCCGTCTTTGTCTCCGTCCATGTCTCCTGCCCCCCTGTCTCGGCCTTTGTCTCATGCGCCTCTGTCTCTGTCTCTGTCTGTGTCTATGTCTCTGTCTCTGCCTCAGTATCGGTCTCTGTCCCTGTCCCTGTCTCTGCCTCTGCCTCTGTCCCTGTCTCTGTCTCTGTCCCTGTCTCTGTCTCTGTCTCTGTCCCCGTCTCTGTCTCCGTCACCGTCCCTGTCTCTGTCTCTGTCTCTGTCTCCGTCTTTGTCTCCGTCCTCGTCTTCCTCTTCGTCTCCGTCTTTGTCTCCGTCTATGTCACCGTCTTTGTCTCCGTCTTTGTCTCCGACTTTGTCTCCGTTTTTGTCTACGTCCTTGTCTCCGTCTTTGTCTCCGTCCACGTCTCCTGCCCCTCTGTCTCAGTCTCTGTCTCTGTCTCTGTCTCTGCCTCTGTCTCTGTCTCTGCATCTGTCTTTGTCTCATGCGCCTCTACCTTTGTCTCTGTCTGTGTCTCTGTCTGTGCCTCTGTCTCTGTCTCTGTCCCTGCCTCTTTATCGGTCTCTGTCTCCGTCTTTGTCTTCCTCTTTGTCTCTGTCTTTGCCTCCGTCTTTGTCTCCTACCCATCTGTCTCCGTCTTTGTCACTGTCTCTGTCTCTGTCTCTGTCTCTGTCTCTGTCTCTGTCTCTGTCTCTGTCCCTATCCCTGTCTCTGTCTCTGTTCCCGTCCCTGTCTCCGTCTTTGTACCTGTCTTTGTCTCCGATTTTGTGTCCGTCTGTGTCTCCATCCTTGTCTCCGTCTTTGTCTACGTCTCGGTCTCCGTCTCTGTCTCTGTGTCCGTCTCTTCCTCTGTCTGTGTCTCTGTCTCTGTCTCTGTCTCTGTCTCTGTCTCTGTCTCTGTCTCTGTCCCTATCCCTGTCTCTGTCTCTGTTCCCGTCCCTGTCTCCGTCTTTGTCTCCGTCTTTGCCTCCGTCTTTGCCTCCGTATTTGTCTCCGTCTTTGTCTTCACCTTTGTGTCCGCCTTTGTCTCTGTCGTCGTCTTCCTCCTCGTCTCCGTCTTTGTCTCCGTCTTTGTCTCCGTCTTTGTCTCCGTCCACGTCTCCTGCCCCTCTGTCTCTGTCTCTGTCTCAGTCCCTGTCTCTGTCTCTGTCTCTGTCTCTGTCTCTGTCCCTGTCTCTGTCTCTGCCTCTGTCTCTGTCCCCTTCTCTGTCTCCGTCTCCGTCTCTGTCTCTGTCTCTGTCATTGGCTCCATCTCTGTCTCTGTCTCAGTCTCTGTCTCTGTCTCTGTCTCTGTCTCTGTCTTTGTCTCTGTCTCTGTCTCTGTCTGTGCCTCTGTCTCTGTCTCTGTTTCCGTCTCTGTCGCTGCCTCTGTCTCTGTCTCCGTCTCTCTCTCTTTTCCTGTCTCTGTCTCTGTCTCTGTCTCTGTCCCTGTCTCTGTCTCCGTCTCCGTCTCTGTCTCTGTCTCTGTCATTGGCTCCATCTCTGTCTCTGTCTTAGTCTCTGTCTCCGTCTCTGTCTCTGCCTCTGTCTCTGTCTCTGTCTCTGCCTCTGCCTCTGCCTCTGTCTCTGTCCCCGTCTTTGTCTCCGTCTCCGTCTCCGTCTCTGTCTCTGTCTCTGTCTCTGTCTCTGTCTCTCTATCGGACTCTGTCTCCGTCTTTGTCTTCGTCGTCGTCTTCCTCTTTGTCTCCGTCTCTGTCTCTGTCTTTGTATCCGTCTTTGTCTCCATCTTTGTCACCGTCTTTGTCTCCGCCGTCGTCTTCCTCTTCGTCTCCGTCTTTGTCTCCGTGTTTGTCTTCGCCTTTGTCTACGTCTTTGTGTCCGTCTTTGTCTCCGTCCATGTCTCCTGCCCCCCTGTCTCGGCCTTTGTCTCATGCGCCTCTGTCTCTGTCTCTGTCTGTGTCTATGTCTCTGTCTCTGCCTCAGTATCGGTCTCTGTCCCTGTCCCTGTCTCTGCCTCTGCCTCTGTCCCTGTCTCTGTCTCTGTCCCTGTCTCTGTCTCTGTCTCTGTCCCCGTCTCTGTCTCCGTCACCGTCCCTGTCTCTGTCTCTGTCTCTGTCTCCGTCTTTGTCTCCGTCCTCGTCTTCCTCTTCGTCTCCGTCTTTGTCTCCGTCTATGTCACCGTCTTTGTCTCCGTCTTTGTCTCCGACTTTGTCTCCGTTTTTGTCTACGTCCTTGTCTCCGTCTTTGTCTCCGTCCACGTCTCCTGCCCCTCTGTCTCAGTCTCTGTCTCTGTCTCTGTCTCTGCCTCTGTCTCTGTCTCTGCATCTGTCTTTGTCTCATGCGCCTCTACCTTTGTCTCTGTCTGTGTCTCTGTCTGTGCCTCTGTCTCTGTCTCTGTCCCTGCCTCTGTATCGGTCTCTGTCTCCGTCTTTGTCTTCCTCTTTGTCTCTGTCTTTGCCTCCGTCTTTGTCTCCTACCCATCTGTCTCCGTCTTTGTCACTGTCTCTGTCTCTGTCTCTGTCTCTGTCTCTGTCTCTGTCTCTGTCTCTGTCTCTGTCCCTATCCCTGTCTCTGTCTCTGTTCCCGTCCCTGTCTCCGTCTTTGTACCTGTCTTTGTCTCCGATTTTGTGTCCGTCTGTGTCTCCATCCTTGTCTCCGTCTTTGTCTACGTCTCGGTCTCCGTCTCTGTCTCCGTCTTTTTCTACGTCTTTGTCTCCGTCTTTGTCTCGTGCGCCTCTGTCTCTGTCTCTGTCTCTGTCTCTGTCTGTGTCTATGTCTCTGTCTCTGCCTCTGTATCGGTCTCCGTCCCTGTCCCTGTCTCTGTCTCTGTCTCTGTCCCTGTCTCTGTCTCTGCCTCTGTCTCTGTCCCCTTCTCTGTCTCCGTCTCCGTCTCTGTCTCTGTGTCTGTGTCTGTCTCTGTCTCTGTCTCTGTCTGTGTCTCTGTCTCTGTCTCTGTCTCTGTCTCTGTCTCTGTCTCTCTCTCTGTCTCTGTATCGGACTCTGTCTCCGTCTTTGTCTTCGTTGTCGTCTTCCTCTTTGTCTCCATCTTTGTCTCCGTCTTTGTATCCGTATTTGTCTCCGTCTGTGTCTCCATCTTTGTCTCCGGCTTTGTCTCCGTCGTCGTCTTCCTCTTCGTCTCCGTCTTTGCCTCCGTCTTTGTCACCGTCTTTGTCTCCGTATTTGTCTCCGTCTGTGTCTCAATATTTGTCTCCGTCTTTGTCTCCGTCTTTGCCTCCGTCTTTGTCTCCGTATTTGTCTCCGCCTGTGTCTCCGTCTTTGTCTTCGCCTTTGTGTCCGTCTTTGTCTCTGTCGTCGTCTTCCTCCTCGTCTCCGTCCTTGTCTCCGTCTTTGTCTCCGTCCACGTCTCCTGCCCCTCTGTCTCTGTCTCTGTCTCAGTCCCTGTCTCTGTCTCTGTCTCTGTCTCTGTCCCTGTCTCTGTCTCTGCCTCTGTCTCTGTCCCTGTCCCTGTCTCCCTCTCCGCCGCTGTCTCTGTCTCTGTCTCTGTGTCCATCTCTGTCTCTGTCTCAGTCTCTGTCTCTGTCTCTGTCTCTGTCTGTGTCTCTGCCTCTGTCTCCGTCTCTGCCGCTGTCTGTGTCTCTGTCGCTGTCTCTGTGTCCGTCTCTTCCTCTGTCTGTGTCTCTGTCTCTGTCTCTGTCTCTGTCTCTGTCTCTGTCTCTGTCTCTGTCTCTGTCCCTATCCCTGTCTCTGTCTCTGTTCCCGTCCCTGTCTCCGTCTTTGTACCTGTCTTTGTCTCCGATTTTGTGTCCGTCTGTGTCTCCATCCTTGTCTCCGTCTTTGTCTACGTCTCGGTCTCCGTCTCTGTCTCCGTCTTTTTCTACGTCTTTGTCTCCGTCTTTGTCTCGTGCGCCTCTGTCCCTGTCTCTGTCTCTGTGTCTGTGTCTGTCTCTGTCTCCGTCTCCGTCTCTGTCTCTGTCTCTGCCATTGGCTCCATCTCTGTCTCTGTCTCAGTCTCTGTCTCTGTCTCTGTCTCTGTCTCTGTCTCTGTCTCTGGCTCTGTCTCTGTCTTTGTCTCCGTCTTTGTCTCCGTCCTTGCCTCCGTCTTTGTCTCCGTATTTGTCTCCGTCTGTGTCCCCATCTTTGTCTCCGCCTTTGTCTCCGTCTTTGTCTCCGTCGTCGTCTTCCTCTTCGTCTCCGTCTTTGTCTCCGTCTTTGTCACCGTCTTTGTCTCCGTCTTTGTCTCCGTCCACGTCTCCTGCCCCTCTGCCTCTGTGTCTGCCTCAGTCTCTGTCTCTGTCTCTGTCTCTGTCTTTGTCTCTGTCTCTGTCTCTGTCTGTGCCTCTGTCTCTGTCTCTGTTTCCGTCTCTGTCGCTGCCTCTGTCTCTGTCTCCGTCTCTCTCTCTTTTCCTGTCTCTGTCTCTGTCTCTGTCTCTGTCCCTGTCTCTGTCTCCGTCTCCGTCTCTGTCTCTGTCTCTGTCATTGGCTCCATCTCTGTCTCTGCCTCTGTATCGGTCTCTGTCCCTGTCCCTGTCTCTGTCTCTGCCTCTGTCCCTGTCTCTGTCTCTGTCCCTGTCTCTGTCTCTGTCTCTGTCCCTGTCTCTGTCTCCGTCACCGTCCCTGTCTCTGTCTCTGTCTCTGTCTCCGTCTTTGTCTCCGTCCTCGTCTTTCTCTTCGTCTCCGTCTTTGTCTCCGTCTATGTCACCGTCTTTGTCTCCGTCTTTGTCTCCGACTTTGTCTCCGTTTTTGTCTACGTCCTTGTCTCCGTCTTTGTCTCCGTCCACGTCTCCTGCCCCTCTGTCTCAGTCTCTGTCTCTGTCTCTGCCTCTGTCTCTGTCTCTGCATCTGTCTTTGTCTCATGCGCCTCTACCTTTGTCTCTGTCTGTGTCTCTATCTGTGACTCTGTCTCTGTCTCTGTCTCTGTCTCTGTCTCTGTCTCTGTCTCTGTCTCTGTCTCTGTCTCTGTCTCTGTCTCTGTCTCTGTCTCTGTCTCTGTCTCTGTCTCTGTCTCTGTCTCTGTCTCTGTCTCTGTCTCTGTCTCTGTCTCTGTCTCTGTCTCTGTCTCTGTCCCTGCCTCTGTATCGGTCTCTGTCTCCGTCTTTGTCTTCCTCTTTGTCTCTGTCTCTGTCTCCGTCTTTGTCTCCGTCCACGTCTCCTGCCCCTCTGTCACTGTCTCTGTCTCAGTCTCTGTCTTTGTCTCTGTCTCTGTCTCTGTCTCTGCCTCTGTCTCTGTTTCTGTCTCTGCCTCTGTCTCTGTCTCTGTCCCTGCCTCTGTATCGGTCTCTGTCTCCGTCTTTGTCTTCCTCTTTGTCTCTGTCTTTGCCTCCGTCTTTTTCTCCTCCCCATCTGTCTCCGTCTTTGTCACTGTCTCTGTCTCTGTCTCTGTCTCTGTGTCCGTCTCTTCCTCTGTCTGTGTCTCTGTCTCTGTCTCTGTCTCTGTCTCTGTCTCTGTCTCTGTCTCTGTCTCTGTCTCTGTCTCTGTCTCTGTCTCTGTCTCTGTCTCTGTCCCTATCCCTGTCTCTGTCTCTGTTCCCGTCCCTGTCTCCGTCTTTGTACCTGTCTTTGTCTCCGATTTTGTGTCCGTCTGTGTCTCCATTCTTGTCTCCGTCTTTGTCTACGTCTCGGTCTCCGTCTCTGTCTCCGTCTTTTTCTACGTCTTTGTCTCCGTCTTTGTCTCGTGCGCCTCTGTCTCTGTCTCTGTCTCTGTCTCTGTCTCTGTCTGTGTCTATGTCTCTGTCTCTGCCTCTGTATCGGTCTCCGTCCCTGTCCCTGTCTCTGTCTCTGTCTCTGTCCCTGTCTCTGTCTCTGCCTCTGTCTCTGTCCCCTTCTCTGTCTCCGTCTCCGTCTCTGTCTCTGTGTCTGTGTCTGTCTCTGTCTCTGTCTCTGTCTCTGTCCCTGCTTCTGTCTCTGTCTGTGGCTCTGTTTTTGTCTCATGCGCCTCTCTCTTTTTCTCTGTCTGTGTCTCTGTCTGTGCCTCTGTCACTGTCTCTGTCCCTGCCTCTGTATCGGTCTCTGTCTCCGTCTTTGTCTTCCTCTTTGTCTCTGTCTTTGTCTCCGTCTTTGTCTCCTCCCCATCTGTCTCCGTCTTTGTCACTGTCTCTGTCTCTGTCTCTGTCTCTGTGTCCGTCTCTTCCTCTGTCTGTGTCCCTATCCCTGTCTCTGTCTCTGTTCCCGTCCCTGTCTCCGTCTTTGTACCTGTCTTTGTCTCCGATTTTGTGTCCGTCTGTGTCTCCATCCTTGTCTCCGTCTTTGTCTACGTCTCGGTCTCCGTCTCTGTCTCTGTCTCTGTACCTGTCTCTGACTCTGCCTCTGTCTCTGTCTCTCTCTCTGTCTCTGTATCGGACTCTGTCTCCGTCTTTGTCTTCGTTGTCGTCTTCCTCTTTGTCTCCATCTTTGTCTCCGTCTTTGTCTCCGTATTTGTCTCCGTCTGTGTCTCCATCTTCGTCTCCGCCTTTGTCTCCGTCGTCGTCTTCCTCTTCGTCTCCGTCTTTGCCTCCGTCTTTGTCACCGTCCTTGTTTCCGTATTTGTCTCCGTCTGAGTCTCAATATTTGTCTCCGTCTTTGTCTCCGTCCTTGCCTCCGTCTTTGTCTCCGTATTTGTCTCCGCCTGTGTCTCCGTCTTTGTCTTCGCCTTTGTGTCCGTCTTTGTCTCTGTCGTCGTCTTCCTCCTCGTCTCCGTCTTTGTCTCCGTCTTTGTCTCCGTCTTTGTCTCCGTCCACGTCTCCTGCCCCTCTGTCTCTGTCTCTGTCTCAGTCCCTGTCTCTGCCCCTGTCTCAGTCTCTGTCTCTGTCTCTGTCTCTGTCTGTGTCTCTGCCTCTGTCTCCGTCTCTGCCGCTGTCTGTGTCTCTGTCGCTGTCTCTGTCTCTGTCTCTGTCTATGTCTCTGTCTGTGTCTCTGTCTCCGTCTCCGTCTCTGTCTCTGTCTCTGTCTCTGTCTCTTTCTCCATCTCTGTCTCTGTCTCTGTCTCTGTCTCTGTCTCTCTCACTGTCTCTGTCTCTGTCTCTGTCTCTGCATCTGTCTCCGTCTCTGCCGCTGTCTGTGTCTCTGTCGCTGTCTCTGTCTCCGTCTCTGTCTTCGTCTCTGTCTCCGTCTTTGTCTCTGTCTTTGTCTCCGTATTTGTCTCCGTCTGTGTCTCCATATTTGTCTCCGTCTTTGTCTCCGTCTTTGCCTCCGTCTTTGTCTCCGTATTTGTCTCCGTCTGTGTCTCCATATTTGTCGCCGCCTTTGTCTCCGTCTTTGTCTCCGTCGTCGTCTTCCTCTTCGTCTCCGTCTTCGTCTCCGTCTTTGTCACCGTCTTTGTCTCCGTCTTTGTCTCCGTCCACGTCTCCTGCCCCTCTGTCACTGTCTCTGTCTCTGTCTCAGTCTCTGTCTTTGTCTCTGTCTCTGTCTCTGTCTCTGTCTCTGTCTCTGTCTCTCTTTCTGTCTCTGCCTCTGTCTCTGTCTCTGTCTCTGTCTCTGTCTCTGTCTCTTTCCCTGTCTCTGTCTCTGTCTCTGTCTCTGTCTCTGTCTCTGTCCCTTTCTCTGTCTCTGCCTCTGTTCCCTTCTCTGTCTCCGCCTCTGCCTCTGTCTCCGTCTTTGTCTCCATCTTTGTCTCCGTCTTAGTCTCCGTCTTTGTCACCGTCCTTTTCTCCGTCGTCGTCTTCCTCTTCGTCTCCGTCCTTGTCTCCGTCTTTGTCACCGTCGTTGTCTCCGTCTTTGTCTACGTCTTTGTCTACTTCTTTGTCTCCGTCTTTGTCTCCGTCTTTGTCTCTGTCTCTGTCTCTGTCTCTGTCTCTGTCTCTGTTTCTGTCTCTGTCTCTGTCTCTGTCTCTGTCTCTGTCTCTGCCTCTGCCTCTGCCTCTGTCTCTGTCTCTGTCTCTGTCTCTGTCTCTGTCTCTGTCTCTGCCTCTGTCTCTGTCCCTGTCCCTGGCTCCGTTTCTGTCTCTGTTTCTGCCCCTGCCTCTGTCTCTGTCCCTGTCTCTGTCTCTGTCTCGGTCTCTGTCTCCGTCTTTGTGTCCGTCTTTGTCTCCGTCCTTGTCTCCGTCTGTGTCTCCGTCCGTGTCTCCTGCCCCTCTGTCTCTGTCGTTGTCTCATGCGCGTCTGCCTCTCTCTCTGTCTCTGTCTGTGTCTCTGCCTCTGTATCGGTCTCTGCCTTTGTCTCTGTCTCTGTCTCTGTCTCTGTCTCTGTCTCTGTCTCTGTCTCTGTCTCTGTCTCTGTCTCTGTCTCTGTCTCTGCCTCTGCTTCTGCCTCTGTCTCTGTCTCTGTCTCTGTCTCTGTCTCTGTCTCTGTCTCTGTCTCTGTCTCCGTCTCCGTCTTTGTCTCTGTCTCTGTCATTGGCTCCATCTCTGTCTCTGTCTCAGTCTCTGTCTCCGTCTCTGTCTCTGTCTCTGTCTCTGTTTCTGTCACTGTCTCTGTCTCTGTCTCTGTCTCTGTCTCTGTCTCTGTCTCTGTCTCTGTCTCTGTCTCTGTCACTGTCTCTGTCTCTGTCTCTGTCTCTGTCCTGTCTCTGTCTCTGTCTCTGCCTCTGTCTCTGTCTGTGGCTCTGTCTTTGTGTCATGCGCCTCTGTCTTTGTCTCTGTCTGTGTCTCTGTCTGTGCCTCTGTCTCTGTCTCTGTTTCCGTCTCTGTCGCTGCCTCTGTCTCTGTCTCCGTCTCTCTCTCTTTTCCTGTCGCTGTCTCTGTCTCTGTCTCTGTCCCTGTCTCTGTCTCCGTCCCCGTCTCTGTCTCTGTCTCTGTCATTGGCTCCATCTCTGTCTCTGTCTCTGTCTCTGTCTCAGTCTCTGTCTCTGTCTCTGTCTCTGTCTGTGTCTCTGCCTCTGTCTCCGTCTCTGCCGCTGTCTGTGTCTCTGTCGCTGTCTCTGTCTCTGTCTATGTCTCTGTCTGTGTCTCTGTCTCCGTCTCCGTCTCTGTCTCTGTCTCTGTCTCTGTTTCTTTCTCCATCTCTGTCTCTGTCTCTGTCTCTGTCTCTGTCTCTGTCTCTGTCTCTGTGTCCGTCTCTTCCTCTGTCTGTGTCTCTGTCTCTGTCTCTGTCTCTGTCTCCGTCTCTGTCTCTGTCTCTGTCCCTATCCCTGTCTCTGTCTCTGTTCCCCTCTCTGTCTCCGTCTTTGTACCTGTCTTTGTCTCCGATTTTGTGTCCGTCTGTGTCTCCATCCTTGTCTCCGTCTTTGTCTACGTCTCGGTCTCCGTCTCTGTCTCCGTCTTTTTCTACGTCTTTGTCTCCGTCTTTGTCTCGTGCGCCTCTGTCTCTGTCTCTGTCTCTGTCTCTGTCTGTGTCTATGTCTCTGTCTCTGCCTCTGTATCGGTCTCCGTCCCTGTCCCTGTCTCTGACTCTGTCTCTGTCCCTGTCTCTGTCTCTGCCTCTGTCTCTGTCCCCTTCTCTGTCTCCGTCTGCGTCTCTGTCTCTGTGTCTGTGTCTGTCTCTGTCTCTGTCTCTGTCTCTGTCTGTGTCTCTGTCTCTGTCTCCGTCTCTGTCTCTGTCTCTGTCTCTGTCTCTGTCTCTGTATCGGACTCTGTCTCCGTCTTTGTCTTCGTTGTCGTCTTCCTCTTTGTCTCCATCTTTGTCTCCGTCTTTGTCTACGTCTCGGTCTCCGTCTCTGTCTCCGTCTTTTTCTACGTCTTTGTCTCCGTCTTTGTCTCGTGCGCCTCTGTCTCTGTCTCTGTCTCTGTCTCTGTCTCTGTCTGTGTCTATGTCTCTGTCTCTGCCTCTGTATCGGTCTCCGTCCCTGTCCCTGTCTCTGTCTCTGTCTCTGTCCCTGTCTCTGTCTCTGCCTCTGTCTCTGTCCCCTTCTCTGTCTCCGTCTCCGTCTCTGTCTCTGTGTCTGTGTCTGTCTCTGTCTCTGTCTCTGTCTCTGTCCCTGCTTCTGTCTCTGTCTGTGGCTCTGTTTTTGTCTCATGCGCCTCTCTCTTTTTCTCTGTCTGTGTCTCTGTCTGTGCCTCTGTCACTGTCTCTGTCCCTGCCTCTGTATCGGTCTCTGTCTCCGTCTTTGTCTTCCTCTTTGTCTCTGTCTTTGTCTCCGTCTTTGTCTCCTCCCCATCTGTCTCCGTCTTTGTCACTGTCTCTGTCTCTGTCTCTGTCTCTGTGTCCGTCTCTTCCTCTGTCTGTGTCCCTATCCCTGTCTCTGTCTCTGTTCCCGTCCCTGTCTCCGTCTTTGTACCTGTCTTTGTCTCCGATTTTGTGTCCGTCTGTGTCTCCATCCTTGTCTCCGTCTTTGTCTACGTCTCGGTCTCCGTCTCTGTCTCTGTCTCTGTACCTGTCTCTGACACTGCCTCTGTCTCTGTCTCTCTCTCTGTCTCTGTATCGGACTCTGTCTCCGTCTTTGTCTTCGTTGTCGTCTTCCTCTTTGTCTCCATCTTTGTCTCCGTCTTTGTCTCCGTATTTGTCTCCGTCTGTGTCTCCATCTTCGTCTCCGCCTTTGTCTCCGTCGTCGTCTTCCTCTTCGTCTCCGTCTTTGCCTCCGTCTTTGTCACCGTCCTTGTTTCCGTATTTGTCTCCGTCTGAGTCTCAATATTTGTCTCCGTCTTTGTCTCCGTCCTTGCCTCCGTCTTTGTCTCCGTATTTGTCTCCGCCTGTGTCTCCGTCTTTGTCTTCGCCTTTGTGTCCGTCTTTGTCTCTGTCGTCGTCTTCCTCCTCGTCTCCGTCTTTGTCTCCGTCTTTGTCTCCGTCTTTGTCTCCGTCCACGTCTCCTGCCCCTCTGTCTCTGTCTCTGTCTCAGTCCCTGTCTCTGCCCCTGTCTCAGTCTCTGTCTCTGTCTCTGTCTCTGTCTGTGTCTCTGCCTCTGTCTCCGTCTCTGCCGCTGTCTGTGTCTCTGTCGCTGTCTCTGTCTCTGTCTCTGTCTATGTCTCTGTCTGTGTCTCTGTCTCCGTCTCCGTCTCTGTCTCTGTCTCTGTCTCTGTCTCTTTCTCCATCTCTGTCTCTGTCTCTGTCTCTGTCTCTGTCTCTCTCACTGTCTCTGTCTCTGTCTCTGTCTCTGCATCTGTCTCCGTCTCTGCCGCTGTCTGTGTCTCTGTCGCTGTCTCTGTCTCCGTCTCTGTCTTCGTCTCTGTCTCCGTCTTTGTCTCTGTCTTTGTCTCCGTATTTGTCTCCGTCTGTGTCTCCATATTTGTCTCCGTCTTTGTCTCCGTCTTTGCCTCCGTCTTTGTCTCCGTATTTGTCTCCGTCTGTGTCTCCATATTTGTCGCCGCCTTTGTCTCCGTCTTTGTCTCCGTCGTCGTCTTCCTCTTCGTCTCCGTCTTCGTCTCCGTCTTTGTCACCGTCTTTGTCTCCGTCTTTGTCTCCGTCCACGTCTCCTGCCCCTCTGTCACTGTCTCTGTCTCTGTCTCAGTCTCTGTCTTTGTCTCTGTCTCTGTCTCTGTCTCTGTCTCTGTCTCTGTCTCTCTTTCTGTCTCTGCCTCTGTCTCTGTCTCTGTCTCTGTCTCTGTCTCTTTCCCTGTCTCTGTCTCTGTCTCTGTCTCTGTCTCTGTCTCTGTCCCTTTCTCTGTCTCTGCCTCTGTTCCCTTCTCTGTCTCCGCCTCTGCCTCTGTCTCCGTCTTTGTCTCCATCTTTGTCTCCGTCTTAGTCTCCGTCTTTGTCACCGTCCTTTTCTCCGTCGTCGTCTTCCTCTTCGTCTCCGTCCTTGTCTCCGTCTTTGTCACCGTCGTTGTCTCCGTCTTTGTCTACGTCTTTGTCTACTTCTTTGTCTCCGTCTTTGTCTCCGTCTTTGTCTCTGTCTCTGTCTCTGTCTCTGTCTCTGTCTCTGTTTCTGTCTCTGTCTCTGTCTCTGTCTCTGTCTCTGTCTCTGCCTCTGCCTCTGCCTCTGTCTCTGTCTCTGTCTCTGTCTCTGTCTCTGTCTCTGTCTCTGCCTCTGTCTCTGTCCCTGTCCCTGGCTCCGTTTCTGTCTCTGTTTCTGCCCCTGCCTCTGTCTCTGTCCCTGTCTCTGTCTCTGTCTCGGTCTCTGTCTCCGTCTTTGTGTCCGTCTTTGTCTCCGTCCTTGTCTCCGTCTGTGTCTCCGTCCGTGTCTCCTGCCCCTCTGTCTCTGTCGTTGTCTCATGCGCGTCTGCCTCTCTCTCTGTCTCTGTCTGTGTCTCTGCCTCTGTATCGGTCTCTGCCTTTGTCTCTGTCTCTGTCTCTGTCTCTGTCTCTGTCTCTGTCTCTGTCTCTGTCTCTGTCTCTGTCTCTGTCTCTGTCTCTGCCTCTGCTTCTGCCTCTGTCTCTGTCTCTGTCTCTGTCTCTGTCTCTGTCTCTGTCTCTGTCTCTGTCTCTGTCTCCGTCTCCGTCTTTGTCTCTGTCTCTGTCATTGGCTCCATCTCTGTCTCTGTCTCAGTCTCTGTCTCCGTCTCTGTCTCTGTCTCTGTCTCTGTTTCTGTCACTGTCTCTGTCTCTGTCTCTGTCTCTGTCTCTGTCTCTGTCTCTGTCTCTGTCTCTGTCTCTGTCACTGTCTCTGTCTCTGTCTCTGTCTCTGTCCTGTCTCTGTCTCTGTCTCTGCCTCTGTCTCTGTCTGTGGCTCTGTCTTTGTGTCATGCGCCTCTGTCTTTGTCTCTGTCTGTGTCTCTGTCTGTGCCTCTGTCTCTGTCTCTGTTTCCGTCTCTGTCGCTGCCTCTGTCTCTGTCTCCGTCTCTCTCTCTTTTCCTGTCGCTGTCTCTGTCTCTGTCTCTGTCCCTGTCTCTGTCTCCGTCCCCGTCTCTGTCTCTGTCTCTGTCATTGGCTCCATCTCTGTCTCTGTCTCTGTCTCTGTCTCAGTCTCTGTCTCTGTCTCTGTCTCTGTCTGTGTCTCTGCCTCTGTCTCCGTCTCTGCCGCTGTCTGTGTCTCTGTCGCTGTCTCTGTCTCTGTCTATGTCTCTGTCTGTGTCTCTGTCTCCGTCTCCGTCTCTGTCTCTGTCTCTGTCTCTGTTTCTTTCTCCATCTCTGTCTCTGTCTCTGTCTCTGTCTCTGTCTCTGTCTCTGTCTCTGTGTCCGTCTCTTCCTCTGTCTGTGTCTCTGTCTCTGTCTCTGTCTCTGTCTCCGTCTCTGTCTCTGTCTCTGTCCCTATCCCTGTCTCTGTCTCTGTTCCCCTCTCTGTCTCCGTCTTTGTACCTGTCTTTGTCTCCGATTTTGTGTCCGTCTGTGTCTCCATCCTTGTCTCCGTCTTTGTCTACGTCTCGGTCTCCGTCTCTGTCTCTGTCTTTTTCTACGTCTTTGTCTCCGTCTTTGTCTCGTGCGCCTCTGTCTCTGTCTCTGTCTCTGTCTCTGTCTGTGTCTATGTCTCTGTCTCTGCCTCTGTATCGGTCTCCGTCCCTGTCCCTGTCTCTGACTCTGTCTCTGTCCCTGTCTCTGTCTCTGCCTCTGTCTCTGTCCCCTTCTCTGTCTCCGTCTGCGTCTCTGTCTCTGTGTCTGTGTCTGTCTCTGTCTCTGTCTCTGTCTCTGTCTGTGTCTCTGTCTCTGTCTCCGTCTCTGTCTCTGTCTCTGTCTCTGTCTCTGTCTCTGTATCGGACTCTGTCTCCGTCTTTGTCTTCGTTGTCGTCTTCCTCTTTGTCTCCATCTTTGTCTCCGTCTTTGTCTCCGTATTTGTCTCCGTCTGCGTCTCCATCTTCGTCTCCGCCTTTGTCTCCGTCGTCGTCTTCCTCTTCGTCTCCGTCTTTGCCTCCGTCTTTGTCACCGTCTTTGTCTCCGTATTTGTCTCCGTCTTTGTCTCCGTCCACGTCTCCTGCCCCTCTGTCACTTTCTCTGTCTCTGTCTCTGTCTCTGTCTCTGTCTCTGTCTCTGTTTCTGTCTCTGCCTCTGTCTCTGTCTCTGTCTCTGTCTCTTTCCCTGTCTCTGTCTCTGTCTCTGTCTCTGTCTCTGTCTCTGTCTCTGTCCCTATCCCTGTCTCTGTCTCTGTTCCCGTCCCTGTCTCCGTCTTTGTACCTGTCTTCGTCTCCGATTTTGTGTCCGTCTGTGTCTCCATCCTTGTCTCCGTCTTTGTCTACGTCTCGGTCTCCGTCTCTGTCTCTGTCTCTGTACCTGTCTCTGTCTCTGCCTCTGTCTCTGTCCCCTTCTCTGTCTCCGTCTCCGTCTCTGTCTCTGTGTCTGTGTCTGTCTCTGTCTCTGTCTCTGTCTGTGTCTCTGTCTCTGTCTCTGTCTCTGTCTCTCTCTCTGTCTCTGTATCGGACTCTGTCTCCGTCTTTGACTTCGTTGTCGTCTTCCTCTTTGTCTCCATCTTTGTCTCCGTCTTTGTCTCCGTATTTGTCTCCGTCTGTGTCTCCGTCTTCGTCTCCGCCTTTGTCTCCGTCGTCGTCTTCCTCTTCGTCCCCGTCTTTGCCTCCGTCTTTGTCACCGTCCTTGTCTCCGTATTTGTCTCCGTCTGAGTCTCAATATTTGTCTCCGTCTTTGTCTCCGTCCTTGCCTCCGTCTTTGTCTCCGTATTTGTCTCCGCCTGTGTCTCCGTCTTTGTCTTCGCCTTTGTGTCCGTCTTTGTCTCTGTCGTCGTCTTCCTCCTCGTCTCCGTCTTTGTCTCCGTCTTTGTCTCCGTCTTTGTCTCCGTCCACGTCTCCTGCCCCTCTGTCTCTGTCTCTGTCTCAGTCCCTGTCTCTGTCTCTGTCTCAGTCTCTGTCTCTGTCTCTGTCTCTGTCTGTGTCTCTGCCTCTGTCTCCGTCTCTGCCGCTGTCTCTGTCGCTGTCTCTGTCTCTGTCTCTGTCTCTGTCTATGTCTCTGTCTGTGTCTCTGTCTCCGTCTCCGCCTCTGTCTCTGTCTCTGTCTCTGTCTCTTTCTCCATCTCTGTCTCTGTCTCTGTCTCTGTCTCTGTCTCTCTCACTGTCTCTGTCTCTGTCTCTGTCTCTGCGTCTGTCTCCGTCTCTGCCGCTGTCTGTGTCTCTGTCGCTGTCTCTGTCTCCGTCTCTGTCTTCGTCTCTGTCTCCGTCTTTGTCTCTGTCTTTGTCTCCGTATTTGTCTCCGTCTGTGTCTCCATATTTGTCTCCGTCTTTGTCTCCATCTTTGTCGCCGCCTTTGTCTCCGTCTTTGTCTCCGTCGTCGTCTTCCTCTTCGTCTCCGTCTTCGTCTCCGTCTTTGTCACCGTCTTTGTCTCCGTCTTTGTCTCCGTCCACGTCTCCTGCCCCTCTGTCACTGTCTCTGTCTCAGTCTCTGTCTTTGTCTCTGTCTCTGTCTCTGTCTCTGTCTCTGTCTCTGCCTCTGTCTCTGTTTCTGTCTCTGCCTCTGTCTCTGTCTCTGTCCCTGCCTCTGTATCGGTCTCTGTCTCCGTCTTTGTCTTCCTCTTTGTCTCTGTCTTTGCCTCCGTCTTTGTCTCCTCCCCATCTGTCTCCGTCTTTGTCACTGTCTCTGTCTCTGTCTCTGTCTCTGTGTCCGTCTTTTCCTCTGTCTGTGTCTCTGTCTCTGTCTCTGTCTCTGTCTCTGTCTCTGTCTCTGTCTCTGTCTCTGTCTCTGTCCCTATCCCTGTCTCTGTCTCTGTTCCCGTCCCTGTCTCCGTCTTTGTACCTGTCTTTGTCTCCGATTTTGTGTCCGTCTGTGTCTCCATTCTTGTCTCCGTCTTTGTCTACGTCTCGGTCTCCGTCTCTGTCTCCGTCTTTTTCTACGTCTTTGTCTCCGTCTTTGTCTCGTGCGCCTCTGTCTCTGTCTCTGTCTCTGTCTCTGTCTGTGTCTATGTCTCTGTCTCTGCCTCTGTATCGGTCTCCGTCCCTGTCCCTGTCTCTGTCTCTGTCTCTGTCCCTGTCTCTGTCTCTGCCTCTGTCTCTGTCCCCTTCTCTGTCTCCGTCTCCGTCTCTGTCTCTGTGTCTGTGTCTGTCTCTGTCACTGTCTCTGTCTGTGTCTCTGTCTCTGCCTCTGTCTCTGTCTCTCTCTCTGTCTCTGTATCGGACTCTGTCTCCGTCTTTGTCTTCGTTGTCGTCTTCCTCTTTGTCTCCATCTTTGTCTCCGTCTTTGTCTCCGTATTTGTCTCCGTCTGTGTCTCCATCTTTGTCTCCGCCTTTGTCTCCGTTGTCGTCTTCCTCTTCGTCTCCGTCTTTGCCTCCGTCTTTGTCACCGTCTTTGTCTCCGTATTTGTCTCCGTCTGTGTCTCAATATTTGTCTCCGTCTTTGTCTCCGTCTTTGCCTCCGTCTTTGTCTCCCTATTTGTCTCCGCCTGTGTCTCCGTCTTTGTCTTCGCCTTTGTGTCCGTCTTTGTCTCTGTCGTCGTCTTCCTCCTCGTCTCCGTCTTTGTCTCCGTCTTTGTCTCCGTCCACGTCTCCTGCCCCTCTGTCGCTGTCTCTGTCTCAGTCCCTGTCTCTGTCTCTGTCTCTGTCTCTGTCCCTGTCTCTGTCTCTGCCTCTGTCTCTGTCCCTGTCCCTGTCTCCCTCTCCGCCTCTGTCTCTGTCTCTGTCTCTGTGTCCATCTCTGTCTCTGTCTCAGTCTCTGTCTCTGTCTCTGTCTCTGTCTCTGTCTGTGTCTCTGCCTCTGTCTCCGTCTCTGCCGCTGTCTGTGTCTCTGTCGCTGTCTCTGTCTCTGTCTCTGTCTATGTCTCTGTCTGTGTCTCTGTCTCTGTCTCTGTCTCTGTCTCTGTCTCTGTCTCTGTCTCTGTCTCCGTCTCTGTCTCTGTCTCTGTCTCTGTCTCTGTCTCTGTCTCTGTCTCTGTCTCTGTCTCTGTCTCTGTCTCTGTCTCTGTCTCTGTATCTGTCCCTGCTTCTGTCTCTGTCTGTGGCTCTGTTTTTGTCTCATGCGCCTCTCTCTTTGTCTCTGTCTGTGTCCCTGTCTGTGCCTCTGTCTCTGTCTCTGTCCCTGCCTCTGTATCGGTCTCTGTCTCCGTCTTTGTCTTCCTCTTTGTCTCTGTCTTTGTCTCCGTCTTTGTCTCCTCCCCATCTGTCTCCGTCTTTGTCACTGTCTCTGTCTCTGTCTCTGTCTCTGTGTCCGTCTCTTCCTCTGTCTGTGTCTCTGTCTCTGTCTCTGTCTCTGTCTCTGTCTCTGTCCATACCCCTGTCTCTGTCTCTGTTCCCGTCCCTGTCTCTGTCTTTGTACCTGTCTTTGTCTCCGATTTTGTGTCCGCCTGTGTCTCCATCCTTGTCTCCGTCTTTGTCTACGTCTCGGTCTCCGTCTCTGTCTCCGTCTTTTTCTACGTCTTTGTCTCCGTCTTTGTCTCGTGCGCCTCTGTCTCTGTCTCTGTCTCTGTCTCTGTCTCTGTCTCTGTCTGTGTCTATGTCTCTGTCTCTGCCTCTGTATCGGTCTCCGTCCCTGTCCCTGTCTCTGTCTCTGTCTCTGTCACTGTCTCTGTCTCTGCCTCTGTCTCTGTCCCCTTCTCTGTCTCCGTCTCCGTCTCTGTCTCTGTGTCTGTGTCTGTCTCTGTCTCTGTCTCTGTCTCTGTCTCTGTCTGTGTCTCTGTCTCTGTCTCTGTCTCTGTCTCTCACGCTGTCTCTGTATCGGACTCTGTCTCCGTCTTTGTCTCTGTCTTTGTCTCCGTATTTGTCTCCGTCTGTGTCTCCATATTTGTCTCCGTCTTTGTCTCCGTCTTTGCCTCCGTCTTTGTCTCCGTATTTGTCTCCGTCTGTGTCTCCATCTTTGTCGCCGACTTTGTCTCCGTCTTCGTCTCCGTCGTCGTCTTCCTCTTCGTCTCCGTCTTCGTCTCCGTCTTTGTCACCGTCTTTGTCTCCGTCTTTGTCTCCGTCCACGTCTCCTGCCCCTCTGTCACTGTCTCTGTCTCAGTCTCTGTCTTTGTCTCTGTCTCTGTCTCTGTCTCTGTCTCTGTCTCTGTTTCTGTCTCTGCCTCTGTCTCTGTCTCTCTCTCTGTCTCTTTCCCTGTCTCTGTCTCTGTCTCTGTCTCTGTCTCTGTCTCTGTCTCTGTCTCTGTCCCTATCCCTGTCTCTGTCTCTGTTCCCGTCCCTGTCTCCGTCTTTGTACCTGTCTTTGTCTCCGATTTTGTGTCCGTCTGTGTCTCCATCCTTGTCTCCGTCTTTGTCTACGTCTCGGTCTCCGTCTCTGTCTCTGTCTCTGTACCTGTCTCTGACTCTGCCTCTGTCTCTGTCTCTCTCTCTGTCTCTGTATCGGACTCTGTCTCCGTCTTTGTCTTCGTTGTCGTCTTCCTCTTTGTCTCCATCTTTGTCTCCGTCTTTGTCTCCGTATTTGTCTCCGTCTGTGTCTCCATCTTCGTCTCCGCCTTTGTCTCCGTCGTCGTCTTCCTCTTCGTCTCCGTCTTTGCCTCCGTCTTTGTCACCGTCCTTGTCTCCGTATTTGTCTCCGTCTGAGTCTCAATATTTGTCTCCGTCTTTGTCTCCGTCCTTGCCTCCGTCTTTGTCTCCGTATTTGTCTCCGCCTGTGTCTCCGTCTTTGTCTTCGCCTTTGTGTCCGTCTTTGTCTCTGTCGTCGTCTTCCTCCTCGTCTCCGTCTTTGTCTCCGTCTTTGTCTCCGTCTTTGTCTCCGTCCACGTCTCCTGCCCCTCTGTCTCTGTCTCTGTCTCAGTCCCTGTCTCTGCCCCTGTCTCAGTCTCTGTCTCTGTCTCTGTCTCTGTCTGTGTCTCTGCCTCTGTCTCCGTCTCTGCCGCTGTCTGTGTCTCTGTCGCTGTCTCTGTCTCTGTCTCTGTCTATGTCTCTGTCTGTGTCTCTGTCTCCGTCTCCGTCTCTGTCTCTGTCTCTGTCTCTGTCTCTTTCTCCATCTCTGTCTCTGTCTCTGTCTCTGTCTCTGTCTCTCTCACTGTCTCTGTCTCTGTCTCTGTCTCTGCATCTGTCTCCGTCTCTGCCGCTGTCTGTGTCTCTGTCGCTGTCTCTGTCTCCGTCTCTGTCTTCGTCTCTGTCTCCGTCTTTGTCTCTGTCTTTGTCTCCGTATTTGTCTCCGTCTGTGTCTCCATATTTGTCTCCGTCTTTGTCTCCGTCTTTGCCTCCGTCTTTGTCTCCGTATTTGTCTCCGTCTGTGTCTCCATCTTTGTCGCCGCCTTTGTCTCCGTCTTTGTCTCCGTCGTCGTCTTCCTCTTCGTCTCCGTCTTCGTCTCCGTCTTTGTCACCGTCTTTGTCTCCGTCTTTGTCTCCGTCCACGTCTCCTGCCCCTCTGTCACTGTCTCTGTCTCAGTCTCTGTCTTTGTCTCTGTCTCTGTCTCTGTCTCTGTCTCTGTCTCTGTCTCTGTCTCTCTTTCCGTCTCTGCCTCTGTCTCTGTCTCTGTCTCTGTCTCTGTCTCTTTCCCTGTCTCTGTCTCTGTCTCTGTCTCTGTCTCTGTCTCTGTCCCTTTCTCTGTCTCTGCTTCTGTTCCCTTCTCTGTCTCCGCCTCTGCCTCTGTCTCCGTCTTTGTCTCCATCTTTGTCTCCGTCTTAGTCTCCGTCTTTGTCACCGTCCTTTTCTCCGTCGTCGTCTTCCTCTTCGTCTCCGTCCTTGTCACCGTCTTTGTCACCGTCGTTGTCTCCGTCTTTGTCTACGTCTTTGTCTACTTCTTTGTCTCCGTCTTTGTCTCCGTCTTTGTCTCTGTCTCTGTCTCTGTCTCTGTCTCTGTTTCTGTCTCTGTCTCTGTCTCTGTCTCTGTCTCTGTCTCTGCCTCTGCCTCTGCCTCTGTCTCTGTCTCTGTCTCTGTCTCTGTCTCTGTCTCTGTCTCTGCCTCTGTCTCTGTCCCTGTCCCTGGCTCCGTTTCTGTCTCTGTTTCTGCCCCTGCCTCTGTCTCTGTCCCTGTCTCTGTCTCTGTCTCGGTCTCTGTCTCCGTCTTTGTGTCCGTCTTTGTCTCCGTCCTTGTCTCCGTCTGTGTCTCCGTCCGTGTCTCCTGCCCCTCTGTCTCTGTCGTTGTCTCATGCGCGTCTGCCTCTCTCTCTGTCTCTGTCTGTGTCTCTGCCTCTGTATCGGTCTCTGCCTTTGTCTCTGTCTCTGTCTCTGTCTCTGTCTCTGTCTCTGTCTCTGTCTCTGTCTCTGTCTCTGTCTCTGCCTCTGCCTCTGCCTCTGTCTCTGTCTCTGTCTCTGTCTCTGTCTCTGTCTCTGTCTCTGTCTCTGTCTCTGTGTCTGCCTCTGTCTTTGTCCCTGTCTCTGTCCCTGTCTCTGTCTCCGTCTCTGTCTCTGTCTCTGTCTCTGTCTCCGTCTCCGTCTTTGTCTCTGTCTCTGTCATTGGCTCCATCTCTGTCTCTGTCTCAGTCTCTGTCTCCGTCTCTGTCTCTGTCTCTGTCTCTGTTTCTGTCACTGTCTCTGTCTCTGTCTCTGTCTCTGTCTCTGTCTCTGTCTCTGTCTCTGTCTCTGTCTCTGTCACTGTCTCTGTCTCTGTCTCTGTCTCTGTCCTGTCTCTGTCTCTGTCTCTGCCTCTGTCTCTGTCTGTGGCTCTGTCTTTGTGTCATGCGCCTCTGTCTTTGTCTCTGTCTGTGTCTCTGTCTGTGCCTCTGTCTCTGTCTCTGTTTCCGTCTCTGTCGCTGCCTCTGTCTCTGTCTCCGTCTCTCTCTCTTTTCCTGTCTCTGTCTCTGTCTCTGTCTCTGTCTCTGTCCCTGTCTCTGTGTCCGTCCCCGTCTCTGTCTCTGTCTCTGTCATTGGCTCCATCTCTGTCTCTGTCTCTGTCTCTGTCTCAGTCTCTGTCTCTGTCTCTGTCTCTGTCTGTGTCTCTGCCTCTGTCTCCGTCTCTGCCGCTGTCTGTGTCTCTGTCGCTGTCTCTGTCTCTGTCTATGTCTCTGTCTGTGTCTCCGTCTCCGTCTCCGTCTCTGTCTCTGTCTCTGTCTCTGTTTCTTTCTCCATCTCTGTCTCTGTCTCTGTCTCTGTCTCTGTCTCTGTCTCTGTCTCTGTGTCCGTCTCTTCCTCTGTCTGTGTCTCTGTCTCTGTCTCTGTCTCTGTCTCCGTCTCTGTCTCTGTCTCTGTCCCTATCCCTGTCTCTGTCTCTGTTCCCCTCTCTGTCTCCGTCTTTGTACCTGTCTTTGTCTCCGATTTTGTGTCCGTCTGTGTCTCCATCCTTGTCTCCGTCTTTGTCTACGTCTCGGTCTCCGTCTCTGTCTCCGTCTTTTTCTACGTCTTTGTCTCCGTCTTTGTCTCGTGCGCCTCTGTCTCTGTCTCTGTCTCTGTCTCTGTCTGTGTCTATGTCTCTGTCTCTGCCTCTGTATCGGTCTCCGTCCCTGTCCCTGTCTCTGTCTCTGTCTCTGTCCCTGTCTCTGTCTCTGCCTCTGTCTCTGTCCCCTTCTCTGTCTCCGTCTGCGTCTCTGTCTCTGTGTCTGTGTCTGTCTCTGTCTCTGTCTCTGTCTCTGTCTGTGTCTCTGTCTCTGTCTCCGTCTCTGTCTCTGTCTCTGTCTCTGTCTCTGTCTCTGTATCGGACTCTGTCTCCGTCTTTGTCTTCGTTGTCGTCTTCCTCTTTGTCTCCATCTTTGTCTCCGTCTTTGTCTCCGTATTTGTCTCCGTCTGCGACTCCATATTCGTCTCCGCCTTTGTCTCCGTCGTCGTCTTCCTCTTCGTCTCCGTCTTTGCCTCCGTCTTTGTCACCGTCTTTGTCTCCGTATTTGTCTCCGTCTTTGTCTCCGTCTTTGTCTCCGTCCACGTCTCCTGCCCCTCTGTCACTCTCTCTGTCTCTGTCTCTGTCTCTGTCTCTGTCTCTGTTTCTGTCTCTGCCTCTGTCTCTGTCTCTGTCTCTGTCTCTTTCCCTGTCTCTGTCTCTGTCTCTGTCTCTGTCTCTGTCTCTGTCTCTGTCTCTGTCCCTATCCCTGTCTCTGTCTCTGTTCCCGTCCCTGTCTCCGTCTTTGTACCTGTCTTTGTCTCCGATTTTGTGGCCGTCTGTGTCTCCATCCTTGTCTCCGTCTTTGTCTACGTCTCGGTCTCCGTCTCTGTCTCTGTCTCTGTACCTGTCTCTGTCTCTGCCTCTGTCTCTGTCCCCTTCTCTGTCTCCGTCTCCGTCTCTGTCTCTGTGTCTGTGTCTGTCTCTGTCTCTGTCTCTGTCTCTGTCTCTCTCTCTGTCTCTGTATCGGACTCTGTCTCCGTCTTTGACTTCGTTGTCGTCTTCCTCTTTGTCTCCATCTTTGTCTCCGTCTTTGTCTCCGTATTTGTCTCCGTCTGTGTCTCCATCTTCGTCTCCGCCTTTGTCTCCGTCGTCGTCTTCCTCTTCGTCTCCGTCTTTGCCTCCGTCTTTGTCACCGTCCTTGTCTCCGTATTTGTCTCCGTCTGAGTCTCAATATTTGTCTCCGTCTTTGTCTCCGTCCTTGCCTCCGTCTTTGTCTCCGTATTTGTCTCCGCCTGTGTCTCCGTCTTTGTCTTCGCCTTTGTGTCCGTCTTTGTCTCTGTCGTCGTCTTCCTCCTCGTCTCCGTCTTTGTCTCCGTCTTTGTCTCCGTCTTTGTCTCCGTCCACGTCTCCTGCCCCTCTGTCTCTGTCTCTGTCTCAGTCCCTGTCTCTGTCTCTGTCTCAGTCTCTGTCTCTGTCTCTGTCTCTGTCTGTGTCTCTGCCTCTGTCTCCGTCTCTGCCGCTGTCTGTGTCTCTGTCGCTGTCTCTGTCTCTGTCTCTGTCTATGTCTCTGTCTGTGTCTCTGTCTCCGTCTCCGTCTCTGTCTCTGTCTCTGTCTCTGTCTCTTTCTCCATCTCTGTCTCTGTCTCTGTCTCTGTCTCTGTCTCTCTCACTGTCTCTGTCTCTGTCTCTGTCTCTGCGTCTGTCTCCGTCTCTGCCGCTGTCTGTGTCTCTGTCGCTGTCTCTGTCTCCGTCTCTGTCTTCGTCTCTGTCTCCGTCTTTGTCTCTGTCTTTGTCTCCGTATTTGTCTCCGTCTGTGTCTCCATATTTGTCTCCGTCTTTGTCTCCGTCTTTGCCTCCGTCTTTGTCTCCGTATTTGTCTCCGTCTGTGTCTCCATCTTTGTCGCCGCCTTTGTCTCCGTCTTTGTCTCCGTCGTCGTCTTCCTCTTCGTCTCCGTCTTCGTCTCCGTCTTTGTCACCGTCTTTGTCTCCGTCTTTGTCTCCGTCCACGTCTCCTGCCCCTCTGTCACTGTCTCTGTCTCAGTCTCTGTCTTTGTCTCTGTCTCTGTCTCTGTCTCTGTCTCTGTCTCTGCCTATGTCTCTGTTTCTGTCTCTGCCTCTGTCTCTGTCTCTGTCCCTGCCTCTGTATCGGTCTCTGTCTCCGTCTTTGTCTTCCTCTTTGTCTCTGTCTTTGCCTCTGTCTTTGTCTCCTCCCCATCTGTCTCCGTCTTTGTCACTGTCTCTGTCTCTGTCTCTGTCTCTGTGTCCGTCTCTTCCTCTGTCTGTGTCTCTGTCTCTGTCTCTGTCTCTGTCTCTGTCTCTGTCTCTGTCTCTGTCTCTGTCTCTGTCTCTGTCCCTATCCCTGTCTCTGTCTCTGTTCCCGTCCCTGTCTCCGTCTTTGTACCTGTCTTTGTCTCCGATTTTGTGTCCGTCTGTGTCTCCATTCTTGTCTCCGTCTTTGTCTACGTCTCGGTCTCCGTCTCTGTCTCCGTCTTTTTCTACGTCTTTGTCTCCGTCTTTGTCTCGTGCGCCTCTGTCTCTGTCTCTGTCTCTGTCTCTGTCTGTGTCTATGTCTCTGTCTCTGCCTCTGTATCGGTCTCCGTCCCTGTCCCTGTCTCTGTCTCTGTCTCTGTCCCTGTCTCTGTCTCTGCCTCCGTCTCTGTCCCCTTCTCTGTCTCCGTCTCCGTCTCTGTCTCTGTGTCTGTGTCTGTGTCTGTCTCTGTCTCCGTCTCTGTCTGTGTCTCTGTCTCTGCCTCTGTCTCTGTCTCTCTCTCTGTCTCTGTATCGGACTCTGTCTCCGTCTTTGTCTTCGTTGTCGTCTTCCTCTTTGTCTCCATCTTTGTCTCCGTCTTTGTCTCCGTATTTGTCTCCGTCTGTGTCTCCATCTTTGTCTCCGCCTTTGTCTCCGTCTTTGTCTCCGTATTTTTCTCCGCCTGTGTCTCCGTCTTTGTCTTCGCCTTTGTGACCGTCTTTGTCTCTGTCGTCGTCTTCCTCCTCGTCTCCGTCTTTGTCTCCGTCTTTGTCTCCGTCCACGTCTCCTGCCCCTCTGCCTCTGTCTCTGTCTCAGTCCCTGTCTCTGTCTCTGTCTCAGTCTCTGTCTCTGCCTCTGTCTCTGTCTGCGTCTCTGCCTCTGTCTCCGTCTCTGCCGCTGTCTGTGTCTCTGTCGCTGTCTCTGTCTCTGTCTCTGTCTATGTCTCTGTCTGTGTCTCTGTCTCCGTCTCCGTCTCTGTCTCTGTCTCTGTCTCTGTCTCTGTCTCTTTCTCCATCTCTGTCTCTGTCTCTGTCTCTGTCTCTGTCTCTCTCACTGTCTCTGTCTCTGTCTCTGTCTCTGCGTCTGTCTCCGTCTCTGCCGCTGTCTGTGTCTCTGTCGCTGTCTCTGTCTCCCTCTCTGTCTTCGTCTCTGTCTCCGTCTTTGCCTCTGTCTTTGTCTCCGTATTTGTCTCCGTCTGTGTCTCCATATTTGTCTCCGTCTTTGTCTCCGTCTTTGCCTCCGTCTTTGTCTCCGTATTTGTCTCCGTCTGTGTCTCCATCTTTGTCGCCGCCTTTGTCTCCGTCTTTGTCTCCGTCGTCGTCTTCCTCTTCGTCTCCGTCTTCGTCTCCGTCTTTGTCACCGTCTTTGTCTCCGTCTTTGTCTCCGTCCACGTCTCCTGCCCCTCTGTCACTGTCTCTGTCTCAGTCTCTGTCTTTGTCTCTGTCTCTGTCTCTGTCTCTGTCTCTGTCTCTGTCTCTGCCTCTGTCTCTGTTTCTGTCTCTGCCTCTGTCTCTGTCTCTGTCCCTGCCTCTGTATCGGTCTCTGTCTCCGTCTTTGTCTTCCTCTTTGTCTCTGTCTTTGCCTCCGTCTTTGTCTCCTCCCCATCTGTCTCCGTCTTTGTCACTGTCTGTGTCTCTGTCTCTGTCTCTGTGTCCGTCTTTTCCTCTGTCTGTGTCTCTGTCTCTGTCTCTGTCTCTGTCTCTGTCTCTGTCTCTGTCTCTGTCTCTGTCTCTGTCTCTGTCCCTATCCCTGTCTCTGTCTCTGTTCCCGTCCCTGTCTCCGTCTTTGTACCTGTCTTTGTCTCCGATTTTGTGTCCGTCTGTGTCTCCATTCTTGTCTCCGTCTTTGTCTACGTCTCGGTCTCCGTCTCTGTCTCCGTCTTTTTCTACGTCTTTGTCTCCGTCTTTGTCTCGTGCGCCTCTGTCTCTGTCTCTGTCTCTGTCTCTGTCTGTGTCTATGTCTCTGTCTCTGCCTCTGTATCGGTCTCCGTCCCTGTCCCTGTCTCTGTCTCTGTCTCTGTCCCTGTCTCTGTCTCTGCCTCTGTCTCTGTCCCCTTCTCTGTCTCCGTCTCCGTCTCTGTCTCTGTGTCTGTGTCTGTCTCTGTCTCTGTCTCTGTCTCTGTCTGTGTCCCTGTCTCTGTCTCTGTCTCTGTCTCTCACTCTGTCTCTGTATCGGACTCTGTCTCCGTCTTTGTCTTCGTTGTCGTCTTCCTCTTTGTCTCCATCTTTGTCTCCGTCTTTGTCTCCGTATTTGTCTCCGTCTGTGTCACCATCTTCGTCTCCGCCTTTGTCTCCGTCGTCGTCTTCCTCTTCGTCTCCGTCTTTGCCTCCGTCTTTGTCACCGTCTTTGTCTCCGTATTTGTCTCCGTCTGTGTCTCAATATTTGTCTCCGTCTTTGTCTCCGTCTTTGCCTCCGTCTTTGTCTCCGTATTTGTCTCCGCCTGTGTCTCCGTCTTTGTCTTCGCCTTTGTGTCCGTCTTTGTCTCTGTCGTCGTCTTCCTCCTCGTCTCCGTCTTTGTCTCCGTCTTTGTCTCCGTCCACGTCTCCTGCCCCTCTGTCTCTGTCTCTGTCTCAGTCCCTGTCTCTGTCTCTGTCTCAGTCTCTGTCTCTGTCTCTGTCTCTGTCTCTGTCTGTGTCTCTGCCTCTGTCTCCGTCTCTGCCGCTGTCTGTGTCTCTGTCACTGTCTCTGTCTCTGTCTCTGTCTATGTCTCTGTCTGTGTCTCTGTCTCCGTCTCCGTCTCTGTCTCTGTCTCTGTCTCTGTCTCTTTCTCCATCTCTGTCTCTGTCTCTGTCTCTGTCTCTGTCTCTCTCACTGTCTCTGTCTCTGTCTCTGTCTCTGCGTCTGTCTCCGTCTCTGCCGCTGTCTGTGTCTCTGTCGCTGTCTCTGTCTCCGTCTCTGTCTTCGTCTCTGTCTCCGTCTTTGTCTCTGTCTTTGTCTCCGTATTTGTCTCCGTCTGTGTCTCCATATTTGTCTCCGTCTTTGTCTCCGTCTTTGCCTCCGTCTTTGTCTCCGTATTTGTCTCCGTCTGTGTCTCCGTCTTTGTCGCCGCCTTTGTCTCCGTCTTTGTCTCCGTCGTCGTCTTCCTCTTCGTCTCCGTCTTCGTCTCCGTCTTTGTCACCGTCTTTATCTCCGTCTTTGTCTCCGTCCACGTCTCCTGCCCCTCTGTCACTGTCTCTGCCTCAGTCTCTGTCTTTGTCTCTGTCTCTGTCTCTGTCTCTGTCTCTGTCTCTGTTTCTGTCTCTGCCTCTGTCTCTGTCTCTGTCCCTGCCTCTGTATCGGTCTCTGTCTCCGTCTTTGTCTTCCTCTTTGTCTCTGTCTTTGCCTCCGTCTTTGTCTCCTCCTCATCTGTCTCCGTCTTTGTCACTGTCTCTGTCTCTGTCTCTGTCTCTGTGTCCGTCTCTTCCTCTGTCTGTGTCTCTGTCTCTGTCTCTGTCTCTGTCTCTGTCTCTGTCTCTGTCTCTGTCTCTGTCTCTGTCCCTATCCCTGTCTCTGTCTCTGTTCCCGTCCCTGTCTCCGTCTTTGTACCTGTCTTTGTCTCCGATTTTGTGTCCGTCTGTGGCTCCATTCTTGTCTCCGTCTTTGTCTACGTCTCGGTCTCCGTCTCTGTCTCCGTCTTTTTCTACGTCTTTGTCTCCGTCTTTGTCTCGTGCGCCTCTGTCTCTGTCTCTGTCTCTGTCTCTGTCTGTGTCTATGTCTCTGTCTCTGCCTCTGTATCGGTCTCCGTCCCTGTCCCTGTCTCTGTCTCTGTCTCTGTTCCTGTCTCTGTCTCTGCCTCTGTCTCTGTCCCCTTCTCTGTCTCCGTCTCCGTCTCTGTCTCTGTGTCTGTGTCTGTCTCTGTCTCTGTCTCTGTCTCTGTCCCTGTCTCTGTCTCTGCCTCTGTCTCTGTCCCTGTCCCTGTCTCCCTCTCCGCCTCTGTCTCTGTCTCTGTCTCTGTGTCCATCTCTGTCTCTGTCTCAGTCTCTGTCTCTGTCTCTGTCTCTGTCTGTGTCTCTGCCTCTGTCTCCGCCTCTGCCGCTGTCTGTGTCTCTGTCGCTGTCTTTGTCTCTGTCTCTGTCTATGTCTCTGTCTGTGTCTCTGTCTCTGTCTCTGTCTCTGTCTCTGTCTCTGTCTCTGTCTCTGTGTCTGTCTCCCGCTCCGCCTCTGTCTCTGTCTCTGTCTCTGTGTCCATCTCTGTCTCTGTCTCAGTCTCTGTCTCTGTCTCTGTCTCTGTCTGTGTCTCTGCCTCTGTCTCCGTCTCTGCCGCTGTCTGTGTCTCTGTCGCTGTCTTTGTCTCTGTCTCTGTCTATGTCTCTGTCTCTGTCTCTGTCTCTGTCCCTGCTTCTGTCTCTGTCTGTGGCTCTGTTTTTGTCTCATGCGCCTCTCTCTTTGTCTCTGTCTGTGTCTCTGTCTGTGCCTCTGTCTCTGTCTCTGTCCCTGCCTCTGTATCGGTCTCTGTCTCCGTCTTTGTCTTCCTCTTTGTCTCTGTCTTTGTCACCGTCTTTGTCTCCTCCCCATCTGTCTCCGTCTTTGTCACTGTCTCTGTCTCGGTCTCTGTCTCTGTGTCCGTCTCTTCCTCTGTCTGTGTCTCTGTCTCTGTCTCTGTCTCTGTCTCTGTCTCTGTCTCTGTCTCTCTCTCTGTCCATACCCCTGTCTCTGTCTCTGTCTGTGTCTATGTCTCTGTCTCTGCCTCTGTATCGGTCTCCGTCCCTGTCCCTGTCTCTGTCTCTGTCTCTGTCCCTGTCTCTGTCTCTGCCTCTGTCTCTGTCCCCTTCTCTGTCTCCGTCTCCGTCTCTGTCTCTGTGTCTGTGTCTGTCTCTGTCTCTGTCTCTGTCTCTGTCTGTGTCTCTGTCTCTGTCTCTGTCTCTGTCTCTCACTCTGTCTCTGTATCGGACTCTGTCTCCGTCTTTGTCTTCGTTGTCGTCTTCCTCTTTGTCTCCATCTTTGTCTCCGTCTTTGTCTCCGTATTTGTCTCCGTCTGTGTCACCATCTTCGTCTCCGCCTTTGTCTCCGTCGTCGTCTTCCTCTTCGTCTCCGTCTTTGCCTCCGTCTTTGTCACCGTCTTTGTCTCCGTATTTGTCTCCGTCTGTGTCTGAATATTTGTCTCCGTCTTTGTCTCCGTCTTTGCCTCCGTCTTTGTCTCCGTATTTGTCTCCGCCTGTGTCTCCGTCTTTGTCTTCGCCTTTGTGTCCGTCTTTGTCTCTGTCGTCGTCTTCCTCCTCGTCTCCGTCTTTGTCTCCGTCTTTGTCTCCGTCCACGTCTCCTGCCCCTCTGTCTCTGTCTCTGTCTCAGTCCCTGTCTCTGTCTCTGTCTCAGTCTCTGTCTCTGTCTCTGTCTCTGTCTCTGTCTGTGTCTCTGCCTCTGTCTCCGTCTCTGCCGCTGTCTGTGTCTCTGTCGCTGTCTCTGTCTCTGTCTCTGTCTATGTCGCTGTCTGTGTCTCTGTCTCCGTCTCCCTCTCCGTCTCTGTCTCTGTCTCTGTCTCTGTCTCTTTCTCCATCTCTGTCTCTGTCTCTGTCTCTGTCTCTGTCTCTCTCACTGTCTCTGTCTCTGTCTCTGTCTCTGCCTCTGTCTCCGTCTCTGCCGCTGTCTGTGTCTCTGTCGCTGTCTCTGTCTCCGTCTCTGTCTTCGTCTCTGTCTCCGTCTCCGTCTCTGTCTCTGTCTCTGTCTCTGTCTCTGTCTCTGTCTCTGTCTCTGCCTCTCCCTCTGCCTCTGTCTCTGTCTCTGTCTCTGTCTCTGTCTCTGTCTCTGCCTCTGTCTCTGTCCCTGTCCCTGGCTCCGTTTCTGTCTCTGTTTCTGCCCCTGTCTCTGTCTCTGTCCCTGTCCCTGTCTCTGTCTCGGTCTCTGTCTCCGTCTTTGTGTCCGTCTTTGTCCCCGTCCTTGTCTCCGTCTGTGTCTCCGTCCGTTTCTCCTGCCCCTCTGTCTCTGTCGTTGTCTCATGCGCGTCTGCCTCTCTCTCTGTCTCTGTCTGTGTCTCTGCCTCTGTATCGGTCTCTGCCTTTGTCTCTGTCTCTGTCTCTGTCTCTGTCTCTGTCTCTGTCTCCGCCTCTGCCTCTGTCTCTGTCTCTGCCTCTGCCTCTGCCTCTGTCTCTGCCTCTGTCTCTGTCTCTGTCTCTGTCTCTGTCTCTGTCTCTGTCTCTGTCTCTGTCTCTGTCTCTGCCTCTGTCTCTGTCCCTGTCCCTGGCTCCGTTTCTGTCTCTGTTTCTGCCCCTGTCTCTGTCTCTGTCCCTGTCTCTGTCTCTGTCTCTGTCTCGGTCTCTGTCTCCGTCTTTGTGTCCGTCTTTGTCTCCGTCCTTGTCTCCGTCTGTGTCTCCGTCCGTGTCTTCTGCCCCCCTGTCTCGGTCGTTGTCTCATGCGCGTCTGTCTCTGTCTCTGTCTCTGTCTCCGTCTCCGTCTTTGTCTCTGTCTCTGTCTTTGGCTCCATCTCTGTCTCTGTCTCAGTCTCTGTCTCCGTCTCTGTCTCTGTCTCTGTCTCTGTTTCTGTCACTGTCTCTGTCTCTGTCTCTGTCTCTGTCTCTGTCTCTGTCTCTGTCTCTGTCTCTGTCTCTGTCTCTGTCTCTGTCTCTGTCCTGTCTCTGTCTCTGTCTCTGTCTGTGGCTCTGTCTTTGTGTCATGCGCCTCTGTCTTTGTCTCTGTCTGTGTCTCTGTCTGTGCCTCTGTCTCTGTCTCTGTTTCCGTCTCTGTCGCTGCCTCTGTCTCTGTCTCCGTCTCTCTCTCCTTTCCTGTCTCTGTCTCTGTCTCTGTCCCTGTCTCTGTCTCCGTCTCTGTCTCTGTCTCTGTCTCTGTCTCTGTCTCTGTCTCCGCCTCCGTCTTTGTCTCTGTCTCTGTCATTGGCTCCATCTCTGACTCTGTCTCAGTCTCTGTCTCCGTCTCTGTCTCTGTCTCTGTCTCTGTTTCTGTCACTGTCTCTGTCCCTGTCTCTGTCTCCGTCTCCGTGTCTGTCTCTGTCTCTGTCATTGGCTCCATCTCGGTCTCTGTCTCATTCTCTGTCTCCCTCTCCGTGTCTGTCTCTGTCTCTGTCATTGGCTCCATCTCGGTCTCTGTCTCAGTCTCTGTCTCCGTCTCTGTCTCTGTCTCTGTCTCTGTTTCTGTTTCTGTCACTGTCTCTGT